>CAJQUW010002940.1:125000-725000 GCA_907163375.1 Prostheceraeus crozeri | reverse complement strand
TTGGTAGTATGATAGAAACATGCGACATATTAAACTTTCGAATATCAATCGTCGACATTATTTTTTGATGATTGTTGGTTTTGCTTAAATTTTTTCCGGTGCTGTCCTTGACGGGAAATCCTCAATTTTGAGAGTTCATCCCTTGATCGAGAGTTTTTTATCACTAATTTATGCAGAATATGCTGAGTTCCTATGGGGTTGTGTATTAAACAAGAGGAAAAGTAAGAATAATTACATGAGCGCAGTGCAAGTAGGTGATAAGATACCAGGGTTGGTATTAAAAAGACCAAACTGGTGTTTTCTTAGGTTTAACCTCACAGTGGGCTTTATCGTTTTTTTATTCATGATTTTTCGTTTTTTTATATTGTTTTTAAAAATCATGCTGAAATCATATCTTATAAAGATTGTTCCATTTAAAATCAGAAAATATATGCCATTTGAATGCATAGTAGGCCTACACCATAATTTCGCCGTCTCAACGATTTAAATAGTTACATGCTATTCAAATGAGTAATCAAGCAAGGACTATCCATTATCACCAACTTCTCATAGAAAACATTGATTATCATCTTAGCAATGTGTTGTAATCCTCCTCTGTATCACTGAAAAGTAAGTGCACATGTCGGGATAAGTGTGGCGTGGGACTGTGACTTTATTCTGGCGCAACACAGGTATCTGCGAACTTTTGCGGATATTGTGGAATCGATCTCTTCTATGATTATTTTCTTGTTGCGAGGATAGCGCCGCTGCGGCGATTCTATGTATCTGCGAACCTCGGCGGGGATCGCGGGAGAGATCTCTTCTATGTTTATTAACTTGTTGCGGAGACAGTGCCGCAGCGGTACACCCCATATATCTGCGAACCTTCGCGGATATTGCTGAAGAGATTTCATGAACTATGGAATATATAATGGTGCATTTTTTGTAAATGCTTTATGTTGAAGGTAGTCAATTCATTTGTTTATAAGAAATATTTATTGGATATGAAGTATTTTTTGGTTCAACATCTCCGACAATTCTTTTGGTTACTTTTAAGAATGGACATCGATGCTGAACTGCTATAACTGTCGGCGGTACTTCCGTTGCAATACAAGTCCACGGTGTCGTAATGAGATGGCATACTTATTTAGATTTTTCACAATGCCGCAAATTTCCACAAAATTGAAATGTGCACCCCCTGGGCGCAATAAAATTGCAATTCACCGCCCTTTTTTCATCGCGAACTATAAACCGATTTCATAAGATATGAAAAAGTCATCAAAAGATCCTAAGAATTCATTAAGTAACTAAGAAGAGGACAACTCTCATGTGACACCGCAGTCACACTACATACTAACAAAAAATTCTGATATAAAAATCTGATAATCTACATGCAATTCTAAAGGTAGAAAATGTTCTATAGGTTCCGAAAGGTATAGAATGGAAGCTTTCCCAAGTCAGATAGAAGACTTTTCTGTTCTGCACTGTATATTACAGTGCAGTCACTTGAGAATGGCCTACGATGTAGGGCGAAAGATCTCGCGGTAGAACAGAAAAGTATTCTATCTGACTTTGGAAAGCTTCCACTCTATATAATTACAAATCAATTCCCTATGTTTGAAACGTTCCGAAAGGTAGATGTGATATTGATAGAGTATAATTAACTCTGTTTACTTCATACTGAAATACGTAAATGCCGATTTTATTAACATGTATCTGAATTTTTATAGATTTTTTTGGATTAGCTTGTTTTAGAAGTCATGTGTGAAATGGATGTCTTAACAGTTTCTGATACTACAATGCTATCGTATTCCTGCTCGTAAAATAATGTAACCAGCATTTTATGAAAGCATGAATTGAACTTCGGACGGACTGACAAATTCGTGAATCACTTTGTCGCCTCACTGTGCAAGCACAACTGTTTACATTTCTAACATTGATTTTATTCATTTTCAACATGTTTACATAAAAAATTGATTTGTTTTCAGTTCTCAATTGAATAATTTCTGACTGTGTGTAAATCAATACTGCAAAATTTAGCTATTTCTGTTGCATCGATTTCCTTTCCATGATTCGAAGTTGAGGACATTATTCGTAATTTGATGTGGAGAACTGATTCCCTCAGTTTGCGACTTTACCATAAGCAGAATTATGTGTATGTCTGCAATTGAATGGCAGATCATTAGAACATTTGAGATCATGTTCAAGCAGCTGAAAGAACGGATCGTTCAGCAATGCAGGAAGATACTTTTCTGATAAGGGTAAATCGCCATCTTGAATCTTATAAATGATTATTATTTCAGATGTAGCCTACATAAACTTTGACATCTTTGAAATTACATTCGTCATATTTATAAAAACACACAAAAAAATTATAAATGAAAACAATGTTATTTACCCTGTCGTCTTGTTTGCTGTAACTTTGCATATTACTTCAGATAATGAAGATTTATTACATCATCTGCTAAGAGAGCATTGTGATCAATTTAGCAAGGGCTTTCCCTAGGCAAAACACGGTTACGTATAAGAAATATATAACAAATCGTACCAAACAGTAAGTAAAAACCACTATGAAAATTAATACATACATAATAAATACCGTATATGCTAATAATATTCAAATAGCAAGTATCCGATCCAAGTATGAGTAGCATGAAAATATGCTTTAATTAATAACTTATGAGTAATCATACCTGTCTACCTCACTTTGCAGAAGTGATTACGATACTTGCTCATATGGTAGTTGGCAGCTAAATTACAGTGTTGATTTTCACACCGTGCAGAACCACGAGTTTCTTGAAGTAGAGCATCGTTCAATTCCTATTTAACGATAAATCGTTTAATTCGTTCTGGAAGTGTCCACCACAACTCAACTGTTTATTGAATTTGATGGAGAAAATGTTGATGATTCGCGAGAATGAGTTCAATCTGATCGTATGCTAGTGGATAATACAATATTGTTTGCATATTTGAATAAGCATCGATGCGATATTTCTCACAAGAATGTCAACCAAGTTGTTTCCTTTCACAGTATACATGCAACACAGCCATCATGAACGTGGAATGAAAGCATCGATGTTGGAGGAATTCAAAGGAAATGAAAAAACAACTAATAATTGAGGAAGTGGGATTCATGACTATAGTCAGCGACGTAGCGTGCTCCCAGACCATAGGCTTTCGCTCCATAGTGAATCTCCATTTCTGCAGCAGGTAGCATGAATAGTAAAGAGATCAAATTATTGATTATGTTGTCATGACTACATAATGATATGAAAGTGAAGTAGATGTGATTAGTAAAAAGAAAGAATCTCTAAATGAAAACTGCGGATGAATGGAAGATGAATCTCTTGGAATTCTCCATAATTTCGAGTCTCGATTCCCGGGAAATTTCGAGAAAAACCAAACTCAGAAGAAGTGAAGAAGTTGATTTGAGTAAATTTAACCAATATATGAAAATTTCTCCAATGGAAATGCGTCGGTTATCTCAATCCAATGCTATTCATGAAAGACAGGCGATCTGATCCGGCAAACTTTACTGCTTTGTAGTAGTGAAGAGGTAAATAATGCTATATAAGAGCTTCAGGTGCTATCTCGTTCTCTGTGCTACTCCCGGAATAAAATAAACGATTCTGTTCCTTCGCGCACAGAATGATTACGGTTTCAATATCGTTGCTATTACTCTGTCTTGCTCTAAGGAACATGTTCTTATTTTATTTATTCACATTTTGTTCTTTTTAGGAATGGATGCGACGGACCATTGAACAGAGGTCGAACACTCAAAGCAACAATCGAGCAGATGAAAGAGTGTTTGTGGAGGAGCGCGATTCTTCGATACCAGGAGGAGAGTGGGAGAAAGTCTGCCGTTTGTGCGATTTCAGCAGCAAAACAGCAGCGAGCCGCAGCAATGCACTAAGTGGTCGCAAAGATGTTAGCAGAATGCGAAGTCTTCTCTTACAGTTGAAGCAGACTCCTCCTGTGCATTTCGCTGCTTCCAATGCTGTGTTATAACACGACAGACATTCGATTGTGTCATTGCTTGCCTCATCATGCAAACAATTCCGTTTTGTTGTTCTAACGTATCGTAAAACTCGATCGGCATGAATAAATTCATTGATAATGCATGTGTTCAAACATTCCGACTGTCGTGTGATAGCGAGTAGTTACTCACACACGCCAATGATTACATAGTGATACTTCGTACTTTGTAACAGGTCTCTGATAATAGAGGTGTAGATATGCTCTACCTTACTTGATTTCACGAAATTCTTTGTTTCAATCAAAAGTTCGCCCACACAAATGCTCGCTCGACAACATTGTTTTACAATACTGTCAACTTTTTGGATGTTAATTCAATTTTTTCTGATTTTTAATAATTTTTCAACAACTAAATGTTTTTGCTTTTTGAGACATTTAATCTAAATGCAACCATGTGCTCAAATTCCTCCATGTTAATGCAACTGATTTTGATTTGATTGGCTCATATTTTCTAAGCTGGGAATATAACGGTGAAATACTTCTATCTTCTAAATACTCTCTTTGTATGACCTTCGACCTTTAACGTGGCTTGAGGTGAAGCTGATGATGTTATCAACGTAGTAAATGTGTCAGTAAAACAATACCTGTTCTGATTTCTAATTGAAAGGAAAAGTGAAGCAAAAAGGGCCTGCTCATAAGATACAATTTGTCAGACAATGGATGATAATATGACATCGTCTTGCGAGAAGCACTTATTTTGATGCTGACAAGCAAGAGAAACGGCCATGTCGTTAATCAAACAAGAGGTTGATTGAACACGGTATAGGGTTACACTGTTTGGATCTCTCTTCCACCAAATTCCTAAAATGGTTTTGCATTGATTCATGGCTACATTTTTGTAATGTCTTCCTATAAATTGTGCATTTCACTGGAAAGAAGACGCGGTAGAAATGGAATGATGGTGAAAATGCATTACCGGGCGATATTTTAGGAATGGGCTATATGGGCACAAATTAGACGTATAGGCTACATCACATTGCACGAAAGCTTGAATGGAAGTCAGATGGACAAGCTGCACAAAATTTCGACGAGGGGACAGTTTAACCTCTGCCTCGAACAATCAATCTACAGCATAGAGTGAAAGGCTAGCCAAATATGCGACAGATTATTACTTCGGCATTTTCCTTAAATGAACTGTCAATTAGAGCAATGGGTCTTGACCTGAGGCAGAATTCAAATTACCCATATTAGTCCCGCCTCCCCGATGCATAAATTATGCGAATCTTCTGATATTTTTAATGATCATCATAGCATCAAAAGCCAATTATTTTCTGATCAAGTGCATGTGCATCATAAGAATCATGCTATAACGAAGCTCGCGCTCGCTTCTAATATCAAGATAGGGCGATCTTTAAAAAGTAAAACGAAACAATATATGAAACCTCGAAACGGTTGGCGAACATGTAGGTCTACAACATCGCAATGTGCGAAATTTAATTTATTTGAAGTGAAACATCGAAAGAAAGAAATACAGAAAAATGATAAATGGGCAAAGTCGCTATAAAATCGCGAAATCCAAAATATTCAACGTTTTTGCAATTTTTAATCTTGAATTTTTTCTTCAAGCTTCTCCACACGCAAAACAATCGGAGTTTCCGGTTGAGATACTCCACGGAGAGAAAATTTCAATGGTTCCATCTGTAATAGAAAAAGTGCGAATAAAAAAGCGAAAAAAAAATTCCATTTTGATAATCTTAATAATTTTTGTACAGATAATTCTATTGTCTTATTTCATGGTGCATGCATTAAAAGCTAAGTAATATTACGACTAGTAGATAAAGATAAGCGATTGGCCACGGTAGTATTGTTGTATTGAGAGTGTGACGAATGCTGAAATAATATTCCGATTCATCGCAACACATATGCCGATTAATAGTCTGCGATTATACAATTTACTTTCAAAATTCACTCAAGCTTAAATAACCAAGGATTTGCCGACAAATGAAAGCGCTACTTGTTGTCAAGAACTAGATAATTACATTGAATTAGACACATACAAATCATCAGAATTATCTTTGATTTGGTGATTACAAACAACAGGAAAACTTCAACCACAGCACAGTGACTGAAACGCTACCACAGGATTTCAATGTGTGCTATCATTATATAATATATAATATGCTATATTATCATAAATTTCATGATAGGGGTGAACAATGTAGTCATAATGAGATGCAAGGTATATCTTATTTTCTGTGTTTGATCAGTTTTTAATGAGTATTCGAATGTTGTAGGTATTTACACACGTTCCACTCAGCATGTCCAGCTGTAGGCTTAAATAACTACTTGCCTAACTGAATATACACCTGTACGAATGCGTGCTGCATTGTGTTCGTCTAACAATATATGACCTTTCATATGCATTCCATATGCTGAATATCATTTTATCGTGAATGAAATGAATAAGCGTTATATCAATTTCCCATTAATTCAGAAGATGCGATCAGCCGGGTTATCTAGTACTGTTGCATCAACTGAGAATGAAAACAAAAATACATTTCAAATATCCAAACAAAGGATTCATCAATGATTGTTTATTTTTATTCATCCTACAAAATTTATATCAACTACAAAGTTCGCCGATGCAATATGACAATAAGGATTCGAACAAACATAAATGTATATCAATGAAATGGAGAAATGGGGGAAAAAAAACTTGAGGAAAATGATTCATATTAATGTACAGTAAACCATATAACAGTCATTAAATAAAAGTTAAAATCAAAGGTAATTCAGTAGATGATGTGAATGAAATCAATGATAAAACATAAATGAATTCATGTAATCAATTGTTCGAATTTTGCTGGCACGAATCACTTCCAGTACTTCATGCTGCTGTCGACGTTTCAAGTTTAAAAATCAATACTGTTGGGTATAAATATATATGATTGCCTTGTCATCCATCTGTCGATTAAAGATTACTTGTAATATGTTGATTTTCTTGCATACGCATTGAGCCATCCTATACATACGGAGTGCGTCACTAGCAGCGCAGCACGCCAGAGTGATGACATATGACCGCTGTTTGATCATACATAAAGTATTAGAATATATATAATAATATATCATATGAATATATATAATATATATAAAAGGCGCAAGTGTGTCTTAGAGTAATAGTACCCACTAAATCTGATGCATTGATTATTCTTCTTACTAAGTTAGCTGCCTGTGCATTGCACAGAGGCAGCTGCGGGTCTTTATCGATCATTTGCAGGAATCACTTCTACAAGCTAGGCTTCGCATATGGCAATTGGCAACAAGCCAATTGGCGCCCTATAGTGAAGAATGTGCGAGCTCGTCTCCACCGCGGACTTCGGTTCGATTCCTAGGTCAGGCGAGTGCGGTCGGGGAATCAAGGGTGTTGGTGTCTTGTATTGACTTAATAGCTGTCATTCTCTTTCGATATTCAATGAACTACGACAGACCTTCGTTGTCAAGATACTAGAGTTAATTAAGTTGAAATCTTTTGCTTTGAAAATATGAGTCACAATAATAATAGTAAATGAGCTTGTTTCCTTCAGTCATCGAGTAAATCCTTTCATTGAGGGCAACAATCTGCTGATTACAGATTACATACTACTTATAAATTTGATAGTAGCAGCACAATAAACTATCCAATTTTACCACCTTTTCAAATTAAAAAAAAATCATACTTCTGGGTGGAAAAAGTTACTTCTGATCACAGTTTCAGATAGATCACGTGAAGCGTAAAACACTTGACCTATTAGAATTGGCGTAGCTGCTGCGAGAAATTGTCAGGACTGAGTCAAAGATGTCAAAAATTGAATATTGTTATTATATTTTGAGATTCAAAAACCACTTTCCCGACCCCTAGTGATTTTCTAAATATTTTTTTTACTATCATTTCAAATTTAAGTTTTTTACACAGATTCTGTGAATCATGACAATAAGATTAAAAATGACAGACACCTTGTACCATGAAATATGTTATTTAGAGAAGAAGGATTTATGCATTTGGTACTAAATGATAGTGACGATACAACACTGTTTTCAGACATAAAAAGATTTGCATACCATTATTTAAAATGGAAGAGTTGAGGAATAAAATAATTCGGGGATACATGTAAATTTTTCTTTTGTATCAAAATAAAACGAGTCTAACACAAAAAGACTTTTAAATTATTAGATAGAAATGCGAGTAGAGGTAATAGCATAGTGAACATAATTACATTATTTTAAGCAGCTTATACCCCTGTCACACCAGGGATGCGTTCTCACGGAGATAGCCTGGCGTCCACTAAAAATCCAGAACGCCAAGCTGAGCGTCGTATAATCTCCAAGAGCGCAGAAGCATCTCTGTGACATCTCCACTAATCGCCACGATGTCTCTGAGATCTCCATCAGACGGCGCGCACTTTGTGCATGCACAAAGTGCGCGCCGTCACTCGGCGTTCTAAGTTAGACGCAGTAGGAACACTGTAGAATCACCGGAGGAACTAGGTTAACTCTCTTGCAACGCCAACACAGCTCCACATGGACGCTTTAAGAACGCGCATGGTCGCAGTACGAATGCACCTACATGTGATGGCGTTCACACGGAGATGTCAATGCATCACTATCGCATCGTTATGGAGTTTCAACGGTGTTAGTACGGAGTGCTGTACATTTCAATGCGATTTCATTTTGACTGCACGAAGCTACCACGGCGATCATTGCGTTCCTGTACCGTCCATCAGCGTTGGTACGACGCAGAATCTGCGTTTCTTGTACGCCGAGAAAAAAAAATATATAACTGAATTCATTCATACCTGGATTTGCTGTCCTAGCACCATCATGAATGTTCTTCGCAAGCGTGTCGGACTTCTTGCTCACAATTACGTCCAGCAAGTATATATATATACTCACACTGACTGCCGTTTTCTTCTTCACTTCAAAGACATGGGGTTTAAGCCATTTGAAATTTTCAATGATCTACTGTTCTCTCTCTGTAAGATCTTTGGCTGCGTCACCAGACTGCTTGTGCATCAGACGTGCATATCGAGTTCGAATAGATTTATACTACGTCTTCAGGATGACAACATCCTTCTTCAATGCCAGAGCTTTGGTTTCCCATAGGGCATCCTTCTTCCTGTAATCTTTGTATGCGTTGATCTTTTTATTATAAATCGCTTCGTTTGCTTCGAGCCATGATGACATATCTTCTTCCTCTGCATCAGTAAGGTCAGTACAAGTCTTTATTTTCTTTTGTGGCTGGAGAGGAGAGGGCGACCCGCACGAAGTCCTTGAGGTTGATGGACTCAACTCCTTCGGACTGTTCCGGACTGTTCTGTGCCGATAACAATTTCAAATTGTAGATTTGCAGCATCAGAACTGTTTTCCTTTTCCACGACCTGTCTCTTCTTTCGGTAATTTCTCATAGTCAGATGTAGGCTACTCGCACAAAAATGAATGTGGAGGCTGGTGTGTCTTTTTAATACCAGCGCTTCGAGAAGCATGATTGGAGCGCTGACAAAGAACTACCACGCGCAGTTTACACGTTGTAAAATCGTAATGGGAACTTGACACACGTCGCAAGAGCGCATTGTGCGCGCAGCTCCACGCCGTGCACACCCATTCGTTTATCAATCAAAACGCAATGAGAATGCAGTCGTGCGCAATGGTTGCTGCGTATGAACGCCATTATCGCTGTAAAATCGTTGTCAAGACGCAATGGCATCTCAAAATTAGAAAATTGTCAATTATTCAAACCAATTTTCACCATTTTGTCTGCGATGCTATGGCGTTCTGACGAAGTTTTGAATCGCAAAGGCAGCTCCGTAGAATCGCATTAGGTGTGACAGGGGCATTAGGGAACTGCATGTATACTTACCGGAGTGTTTTCCGATACAACAAAGCGATATGTTCTTAGGATATATACCATTGTTAACTTAATCTGCAGCAAAGCAAATCTCAAGCCAATGCAATTACGCGGACCATTTCCAAAAACAAGGTAATGAAAGGGAAGTTTGCCAGATTCAGCATCATCTCCACCAGCAAACCTGTTGAAAGAAAGAAGATACAAGGCTTCAGTAATGAATTTGCAATGTAAGTCGTTTATTGAGAGATTACAAATCATTGAATTATTGCAGAGCGAAGAAGGCATGGTCAGGCAGACGCATGATTTAACATGTCGCATTCTCTAATAGACTGTGATTTGGGAAATAGGTCTTTTCATTCTAATTTTTTCATTAAACCATTGAATTGCATCTATGTCACACAAAAGTGATTCACATTTGTAAAAAATGTCACAAATAGAAAATATGATAGTGATAGACAGCAATCCAGCAACAAGTTTAGAGAATTCTCAAAGCTCACGAAATTATTCAATTGTGCCTTCATAATCAAATGCCCTCCAGGCATGATTATGGTGGTCGGTGACCATCCGACAGCGATCGTCTGAATAAAAATGCTTTTTTTGCTATTAGGCCATTTTTCCATTTCATAGGCTAATGGGGTCCCTCCAACAATTGAATATTGAAAGACCCTCACTTTTCACGAAATTATTTTAGGGAAAGAAGAAATTCAATCGTCTCTGTATCGAGCAAAAGAAGAATTTGATGCTTTCCAAACACGGAAGACCTCTTCAGGAAAAGATAGTCTATAAGAGAAACGTTTTCAACAGCCGCTGTCACAGTATCACAATAACATGCACGATGAAATTGAGCTGATGATTCGATCAACACGTTTCCTAAGACGGATCAAATTTGAAATAGCAACAGGAAACAATTTGCAAAATATGGCGTGCAGTGCATGAAAATAAAAAATAAAATAAACTAAAGCAATATATGCACTCATACAACAAGTCACAAGATTGCAACTTCCCTCTTGGTAAGCTTGACTTCAAAGTCCAGAGATCTAAGGACATAGACACTTTGACTTCAGCTTTCCAAAGTAATTTCATTAACATGGACAACGACAAAGACCCAGTTATCCAAAAATCCAAGTGCACATTTGGGCTTTGATGTTCAGTAGTGCGAAGACTCATAATTAAACGTTCTTTATTAAATTCTGTACTATCATCAGAATTTTTTATGGCATGTGTATGTACTCTTAATCGCTCATAGGCTATATATTCTACAAATAGCAATGTTCCAAATATTCCATCAAATGCTAGCAATGCTTTCAAGGTACATTAGCTGAACGCAAGGTAATGGGAGTTCACATTGTATTTTGAAACTTCGCGAAACGCTACTTTACAAAAGCAATTAAAAGGAATCACAGCCATCATACTTTCATACTTTTTGGAAATTTTTTTGAACGAGATCTTTTACCTGGTCTTGTCAAAGTGTCAAATTACAAAGCCATTAAAATTGACAATAAATTTCTTGATCGTGTAGGAGTTACAACTCCTTCAGTAAACATATTGAAAATATGCGAAGGGACCTGCTATTATGTGATTCGAAAAGATGAGCAGTCTTGCTGGAATATCGCTCTAATCATAACTGAATACTCTTAACTTTTAAATTTGTCCGAAAGCGTAACAGAAGTTGAGAACTTTCTCAATAAATATTTACACGCCAAAGAAACAGCAGTTAAGTTAAAATCTGACAGGGCCTCCGGCTTTCCAGCACCTTCCATCGGTCGATGTACAGAGGAGCGGCAAATGTTGGGATATCGACAAATCTGTTGACTTAGTTCAAATACCATTGGAAAGTCCGAATCCCGAAAAGTCATGTGGAAGCGATAATATTCCAGAAAGACTACTCATCCTTTCGAATCACATAATAGCTGGTCCCTTCGCATATTTTCAATATGTTTACTGAAGGAGTGGTGCCACCTCAATGGAAACTTCCCGATTTTTTTTCAAATTTTCACAAGCAAAATTTTCCCGATTCCAAAATGCACATGTAAAAGGTCTACGATAAATGATATTCGGCCTTCATCCCTTCTTCCAATTGCATCAAAGTTACTCGAACGGATTGTCACTAAGTCTGCATTGCCACATTCGATTGAGATGCATGGGGCAGATCAATACGGCTATAGGCAAAAGAACGTGCATTGTTGACGTTGATATCCATGAATTGCTTCACTGGTCAAGGAATGTTTCAGGAGTAACCATGTTAAATTTTGACCTAACACACGCTTTCGACAAAATTCGTCATGAGAAATTGCTGACAGTTTTAAACAATTCGACATTACCATCAGTTTGTGTAGTAGACGTCAAATTACTTAAAAAATCGAAACCAGTATATTCCATGGAACGATTACGAAAATATGATACTTCCAACAATATCTGGTGTGCCCCAAGGGTCAATAGCACCATCTCTTCGCAAGTTTCATGTAGTCATTGTCTTCTGTCTTCAAGTCAACTTGCGAGATCAAATATGACGATGACGTCGTTTTTATGGATCCAACTCGCAATGATAGTTTGGAGATACAGAACTTTGAATGTTGGACATCGCTAAATTGTTTGATGGTGAATATTGGTAAATCAAAGTATACATGTTCATTGTATTTTAGTAAATCAAATATGACAGGCCCAAAGAGAGCAGTGTTCAGAAATGAAGCTTCTTGAACTTAAGTTTACTAGCGGCATGAAATGGTCATTCCATATTGAAGGCACATGTAAGAAAGCTAGTTAACGTATTTATCTACTGCGCATTCTGTACAAAGATGTGTCAAAAGATTATTTTATATCTGTAAATGCCTAAAGTTCCATACTTGAATATAATGCATCGTGCATATATAGTGTTCGTGGCTTTCAGTTTGATCGAAAGTAACCAACTGGGAAGACTGTAGTGAAGTTGTCATCGAATAATCTGCGGAATAGACTGCCGATGTTCACGATTTGCTACTTTAAGTGTTCGTCGAAATTTGTGGGCTCATAACCTTTTTCTGAAGACCAGAGATTCTTGTCATTTATTGCATGAATATTTCCCGAATTTCTTTCAAAACCACCTAACCGATCTCATCATGCCGGAGAATCACACCAAACGTCACCCAAGGTCTTTCTCTCCTCTTCGTAGGAAAACCAATATAGCGAAATGAAATGACTTAACTTTTATTTGCTAGCAGCATCCATAGGTAACATCGAGATTCTTGCAACCTTGCAGTGTTCAATATAGACATTTAAACATATAAACATGAAATAAATGAAATGCATACTACTGTCCTTATACATACATATTATAAGTAAAGCATGAGAATAACATAAACACATTATAGAATCACAGCTTTCATGAGTCGCACAAATTGTGTTGACTTGTCCTATAATTTCAGTTTAGATCAGACCACTCACTGTAGTACCTCCACAAAACATATAATTTAGCCCTCTTCAATCAGTGCTCGGAAATGAAGTTTCTTGGACTTAAGTTTACTAGCGACATTGTCCACTCTTTCCATTCCTTTAGTTCATACACGTTTGTTCGCTTCCACTGCATTTTCAGCCACCTCTGGACTACATGTTCACATCCATGTTGCGTACAACTCGTTCATCCTTTCTTAGTCTCACTTACATACACACATGCACCCAATCACAGCCATCCTCTTCGCAGGAAAAGTAAACCTAAGTAGTAAGGAAGTGACAAACACCAGATAGCGCAAGATGGCCGCCATCACTGAGTCCCCCCCCCTCTGGAACGATAGAGTGTCGTGGTGGACTTGGGCGACCGCCAGGATTAGTCTTGAGGCTATAGTGTGTGATGTTTTTGGTGCAATCTGCTGAATGTTGGGTTGTAAAATGGGTTGTTTCGAGTGGAAGGAGTGGTCGGATGAGAAAACGGAGGTCGGATTCGTGTTCAGCGTGAAATTCTGCATCGGTAGGGTGAGTTTCAAGTCAATCGGTGAGAAAAAATTTTTCTTCAAAATTTTAACAGAGTTAGAATTTGGGATGTTTTGGTGTGTAGCGCCCAAACGAAGCATCGGATGAGAAAACGGAGGTCAGATTCGGAATCTACGTGAAATTTTGGGTTAGGAAGGATGTTTCCAGCGAAATCGGAGAGAAAAAATTTTCACTGACGTCCCCCCCCCTCTGGACAGCTTGCTTCGATTTTGGCTTCTAGTGGACGGATTTGTCGTGCGATAGCTCGTTTGAAAGCTAAGAGTGAGACAAATTCAGTGAAAGAATCGGCTTGTTCCTATCTGTCTTCGTTCAAAAGTTAGAGCGGTTACAAGATTTTAGGTCGGAGCTCGCTTACCTGAAAAAATCCTAAGTGTCAGAGTGACTTTGTATGGGTAAAATTTTGAAAATTTTCCAAAGTGTGGAATTTCGACCTGGGACCGTCACCAAAACATTTTTCATCAAATTCTGAAATTTCACTGACGTCCCCCCCCCCTCTGGACAGCTTGCTTCGATTTTGGCTTCTAGTGGACGGATTTTGTCGTGCGATAGCTCGTTTGAAAGCTAAGAGTGAGACAAATTTAGTGAAAGAATCGGCTTGTTCCTATCTGTCTTCGTTTAGATGTGAGACGCCATTTAAGATTTTGGGACATTGGCGAAAAACGACAGAGTTAGAATTTGGGACGTTTTGGGCTCTAGCTTCAAAACGAAGCATCGGATGGGAAAACGGATTTCAGATTTGGAATCAGCGTGAAATTCTCTATCTGTATGGTGAGTTTCATGTCAATCGGAGAGTTTCAAGTCAATCGGCGAGAAAAATGTTCAACATTTTTCGGAAAAACGACAGAGTTAGAATTTTTGCGATGGCTGCCTACTGTAGAGCCAAAACGAAGCATCGGATGAGAAAACGGAGGCCAGATTCGGATTCAGCGTCAAATTCTACATGGAAATGGTGTATTTCCAGCTCAATCGAGCACTAGAACCGGAGATAGACGGGATTTTTAGTGTTTGGATGATGGGTGTTACGTCATCAGCTGATCGCCACACACTATATAAGCTGGGAGCCGAGAGAGACTTGTCATTAAGACGAGAACGATTGTCAAAGGTAGGTCGTTTCTCTGAGCTCCGATGATAGCTTCGGACATTCCAAATTCCGAGTTTCTGTAAGAAACCGACTTAGAAAATTTCATTGCTGATATCAGCTAAGGCGTCAGACTTAGAGGTTAGCCAGGAGATGGCCTTCGTCTCCAGGCCATAAAAGACTCCAAAACTTTAAAGGCTTGTAACTTTGCTTCTACAAGTCCGTTTGACTTGATTCAAAAAAGGTTCGGTCGCTATTGACCTGCCCTAAGTGATAGACTACTTATAAAATTTCATAAGTAGTGCTGAAAAATTGAAAAATTTAAATTCGCTATTTTTGGCAATTTTCGGGGTTTTCAAACCTTCTGAATTCAACTAAGACATTTATAAAGTTGTCAGAGGCGAGCTTCGGCACGAGACTTGCTTCCTGATGTAAATAACTCCACCGGTTTTCATGTCAAAATCGGGTCTGAATACCAACACAGTGATATGACGCACGCTCTGTCCGCGGGAGGTTGGATTTGAGGGCCGAGGCCTTGGAGTCGGGATAAGATCCCCTCTGAGTAATGCCTGTAACGGATTCATCAGCCTAGCTTGTCTATCCTCAAGTATTGAATGACATATTAGTTGTATTTTTAAAATGATTGTCAATGTTACTTGTCAGTAATTCTATTTTATCTTTCCTTCTACAGAATATGGGTGGCAACTCAAAATTTCTGTTTAAAAAATGCTCTTGTGGTGAAGTGAAGAGAGGTGGTGAGTTTAAACGCCACTTGAATAAATATAAGAATACGCCTCACATTCATGTTGAGAAAGGTGTTGTTTCCGGCTGTACACATTGCCAAAAGTTTTTAAGAGGCAAGCAGCACGAAAAATTTTATGAGAGGCATCAGAACTGTCCAGTTGTGAAGTTCGCAAATTATACAACTTCGGACATAGGCAAAATCATAGCCCCCTATTTTGAATTGGTCGATTTGGATCAAGAACTGCAGAATGCAATTGCAGATATCATAAATCCTCCTGTTCCGACTACAGGAAATGAAGAATTGCAGAATGCAATAATAGCCGATCCTCCTGTTCCGACTACAGGAAATGAAGAATTGCAGAATGCAATAATAGCCGATCCTGCTGTTCCGACTACAGGAAATGATCTAAGCAGTGATTCAGACACCTCAGACGAGTCCGACTCTGAGGAGGTTGTAGTGCCCGTTAAAGGAATAGCGAAGCCAATCAGTCAATCTTCCCCGAAAAAATTGAAGGGGATTAAAGCCCAAACTTTAGCCTGGAATAAGGACGATCAGGCTGCCAAAGTTAGCTAGGAGTTTGCGCTCAATAAATTGAAAGATGAGCTGAGTCGCTTTAGAAACGAATGCGAGACTTTGAGAGGTGAAAATTTTAACCTGAAAGCTCAAGTCCAGGAAATCAAGAACCTCAAAACGCAGGTCATAAATTTGGAGGCTTTTCGGGATAGGGCACTGCAAAGTGAAAAGCGAGTTGAAGAGCAGGCAGCAAATATTAAAAATTTAAAATCGCAAGAAGGGGTGCTTAAGCTCAAGATTGAGCAACTAAAAATGAAAATGGCTGAGAACGAGCAGCACAAGGAGAGCAGAACAACACTCCACCTACCAATTATCAACAGCAGGATTGTTGATGACATTCTGCTGCAAAGTGAGGATGTCGACAGCACGTTCGAATGCTACGAGGGAGCAATGGCGGAGATGCGCTGTATCCATGTCTCCATCAAGCATGATGGCAACATCAAAGAATTGCGCCATCGGAAGCGAAAACAGCCGGCCAAGTACTTGCCTGAGCCACCACCATCGAAGGGGTCACGAACCGGCTAATTTTCTCTTATGGTAAGTTAATATCATCTCTATCACTTGAATATATTTTCATCTATTTTTCCTTCTATTTTCAGATACAACGAGAACGAACCATCGGCTCTCTTAAGGGCCACCATGGGGCAAGACATGATAGAACCTCCTCGCGGTTTGCCCTGGGCAGTCTTTAGACTGGCGAATACTATCATTAAGTTGAATCTGTTATCAGTCAACTTGAACGTTACATCACATTAGAGGGGTATATAAACCACTACCTCTCATTTCATTTCATTTCAATCATGGAGACGCCAAACGCTGCAGTCAACTCTCCTCGCGGACCGCAGTTAAGACCGCGAAATTTATTTGATGAATTTGCTAGAATAGAGGAGCAAGACAGAGTTCACAACAATCTTGCTCAGATTGGCAATCCGATGACAGCAACTGCTGTCAATCCAACGGAATGGCGCTACATTCCACTTTTTAGTCATGTGCCAGTTAGTGTGGAAGTCGACAGTGCTACCAAAGAGAGAGTCAAAGACTCTCTCAGCAGAATTGGTAGGGTGTAAGATGACGTTACTCCCGAGAACGAACCATCGGCTCTCTTAAGGGCCACCATGGGGCAAGACATGATAGAACCTCCACGCGGTTTGCCCTGGGCAGTCTTCGGACTGGCGAATACTATCATTAAGTTGAATCTGCTATCAGTCAACTTGAACGTTGCAAATGAAGTTCGGTGTAATACTTCCTTTCGATGGGCGTTCCTGTATAGGACGGCGGTGAAACCCGTAGCTATGTATACCGCAAGGGACATTCGGCAATGGTCAATCTTGTTAAACCTCTCTGCGTCATGTTTGCAAGTGATTGCCTCTGTCTCAACGTAGTATGCATTCGCGCCAGGGCGACATTTAGCCAACTGTCGAAGGTTACCTTATAAACTATCCATTGCATACGTTATGAGAACCATGAGTTCTACCTGTCTCTATCAATGAGACGAATTGATGAATGGAATGAAATGGGAGGACACTCACGCGCCACACGCAACATAACACACTTCTCTCTTCCGTAGTCTAACAAGCTCTTTACACATGGATCGCAGTCGATTGCTATCCCAGAATCATGTAAGCTATCTTAATTTTATTTAACACTATTTCATCTACCATCATCAGCCATATGAAGTGTCATAAGATTTACAAGTTAGACTAAGCGTGCTACTATTTCCAAATGAAAAAGTATACATGGTTAAATTATTCACTAAAACCCCATTCAAGTAAGTCAGTATGAAAGCAAAGATAATACGAAATAAACATTTATTATGGTATGTATTTCAAAAGGTCTTCATCGTCAATATCGTCCCAGAGTCTGACTTCACATAGATAACAAAAACAGTTCAGTTGCTTTAATCGTTCTTCCACTGCGAGCCTCACTTTATCAATATACTCCCACTCTGCCATAGTTCGTGGCTGGGAGTTAGGGGTGTACCACTCCCATAATTGGTGGAGGAATTTCGTGCTGGTGATCTCCATCACATCGTCAGTATCGTACTGGAGATACTTCCACCTCACGCCTGTTAAGTCGGGACACTCCTTCTCACATACACTCTCCTCTTCCTCATCCGCTGGTAATGATAACTTCCTGATATTGTCCAGTTGGTACACCTTCTCCACCTTCGCCTTTCTTGGAGCGTTTGGTGTAACGAGCGCCTTTGGTGTTGAGCATGGAGAAGAGAATTTTGTGTTTGGTGTTGTCGGAGGGCTTGTCATGTTGACTGTGAATAATGACTTTGAAATGTTTTCTAATTCTTAAGTATCAACAAGCAACCAATCAGAATGAACATCCAATGAATGATGAATATGAAAGTATATAAGCAAAGTGACATTCATGTCATTTCATTTAATCTGTGAATCATACAAGTGACGAACGCACGATCTCTCTCTTTGACTATTATTCTGTCTGATCATATTTCATTAAAATGGTAAGTTAAAGATTTCCTCTCTCATCTCCCTCAAACGTGTGACTAATAGCATCTTCCTCAATTTCAGGCATCAACTTCATCACCAACGTCCTCTCTTCTCGAGGAAAGTTTAGAGTTATTGAGTCAAGGTAGGTTGTAACACTACACTGAGACTTGAACAGAGATGATAGAATGATTTCTCTTTCAGGTGATGCGAGTTCCAGCTCAGAACTGTCGCGATATGGCAACGAGTGGGAATGTGCTGACTGTGGGCACATCTTCACGAGGAAATGGGATCTCACCCGACACATCAAGCGAGGTGTTTGTCGACCTAAGCCGGCATCAATCTCCGAAGGTAGGGATGATTCTGTTAACGATGTCTCCTTTTCTTGCGATTTATGCATTCAGTCTTTCGAGACACGTTTTGAACTATCTTCGCACAGACTTCAACATACACACACGAACGATACCTACACCAACGGTACCTCCTCTATCCGACTCACTGAGGTGTCCATAAATAATTTAGTGAGGAACTACCAGATGGACTCCTCAGAAACCATTGCTAACTTTGAGGAATGGTTTCATCAAAATTCATCATTGATAGAAGCGCTCTTCAACAATTTAGACAATTTTAGGATGAAGGCGCTCATCTATCTTAAAATAAAATATGTAAAAATCGACCACCATACTGGACAAATAATAGAGAGGTTAGAGTTTCACATACCCTCCTCTCCTGCAACCGAGGTTGTAGACTATGAGTCTTGGATAAATTTTCACATCCAAGGATTAAAATTAAATATTGATAAATTTAACGAGCGCGATAGCGGTCTCATTTTTGACGGCATTGAGTCCGCCTTATTTAAAATCAGTTTATTAGGAAATCATAGTGGTCGAGGCTCCTTTAATCTTCCAAAAAATTTAAAAAACAAAACAGCAGTCATCAATGTCGATTGCGAATCGCAATGTTTTAAATATGCTGTCCTCTCCATTCTCCACTATAATGACATCAATGCGAATCGAAATCGCACATATAGCTATAGGCAGTGGGAGAATGAATTAAACTTCGATGACTGTAATAGTGACGATATGAAAATTAAAGATATAGAAAAATTTGAAAAATTGAACAACATCAAAATAGTTCTCCATGTTTGGGAAAAAGGATTGAAGGGTGTGCGCTACAACTCGCGTTCGAGTTGTTATGAGCGTACAGTAAACCTGTTATTAGTAAAACAGGATGATAGTGAGGAATGGCATTACTGCGGTATTCCCAAAATCTCTCGCTTATACCACCACTTAGAAAACTCTAGTAGAGAGTTATATTACTGCGACAGATGTATTCGCCACTTTAGGAGGAAAACTAAATTTGAAACTCATTATGAGTGGTGTAAGCGAGGTAAACTGCAAATGGAACGCATGCCCAAAGATAAGGAGTTTTCATATAGAGAGAATGGCGATGAACTAAGTCCTCTTCGTGTCATCTATGCTGACATCGAATGCTATATCGATGATAACATCCATCGACCAGCAGCCATTTCCTGCTATGAAGTATGGCATGACCATTTCCAAAATAGAAAAAATAAAATGCACGTCTGGCAAGGTGAGGATTGTATTTACCAATTCCTACAATTCCTCGAACAGGCTGTAAAATTTCAACAAAAGTATGATGGTGAACTCTATCGCAGATCATTGCATATGACAGCAGATGATCAAGCAAAATTTGATAGCTGCAACATTTGCCCCAAATGTAGGAAAACATTTGATGATGATAAGATTAAGAAAGTGCGCGACCATGATCACATCACTGGGAAATTTAGAAACGCACTCTGTTCAAAATGTAATTTTTCACTTAGGATGAAACGGCGTACATTACCCGTCATTTTCCATAATTTCAAGGGCTACGACAGCCATATGATAATAAAAGGAGGTTTAGGTCAAATGAAAGAGTGGAAGCTTGATGTAATAGCGCAAACGAGAGAGAAGTTTATGGCCATGACAGCAAAAGTGCCTGTCGATAAAACTAAAGAAAATAAGACGGTCTATTTTGATATAAAATTTTTAGATTCCTACCAATTTATGACTGCATCACTGGCCTCTCTCGTGCAAAATCTAAAGTCTCTTCCACTAACACAAAATCTTAAGAAACAATACCCAAATCTAACCGATGAAGTCATCACACGGAAAGGAGTCTTTCCATATGCATATTTTGATGCAATTAGTAAACTCGGCGAGACTTCTCTTCCGCCCATAGATAAATTTAAAAATGATTTGACCGGCGCAGAATGTAAGACCGAAGATTATGATCATGCACAAGATGCATGGATAAAATTTGACTGCCATACATTTGGTGAATATATGATTGCCTACCTTAAGTTAGATGTATTTTTGCTGGCTGATGTATTTCAGGAGTTTCGACGAGTGGCATTAGAAGAAGATAAGTTAGATCCCGTCCACTTTGTCAGTCTGCCAGCCATGTCATTTAAGTCTGCTTTTAAAATGACTGGTGAGACCATTCATCTCTTACAAGATCCAGAGATGTATAATTTATTTGAGCGAGGAATTCGCGGTGGTCTCACATTTGTAAATAAACATAGGTTAAAATCAAAAATAGTAGGCAATGACCAGACTCATCTGAAGTATTATGACCAAAATAATTTGTATGGTAGTTCATTATCCAAACCGCTACCTCACTCTGAGTTTAGCTGGTTAGATGATAGTGATATTCAACATTTCTCCAACCCTTCCAACATACTAGCAATTCCAGATGAAGGTGATTGGGGATATTATTTTGAGATAGATCTAATCTATCCAAATAATATTAAACATAAAACCGTAGATTTTCCACTCGCACCCGAATCAGGTGAAGTGAGTAAAGATATGTTTTCCGACTTTATGAAACAATTTCATAAAGATTTAGAATCATGTGGACAACCCGACTATAAGCCTTGCCGCAAACTTTTACTCACCCAGTATGATAAAGAAAACTATCTAGTCCACTTTAGCATCTTAAAATTTTATTTAGAAATGGGTATGATTTTAAAAAGAGTTCACCGCATTATTAAATTTAGACAGAAAGCCTTCCTCAAGCCATATATTGATAGCAACAGCCAGAAACGTGCACTAGCCCAAAATAACTTTGAAAAAGATTTTTATAAATATAAGAACAACAGTCTATTTGGTAAGACGATGGAGGATGTTAGAAAGCGCGTAAACTACAAACTAGTTAATGATGATCAAAAGTATCACAAATTGACCTCATCACCTCTATTCATCGATAGAGACATTATCGATGAGGACCTTATAGGTGTTAAAATGATAAAATCTGAAGTTGAGTTGTGCAAACCCATCTATATTGGTCAAGCTGTACTAGATTACTCTAAGCTTGAAATGTACCAACTCTTTTATAAAATACTAAAACCATGTCCTCTCGTAAAAGAGGTTCGTTTGTTGGGTGGTGACACAGATAGTTTCTTCTTAGGTATTACCACTCAAAAAGATTTAAATTTCAATGAAGTAGGAAAATCTTTAGAAAGATATTTTGATACATCAAATTATCCTGCTGATCATCCACTCTACTCCATCAAAAATAAGGCAAAACTTGGCTGCTTTAAAGATGAGACAGCAGGGAAGGAAATAGATGAAATGATTCTCCTCCGTCCAAAAATGTACAGTATGAAATTAAAGGATAGTGATGATAGCATTAAGCGCGCTAAAGGCATATCAAAATCCATTGTGCAAAATATGAAACATAAGAATTTCAGGAAAGCCTATAGAAATAAAAATATAACGTTTGTCAATATGACAATCTTAAAATCTAAGTCGCATGAGATCAAAACTCATACTTTTAGGAAACGGGCGCTTTCAGCATGGGAGGATAAGAGGTGCTGGTTAGAACACAACATATCTCTTCCACATGGACATCCTGACACAAACATACCACCACCCAAAAGAATTAAACTCACACTACCACATTCAGGAGACGTCTTAGCATAATCATCCTTAACTTAGTATTTTGATGTTGATTTCTGTAGATAAACATTGTTGTTTTATGTATCGCATGAGATTGTTTTTTCCTTGTGAATATGTGTCCACATCTGTACATTCCCCATGTGATGACTTTTCCACTGAAAGACATTTTTCCTATCCCTGTATATTTCCACCCTTCACGAAGTAAAAAGACTTTTTGTATATAACAATGTTTATTGAAGTGCGCTCATGTATATATTTTCAGTGGATGTTGTATAAAGTCTATTGCTTCACATTCATGTACATATTTCAATAAATGTTGTATAAAGACTTCACTTTGTTTTCCGAAACACTAACGTTATGAGGGATTTAGTATCTTTCACATGGATGCACTCTTGTAAACCATTGGTAATTTTGATAGCAATAGAGGGTATAGTTTGTTTGATGACGGGATGATAGAAAATAGATTCAAACATCTTCTCGATTATTCCATATGAAGCGTCTTTATCATGAATAAAATCACGTAAAATGTATTCTTTTTTCTCACCAACAGAAATAGGTAGAATCAAATCACTTTGAATGTAAAGGTGCTGTTCATGTTTATCAAGTGTCATTGGTGTTTCTATACCAATCGTATGCGCAGCAGCAAACACTGTTTGTAGCATTGAAAAACCAAAGAGTTTTTTCAAATTTTTACTCAATTGACATTGAATGTCATCACCCAGTCTCAGAACAACGCGTTGATTTTCAATTGAAAACGAAATGTGGTGTGTCTTTACATCATATTTACTTTTCATCACATGCTTCAACTTCTGTTGTATATAAGGATTTACTACATGAATGAAGCTTTCAACTGTATGATATAGACGCGGCATTATATTGATAGCAACTTTAGATTCTTCATAAGACTGGTAAATTTTCTTGATGCGATCGCCATAGATGTCCACCCACCATTCATCATTAACTGAATCAGCTTTAGTGTGATATTCATGAGAAGCATACACCACACCGCTTCCAATAATAGGTGTATAATGTCTTACAAAATGACGCAAGGTTGGAGAGAAATAAACTGTAAGTTTGTCATTATATTTCTGAATAACCAACTTATTTTTGTCCGCCATAATTTTTTCTCCATACTTCTTACCCACAGTCTCATTCCATCGTTTTACTAACTCAATAAGTGATAAAGGTTGAACACCACGCTTTTTCAAAATGATGCGTTCTTCACATTCTACAACATCTTCATCAAATATTTTAAATCTATAATGAAATTTGTTGATTCGATTTGAATAAACTTTTCTAACATTTGCAGTAGCAATTGACGTTAGATGTAGTCCATGGCCAAAACCGAGATGCGGATAGAATTCATTATCCAACCTCAGCGTAAGACCTTTAGTAAAAGAATGAAAGCGGAGGAACTGTCTCCCACTCCAATGATAGATAGTAAACTCATAAGCTTTCTGATTTTTATTCTTCATGATGGAAGTATTACCACTGTTGAATGCCTTAATAATTTTCTCATTCCCAAATGGTTCATAAGAATCTGATTTTATCTGAATCCATTCATAGTTCCACTTTCCATCTGATGTTAAATTGTATGGGAACTGGAATGCATTATTCATCGTTATTCCATCATGGGTGCGAGGAGTCAATATCATTTCTTCCAAATCATTCACATTCTGAATATTGCTATCATAGCAAATACTAGAAACGCCAACCTCCCATTCACCTTCTAAATGCAGTGGGCGATTTAATTCTACTCGATAGTCTGATGGTTTATTTTTGGGAAATTTATTCATAGAAGCATTACTGGGCAAGTAGATTAGAAACGAGTCCTTATTTTCACTTTCCATATTATTCACATTATAAAATATAATAGCATACTTTTGCATTAACTCTTCATTCGGAAATGGAGTGTAATACTTGTCACAGCATCTTTATGAAAAGGAATCAACGCACCAGCATCGTCATAAATGGCAATATCAATTTGTGGGATGTAGTTTGATTTCAGCTTTGTATAATGCACTTTCTTGAAAGTATGCTCAGATAAAATACTGCAGCTTTTTGGCTGGTATGGTATCATTGCTAGCAATGGAGCTTCAACATCTCCCACACGTACATCTTCACCAATATTGGAATATATCTGAAAATAGTTAATACGACGCGATAGCGACATGTCTGCGCTAGCTTTGGTTACAGTACCACTTTTAAAGATATTTTGATCAAAACCCAAAATGTCCATTAGAGTTTTATCCATAATTAGTTCAATACCTTTTCCATTTATAGTGAGAGACAAAGTACCTTCTTTTTCAGAAAATGAAATATGTTGCTCATTAATCACTTCATTTAAATAATCTACAACCAATTTAACCGAAGTAATAATGCGAGGCATCAACACTCTTGTTTCATGTAAGAAACCACCAAAAGGCTCTACACACTTTCTGTATAAAGATACGGCCCATTCTGTATCAAATTGATTTGGCCTTTCACATGGTAAATGTTGCATATCAGATTTTCCATGAACAGCTGCAGAACGATGTCGTAAGAACTGATGAAAATCTTTTGAACAAACTAATACTAGATCATCATCATTTAATTTACTTATTGCAATATGATTAGATGATTTGATATAAGTCAATGTTGCCACTTGTTTACCATCAACTCGAAGGAGATAATTAAATTTCTTCAATAATGTTTCAGGAGTCATGTTTGTCTTTCTTGGCTTAATCACAATCTTCTTCACCAACGTCTTCTCATTTCTTGGAATAAGATCTACATAATAAGCTTCCTCTCGATATATTAACTGTTTATGACCACTTATGTGGTAATTAACGTTAAAATTATCATAGCTTGTTAAGGCGCTAGCGAGGTAGCCTAAATCATTTCTTAAACTTGGACTTAAACCAACAATCCAATCTTTCTCAACTACATGATGTACATAATTATAATCATCATTGTGCGGAGTAAATTGGACAATATGTTTACACGCTTTATTCAAGAAATCATATATAAACTTTTTACATGATAAGAGATCTTTCTTTGACCACTGTGGAATGTATACTCGGCAGCCCTTTTCACATTGGTAAGCAGCTGTACGCCTCATATTAATAGTCATCACCTCATGATCAAAAGTATAGACACAGTTGCTATAAACAAGTTGAGTGACACCCACTTCCCAATTTCCATTTAGCTGTTGTGCATGATCAATGGGAGTAGAAAAGAGTGCGGCTCGATTACTAGTAAATCTCTTTGTAGCCGCATTGCTAAGCAAAATATGATAAAACGACATTTTTATATTGCCAATCTGCAACTTTGCATAACATCATGAAGACTTGGATTTTGGACTCTCTACAATATATCAGAGTTGATCGTGATGGAAACGTACATTTCAAAAATTCTCATGGTCATACATCAAGAGGAATTACATTAACATGGCGACAATTTGTCAACCTCAATGATATCATGAGGGATTTGGAATATTTTGAAACATTAAGATTCATCTCCTTGGGTGATCAAGTTTGGCTTCAACATTACAGAAATGAAATTCAAATCTACCATTCTCATTCCGCAAACTGTTTCTCATTTCGCAAATACAATTGGGAGAAGTATAGAAGATACATACATCGCTCCATCATGACATTTATTCGTCGTGAGTTCATCGCCCTACTATGCAAATCTTAATCAGACATGATTACCACGCACCATGAGTTGGAAATTAGATTCCCTACAACGTATTGAAACGGATCATGATCGAAACGTCTATTTCAAAGATTCAACTGGAAATGTGAGAAGAGAGTTTGTTTTATCTTATCGTCATTTTCAATCTCTACATCATATCATGAAGGACTTGAAATACTTCTATATGAAAAGACATTCACGTATTGGAAATCGCATCTGGCTGCGCGTCAACAATCGGCGAATTCAACTCTATCATTCCCAACTTCATACTAACTTCACATTTCATCAAGGTAGTTGGGAAAAGTATAAAAGGAAGGTACATCGCTCAATTTACTCATTCTTTCATCATGAAGCGCCATCGCTACACCATCGTCAACATTCTCCGTCGCTTCAGACTCTACACCAAAATCGATCTCACAACATTACACCAACAGCTTCCAAACAGCAAGTATTACCCGGGCCGTCCTCAAATGTTAGTGGTGAAGATGAACAATTCACGGAATCTTCAACTCTTCCCAAATGGGACTGTACAGATTCTCGGCGCCCTTTCTCATTCATCGGCGCAGTCAATGCGCTTAGAGCTACAAAGACTACTACGTCGGATATGGAAGAGGGAGAGGTGTGTGATGTCGAATCTGACTGTGGACAATATGGTGATCTCTACTCAATTGAGTGACAGTGTATCATTTTTGAAGATTCGTACCAGCAGTTACAGTTTGTGTTATGAACCCGAACTTTTTCCTGCAGCTCTCATTAGTTGTTGGTTGCCTGTGCATGTGGCAATCTTTCATAATAGTAAAGTGATCATTACTGGACTAAAATCTCATGAACAAGCAAATATGATCCTAGACTATCTCATTGAGTATGTACGTACCCAGCGGATTGTAAAATAAAAAACAATTTTTCCAACATGATGTTTTTATTTCAAATCATGATAGAACTTACAAATCATTTTTTCATTAGAGGATGGATTACATGAAAAGTTTTGAATAATAGATGCAAATCGAGATACATGTAAACGTTTTAAGATGAAGTACAGTACAAAAGCACCACACGTTGATGAAAGTGGATGTTGTAGTATGCGTTCATTTCGCTGATATTGACGCGTATGTTTTCTCAACCACTGCTGTGTTGGTATATTTGGAGGTTGAGCAAGAGAGTCAAATAGTTCACCACGTCGGTCTTCTCCAATAAAGATCGCTTTCCAATGCTCACCGCCTAAATTCTGTGAATGAGTGTTTAGCACAATAAAGATGGGATAGTGATTTACTGCAGGTGGTAAGGTATCGAGTGAATAGACATTATCGAAAGCTTTCAACGTCGCTTCGTCTGCATTACGCTGCACTTTAGTCTTAATATCGTCAGCAGTCAACCAACTCATTAACGATTATACTGAAGAATCACGTCACGATACTTTGTAATTTCAATATTTGAATCGAAGACTGCATAAATTAATACATTGATCGTCTCAGGTAGTGTTCTTTTGAACGTCAAATCCAAACGAATATTATGAGGCACGTTCGCTTGACGATAGGGTGCACTAATATCGCTGTCAGCAGTCAAATCAAATGCATAAATAGTATATCCACTCTTAAACTCTTTCATAGTCAGTCCGTTGGTGTCATCCGTATTGTAAAAGCCAAAAACGTCCATAAAATCAACATAACTGCGCATAAATTGATCCGAAGCAAAATCTGGTTTGTAGGGTGGACCAGGATGACTCACACCATTTACACGTAAAGCAATTTCACTTAACTGATTGTGTTTAAAATTGAAAGGATTCTTCTTTATATTACCATTAAATGCATCATTTTCAACCATTGCCACCATGAGGAGCTTCGGTGCTTCCGATGGAAAGAGGCCATCTTTCATGAAACTCTTTTGATCTTTCGGAATTGTAAAGGTGAGAAGCTTTGTATGCTGAACGGGGTAAATGGCATTTTGGCGGTTAAGGCCTTCAGCATGCCCTCTAATGACACTTGGATTCGGTACTACTCGACGAATGTAAAGTGCAATATCTTCCACATGAATTCTAAAATTGTCAACTTTAGCAAATGCATTCAGCGCAAATTCAGGCTTATTCAATGTCAGCTTGAGTCGCATGCTGGTATTACACAGTAAAAACTTTGACTGTCTAAAGAAGTCTAAATTCAGCGGACCATATAGCTGACATACTCTACTATCTTTAATCATAGCAGATCGCTTTACAAAGCCACTGTTTGTTTCAACATCAAATTTTCCTGCTTCATCTCTGTACCATCCCATGGCTTCCATATGACTTTTTTGTGCTGCTGGATGAAACTGTGATACATGATTGAAATATGATTTATAGGGATAATCGCTTTGACCACCTTCCACCTGCTGCTCTCCAATCGTTAGAGAAACATCACGAAGTAATGTAGTCAATGGTAAATTGTTCAGTCCAACTTTATGTGTATCGTCAATAGCAGTTCCATCTGCTTGCTGAATTCTAAACCTCAAATCAAGCATCGCATAACTCAAATCTATGTAGTCATCACTACCACCAGGAATAACAAATTCAATGGGGCCAGCATTCTCAGCTGTTCGAGGATGATAATCTACAATACTTGAACTAAGAATATCTGTCTGTATGGCTTGTTGATCGAACAAACAAAAACCGGAAGTTTTACACTCCATGATTAGAAGTTATAGCAGCGTCGTCGTTTAGCGCCTGATGAATGATTAGAGCCTCTGCGACGTTTGCGTGAATGCCTTTTGACTGAAGATCGCACCTTACCAGCTCCGCGATGTTTCCTCCTTCCTTTTTTCATTCGTTTAGGTGATTTCTTTCCTTGAGTAACACCAGCAATGGTCTGCTTCAATGTTTTTTAAACCGCGTTCCTTCCCACGATTCAACAAACTGCTCTTAAAACTTCTACCTCTGGAAAGATCACTAGCAACATCACCAGCAAAGCCAACGGCATTACTTAAAACATTTCGTTTCAAAGATCTACCGACATTGGATATGAGAGGTGCTACAACAGATTTCAGTGCACCAAGTATGCTACCTCCACGTTGGCGGCGAGCACCGATGTAAATTTGTCCTCCGCCACTTACATAGGAGGGTCGTGAATAAAATGAGGCAGTTGGATTCATAGCTCAAACCCTAAACATTGTTAGTTACAACTTTGCATGAATCACTGTCGATCACTTAGATGAAAGATGTCGGCACGACGCATCCAAGAGTTCATACTTGAAGGATAACCAGCCCATTTAACAAGACACCATTCTTCACCTTGCCGTTTTTTACATCGAATGATTTTCTCTACCAAATATGTTTCACTTTCAGTGACTACCTCAATCTCATCGCGGTAAAAGCTACCCTCAATTTCTTCATTATCGTAATCTTTCAACTTGTAGGTGGTCGGAGAGTCTTTTTGATTAATCCTTGATACTGTAAATACCTCCTCTGTCCAATTCGGGAGGTACCCTTTAGCAAAAACACTTTTCACTTTTGAGATACGAACTTTATCGCCAATTTTCACATCACTTTTCACATGAGTGCGTTTACGTTGGAATGATTCGCGCACTTTATCTACATTGTCAGCATTTACATCTACTGGTCTGAGTCCAATAGAACGATGGATAGAGTGATTGTAGGCATGGAGTGTATCTTGTAGAACCTTTGTCCAATTTTGTGTCAAGTTGGCAGTAAAATGTCGCCACAAGCGATTTTTTAATGTGCGATTAAAACGTTCAACGAGTGCAGCTTTATAAGCGCTCTTTACACTAAACAACTCAATGTCATGCCTCTCAAATAATCTTGTCACATGCTGATTTTCAAACTCTTTTCCTTGATCACTCTGAATTCTTTTTGGAATGCGACCTTCTCGAAAAATTGTTTGGAATGCTTTTGCTACTCCTTTCCCTTCTTTAGTTTTTAAAGGTTGAGCCCACGCATAACGCGAGAAAATATCAATGACGGTTAAAATAAAATTATTGCCCGAGTTATGTTTTGAAATGGAGGCAACATCGCACAAATCTGCTTGCCACTGTTCATCGATGTCATGAACAATATAATGGCGGGTGCGGTACTTCTTTTTCGCTTGTTTGTGGAGTGTATAGGTAGCCTGACCCTTTAACCATCGTTTCACTTGTGATTGTGGAAGACCACTCGCTTTTGATAATTTCTTGATAGATGCAAATCCTGCCGGATGTTTTACATCATAATAGATTGACTTCAAACGTTCAGTCGATGACGACTGACTCTTTTTCCTCCTTCTCATCTTTTTGTTTTCTTGCCTTTCTACATTTACAACAACTGCAGCATTTAGCTTTAGCGGTTTTGCGATCGTGTTCACATTGCTTAGGGGTTTCATTATGAGAGCTGGCGCAGCAAGTGCAAGTGACAACGACATTCACCTCTGGCGGCTCATTACATGGCAAGCAACACATCTGCTTCATATTAATAGTCTGAGAACATGTATTTCCTGGGAGGAGCTGTTTTACGTTTTCCTTTTACCAGTTTTAGTGGCGATGTAGATCTACGTCGAGTTCTTCCTCTTGTTTGCTTAGTGAGTGTGGGAGGGGATGTAGCAGGTGACGCCTTAAACCAATTTGTTGGCATTTTCATCGTCTGAAGCATTGGAGTAGTAGCCACTGTTGAATCAAGTTCTTTCAATGTCTCATTATTTAAAGCAAATTTTGGCACATTATGCTTTTTCAATAGTTTAAGAAAGTATGACCAACCAGGTGGAACATAGCCCTGACGGCGCTTTCTACGTGTCGCATACTGAATCAAGTCTTCATAACGTGAAGCATCAATCACTTTATTTTCATCTGTAATGATTTCTCCTCTATCATTTACATTGAGATGGGGCTCAATACTATTGAAAAGAGATATGGCATGTGCGCGAGATGCTAAAGGTGTAGCAGTCGATACAGAGTCACGCATCTTATTCTTCAAGTTTTTCAATTGCTCAACAGTTTCCGATTGTAATAATACAGCACGATGTGGATCTTTGATGTGAACATTTTGCTGATAATCTATTTCTTTCCTATACATTTGATTTGCAAGAGGTTGCTTTACTTGCTGCATGGCAGTCAATTGTACATATTCATCCTGAGGAATAACAATCATGCGAGAATAAGAACTCATAGTTTGTAGATAATCATGGGAGTTTTCAAAATATCACTTCGAAATCTAAATTCTTCCGGACACTCTTGCGTAAAGTCAATGAATAAGTAACCGTATGGTTTTTCAGTAGCTGCTTGAAAAATTTCAATTAAGGCTTTTGATCCTCTGGGTGCAACTTGTCGCGCTAAAATTTCAAATTGACTTTTATCTCGCGGATTCTTGAAAATAGCATAATAGTGTGTATTCAGGTTTCGTGTACGAGCTTCTTTTCCATCAGGAAACAAATTTTGTGTAATATAGATGATAAAACACCTTTTATGGTGTGCTGCGCGAGTGAACATATCTGTAACATCTTTTGAATTCTTACTTTCTTTTAATAAATCATCCAATACAACAACATCATTAGACTGAAGTTTATCCACTGGAATAATTCCTTCATGTCGAATAAAGTTGCGACTTTGCAATTCCTGAAACAGCGACGGTTGATAAATACCATAACACCAAATCACTCGATTGATAGGTTCCTTAAACAACTCCCTTCTTTTATCCAATAAATTCAGCGTGAAAACAGTTTTACCTGCATGAGATGGAACTGATACAGTCAGAACTTTATCACATTGAAGTCTGAAATCCATTTTATTACTTTGAGACTCAACATTTGCATAATTAACGCTTAGAGCCAAAGATATTTCCCAATAGGTTGCCCACGGCAGGAGCTATCATTGGAAGTATTGCTGAAAGGAAACCGCCCTTTTGTGTTAGAGTTTTCCTCTTTCTTTGAAGGGCGACTTTAGGATTGGAGATGAAACGCAATTTCGTAGCATATCGCTTAAGTAACTTTCGTTGTTTTGGCGCTAATTTCTTCGTCCTCAACTTCCTCACATGAGAAATAATTTCACAAATGAATTTATCGTTAGCATGTCGTATAGCATTGTATCGCTGATTTGCTTTCATTCGTCGGAGAGCTTGAATGGCTGAAGAAAACTTTTGACTTTTACGTTTCGTCATTTTACGTTTCGCCATTTTCCGTGTTAGTCTTTGCTAAAACCTATCTTTACCACATTTGCATAGGTACTAACTATTGCGACATAAGTGACACTCGAAATGAGCAATGTCACAGTGGTTACATTGGCAAAGTTGAATGCAATTACGTATGAAACAGCGTTGACAAAAAGCATGCTTACATCTCTTGAAGATGCGCTTTTCATTTCCATCCTTTCGCTTACATACATCGCAACACATAGTTTCACCGTTACTGATGTCTATAGCAAGTCTTTTTGAAGATATGAATTTGCTAGCCTTTTCTAAATAATAGACGCATGTACAGAAGGAATATACTTCGAGAGTGAGCAGACATAGCTCGAAAACCAGTTGTGCTACAATCAAGTACCACTGCATTTTCAATTTTTCTTTATGGAAAGTTGAATGTGAATATCTGAAATCGCTTCAATCACTAGACTGCTACCATGATGGTTAAATGCGTTAAGACGTTCAGCAATTTTTATCATATGTCTTTTAAAAAATTCTTCGGGGTGATCTACCACTTCCATTGAATAAGAAGCAAAATGGAAAGAGCGACTTTCCACCTCTTCCTTTCCAAAATGACTAAACTTAATTTTCGCAACTAATCGCGCCATGATAATGCTATCAGAGAATGTATTCATTAACTCTAGAAATAGAGTGCTAGCATCATCGACCACTGCTTCGATGTCGGTCTCATCTTTATGAAATTTATCACATAATCTTGAACAGCTCCTTTTAAACTTTGCCTATGAAAACGTAATGTTCCGCAGTCGTTTGAGAAAGACATGATCGCCCTTTAACTAACCCATCCATTGCATGAAAACAACAACTCTTCTCATAGTAACATTTATTGAATAACGGTAACAAGCATGCATTATAAATCAATGGTTTGAAAGAGATAAAATAGATACAGCTGATAACTATCATACAGCGAGCAATGATAACCATACAGGACTTTGGCAGTGTTGAGGTAAGGAGGAAAGAAGCATTGGTTATGAACGTAGCTACTACAACGAACAGACAAAATAGGAACACACAAATCCTTAAAACGTTTCGTGACTTCATGATAATGTTGATTCACTCTACTATCCCAAGGCGGGAGCAAAATATCATCAATGATTAGATTAGGAAATACTTTCCTCTCCTTACCAGGATTATTACAAAAGATGCGTATAACATTGAAAGCAGCTAACCATCGTTTAAAGTCAATAAGAAGAGCACTTTCACAAGAAAAGCCATAGTCTTGCAAATATTTCAGATTAAGTCCATGAATGTGTTTTCTCGCCCATTGATCAACATTGGGATCGCAGTTGGCATGTTGATGATAGACACTAACAATCTGATATGTCCAATTGTTCATAGCAATAGCACTGAGCTCCTGTACAGGTTCACCCTCACAATCCATAAAAATGATGATAGAAGCCTAAAACGGAAATTTACACATCTAAGGAAACGTTCTATAACATATTACAAAATGAAGAATTACATCGATGCTTTTCACGACAAAATACACAAATGATATGATGGCAACGAAGAAGTAAAAATGTATCTAATAAGACCACGTCTACGACACTCAAAGCACATAAGCGAATTGTCATAGGGTAGAGTTAGGAAAGGACTAGTAATTCTCCTTCTTTGATTTGCGTTTTGATGTAGCATTCTTCTCCGACTTGCGCTTCGTACCACTGCTGTTAAGGATTTGATCAATTATGTCGTCCACGTTGGGTGGTTTCGGAATATATAGGATGGATTCCATATGCATGGAGAGAGAGGCTATTTTATTATCCTTGTGTCGACCATAATATAGTCCATTCACTTTGAAAAGGATATCCCAAGTACCTTCTCCGAGCTCATCACATCTGATGGGTATTGAATGATCTCCATCCTTCTTATAGTAAGTACACCAATGTGATACCGGTAGGCAAATGTGATTACCATCCCAAATCTTTCTATAGGGAGTATCCTTGTCATCTCTCGCCTTCCACTCTTGAGCAAGAGGAGTAGGAATGTCCATATTTAATGTCACGTACTCCTCAATAATATCAAGTTGGTGGCGAATGTACGGACTCACGGGGATCAGTATGTAGTCCCCATACTGATTGTGCATTATCTTGACATCCGTGGAAGGGAGCATTCCCGTTTGGAGTACTACGCTATGATCATCATAACGCAAGGCTTGTTTTAAATTTACGCTGTAGCGGTGTAGGATTATGTACCTTGGATGTTTCTTCCACTGGCCTCAGTTGTAGATGATCTGACCGTAGCGAACCTTGTAACGTTTGACCGCCATTTTGTCCTACTAGTGCAGCAGATGGAGTAGATGCCTGAAAATGAAAAAGATTGTATTAAGTTTACGTTCAAGGGAGGAGAGGGAGGGAAGTAGCGACTTACCATTTTAGTTGGATAATAGAACAGGGAACTAGAGAGAGAGAAAATGTGCGTCCGTCACTCGTTGTGATTCAACGATGGAATGATTCTCACTGTGGAAGGTACGCTATTTATAAAGAAATGCTTGATTCTCATTGGATGATGATCCTCATTGGACAATAACATCACGCTGATTCCAAATCTGAAATCCGTTTTCCTATCCGATGCTTCGTTTTGAAGCTATAGCCCAAAACGTCCCAAATTCTAACTCTGTCGTTTTTCGCCAATGTCCCAAAATCTTAAATGGTGTCTCACATCTAAACGAAGACAGATAGGAACAAGCCGATTCTTTCACTGAATTTGTCTCACTCTTAGCTTTCAAACGAGCTATCGCACGACAAAATCCGTCCACTAGAAGCCAAAATCGAAGCAAGCTGTCCAGAGGGGGGGGACGTCAGCGAAATTTCAGAATTTGATGAAAAATGTTTTGGTGACGGTCCCAGGTCGAAATTCCACACTTTGGAAAATTTTCAAAATTTTACCCATACAAAGTCACTCTGACACTTAGGATTTTTCAGGTAAGCGAGCTCCGACCTAAAATCTTGTAACCGCTCTAACTTTTGAACGAAGACAGATAGGAACAAGCCGATTCTTTCACTGAATTTGTCTCACTCTTAGCTTTCAAACGAGCTATCGCACGACAAAATCCGTCCACTAGAAGCCAAAATCGAAGCAAGCTGTCCAGAGGGGGGGGGGACGTCAGTGAAAATTTTTTCTCTCCGATTTCGCTGGAAACATCCTTCCTAACCCAAAATTTCACGTAGATTCCGAATCTGACCTCCGTTTTCTCATCCGATGCTTCGTTTGGGCGCTACACACCAAAACATCCCAAATTCTAACTCTGTTAAAATTTTGAAGAAAAATTTTTTCTCACCGATTGACTTGAAACTCACCCTACCGATGCAGAATTTCACGCTGAACACGAATCCGACCTCCGTTTTCTCATCCGACCACTCCTTCCACTCGAAACAACCCATTTTACAACCCAACATTCAGCAGATTGCACCAAAAACATCACACACTATAGCCTCAAGACTAATCCTGGCGGTCGCCCAAGTCCACCACGACACTCTATCGTTCCAGAGGGGGGGGGGGACTCAGCGATGGCGGCCATCTTGCGCTATCTGGTGTTTGTCACTTCCTTACTACTAACCTATACAAGAATCTTGGATGATAAAGGAAATCTGCTGACCAAAAGTGAGAGGAGTGCTGAAACCGACTTAATGGAAACACAAATATCTAGACAATCCTTTGACATACGGAATTGACTGTCTTACCGCTAACATGTAGGATACGATGATATGCTAATATCACTAACTCATGCTGCCATAATGCCTAAATAAGTGAATTTGCTCTCGTTGAGCATGAATGTTAGATATTCCAAAAATATGAGCGAAATTGTCATAAAAAGCCGACATCGCATAGGAGCGAAGCGAACATGCGCATTGAAGCCAATGTTACGTCGTGGACATGCGAATCATCACAGCGGTACCTAAAAGATGGTGGCTTCCAGTGCTTGACAATGGTCACCGGCAGTGTGCCGGCCAGAGATTTCCATCAACTTTACGCACATGATGCATGATTTAAATTTGACAGTAAATCCACATGTTCTTCATTGTGAATGATGTTCCTCTACTAACAATCAATCACATCGTGTAGAACGATGAAAAAATGATTAAAACGATTGAAAAGCATCATTAACAATTGCAAAATGTAAAGCAGACAAATTCCTTCAGCAGTGCAAAAAACAGTGGATTCGAAAACAAAATGCAAAAAGATAAGGAAAGATAAGTTGTTGATGACGATCAAGAATCTCGATACATCTGAAACAGGGATCATGAACTGATTGGACACTTTGTTATACATTTAAACACTGTTTTATGAATCATCGTGCAAAGAATATTTCCTCTCGAAGACGATTTTAATACAGCATGTAATACCATTTGACTATTGGCTTTTTCGGCTTTAAGTTCAAGCGTAATCGAAACTCAATATCAACAATTATTCACACATGCTTCTTTTCTTGGTTCTTAAAATCTTTGCTGACTACATATTGAAATGAAACATCTTGAATTTGACAATCGACATTGATAAATGAGAAGATGGCTGATGTGAGCCGATACGCTGGTTACACCGAGCGATGCTGGTTTTCTTTATGCAACTGACATTCATACACAGGATTAGATTCGATTACATAAGCTATCCAATGGTTGAACTCCAGTTCTAAAGGCCATACGTTGATTCGCTTCATCTTTCAAAATCGTTTTTCAAAACGATTTTTCAAAATCGTCATAAATAAAATATAAGCGAAAAATATGAAAGTACCTTTAACCATTCCATGGATTTGCTGCGAAAACCATTTTACAGATTTTTCTAACAAAAAGTACAAATGTGATCGAATAAAAAATGAGCACTGATCGCACAAGATAAAATACTACATGTATCTTCCGAAATACATAGCTTCTATTCTAGGACCAAAAAATTTAATAACTTCTCGGGTACCAATCCAGCAGCTAACATGAAGTTGTGAAGAGAAAGAGGTCGCACCTTAAATTTTCACATGGCATTGTATGTACATCTCATGACTGCTACAAAACTGCGCGTCTGCCGGATCAGATCGACAGTCTGTCTACAATGTGTGAATCTTTGTGCAACTGGAGTTATCATCATTGACTCAGATCGGTGCCTATTGAATTAGATATGATTGAGTGGAGACTGCCTTCCGAGACTAAATATTGTGATTGACCTGTTCCAAAAACAAAAAGTAATAAAGATGTTATAATTTCAACAGTCTTCAGTCAACACATCGATTTATGTATTTGAAAGTATATTACGCTTATTTTTGCCTAGAGGAACAAGTACTCTGAAGCCGAAAAACAACACATTGGTCAGTGCTACAAAGCCTTAAAGGTGGATTCATACGTCAGATTCAATCGCGATTCTACATAGCTTTTCAATCTACTGTACATGCAAAATCAATCTAGATTGAATCAGGATTGAAGCCGGCTTCAATCTTGCTTGCATCTCGCTTCAAAAGCTACTCTACTATAGGCCATAGGTTTTCAATCTAGCGTGAAAACCTACGCTCAAGCGAGAATAGATCTATGTCCTATTTGAGCGTGAAGCTACGCTACTAGTGATTGGATGAATAAATAAGCGAATACGCAACGCACATTTGACATCATCACGATGCGGCATGCAAGTGTAGAGCAGACGATAGGGCTATACGGATCGATTACTCGCGATTATGCCGTTCGCTAAATAAATCATTGTTACTTGTCATTCGATAGAAAATGGCCCGAGACATTCGTGTGAAGCTGAAAAATTAGTCATGATCTGTTTGGAGATATTCGTACACTAGGCATTGATAGTGTCCATGCAGTATGCGTTTGGTATTCACCGGCTACACGGACCATTTTCTCTGTGAATTTCGACGAAATCTGAACAACACGGTTAGTTCAATAAAGTCTCTCTCTCTCTCTGACATCAATGACATGCTTGCGCTAGTTCGAGGCATAAATGACTGAAGTGTGAACGCCAATTGAAATAGCGTCAAACCATAATCTAGATGAAATTTCAATCTAGATTCAATCCCAATGAAACTACATCTAGATTGAATTTCGATCCCGATTAGAAATTGACGCTCAAGTATGAATGCCGCTTAACTCATTTAAACCCACCCATAGAAAAAACAATGCCTCATAAGTTTTGCATCGTTATTAATAATGCTTGTGGACAGAAGATTGACCTGAAGAAGTTTCAGTGAAAATCGATGATTATATCACATATTTTTTTGAATGTTGCTTAAAAGAAACATCGTACGTTAGTGCACATCATTTCAAGTTGCATTGTACAGTCCATGTGAATTTTCTTGGTACATATATAAAGACCATGTTTAAGATCATCAGAATCTATTTGGGCTATTTGGGAATCTACAAAATCACCTGGAATATATTCTACTCCAAAAATAAAAAGTGATGCACTTTAAACAAACTACATAGTATGGTATTCTTCAGATGCGGATATACTTTACACTTGATACAGAAGAAATTAGCCGTCTTCTGGCAGAGCCAGCATGGGCTCTTTTGTGTAGAACATTTCACACAAAATTGTTTCCATCGAATAGGATGGATGGGCTCATTAAAGGCATTGATTGCTTTTTGATGTTCTGAATCAGCAAGGATTCAGCGACACGAGTTCGAAGGGCATTCAAATCCATCTTTTTCGTGTTGGAAGGGTTGAGGCTGATTTAAATGGCATGCAAGCATTGACAATGGTGATATCGAAAAGATTTGTCGCATTTGGGAAATACCATTTCTTTCCCCGAATGGAGGAACGACAATGACTAGCATGCTGGTTCATGGTCATCGCCTCCCATGGTTCGATTGTGAAGGGCAACACACACAGGAAGGGCAATTTCGATCTTTCTACTTTCTTCGCTGCAGCATCTTCTGCCCATCTTCTTTACCCGATGGCTGAGGAGGCGATGAAGACTGTTTTGTTGTCCTTCCACGCTGCAACCATGTTTCCATTGGTACTCCCTCCTTGCAACATTCAATCTCCGCGATCATTGAAGTCGTTTCTCTAATATAAATGCAAGGAATACAGGTACGATTCCCACTTCTTATTATTCTTTTAGAAAGCGCTTGCGAGATATTATTAATGAAATAGTGAAGCGGCTCCGAGGTATGTTGTCACAAATGTCAACTATAGGACTAAATATCCCTTTCTTTGCTTGGCAGCATAAAATTGGCAATTTCCAAGCTGCATAAAATGTGATAACAGCTGCACATTTATATAATAAAAATGCCAAATAAAATCTAACAGTATAGGACTAAAACTCCCTTTCATTACTACAAAACATGAAAGTAATAATTTCCAGCCTAAACAAAACATCGAAAGTAAAGTTTAGCTAAAGGTATTTTTCATCGGTCTTTAACACTAACGTCCAATGTTTCCTATAAGAAACATTATGACATTTATGCCTCCGTAGGGGATAAATTATGAAAAATCGATCTAATTTTGGAGAGGAAGGGTAGTTCCCATCGTCATAGATGCAAAACTGGAAAAAGCTCCGCAACTTTCAGTTTGATAGTAGCAACTTTCGATTGTCAAGACGGTCATGCCATCTTAAAAAGTATTCAAATTTAAATGTGGCGCCAAACTAAGCGAACCTATGTAAATGACTTATCTTGACAATTTATTCAAATAAACACCTGGGGTTGCTATGTTAGCCTCAGCTTGCATAAAATATGTAGCAACCATCTGTAAATTTATTATAAAACATGTGATTTTTTGTGTTGCTTTAAAGAAACATTGTGCATGAAGGGGTTACGACTGCATACACGTTGGTGAAGCAAAATTACGTTTTAGATCGCATATGAAAATGATCTGAAATTGCTTTTTCGTCGAATGCTAATTTCCCACGTTCAAGATTGGATGCCTGTTACCAAAGATTTGCGGATCGGGTACAAGGCAGTGAAACCGTAGTATCAGTTAAAGCGTTGAAAAATATACATGGTATACTAATGAAAATGAAGTTTGGACGGAGTCAAAATCTGTGATCAAAGTTGAAAAATATATCTGGTGAAATAACAATGCATAAAAGATTGATGGCTATGAATAATGTGACCAAAATATCAAACTGACTTCGAAGCAGACCAACTGATGACGTTAATTGAATGATTGCACAATAATGTCCGACCGCTCACATGTAAATGTTTGTCATAATGCATCTATCAGAGCATCAGTTCAAGGGTCATAATTTTCTCGATTAAGTGTATGATTCAAGTGCGTCAGCAATAGAAGCTGACGAACAGTTAGAAATAAATGAATACGTTGTCGTTCATGCCGAGAAGGCATCATTAGAAAATTCCAACAACTTAGAATCTAAAGCAGATCATCAATTGAAATTTAAATATTTGGACATGCCTTTTAATTCATATATTTTAAAATCTTTTTTGCGAAAAACGCCTCAATATACATGTAGGTATAACTTATACTACAATTATGCCTATATTGAGGCGTTTTTCGCAAAGTAAAAGATAAAAAAAATCACTGGATGATGTCTACAAACATCTGAGATACACGATTTCAGCTTGACCTTTTATTGCATATCAGTGTTATCATTAGTGTTAAACTGTTTAGGAAATTATTGAGATCATACTTTAATATGACACATAGTCATGCGAATGACAATAAACGTATCGCGCATGAATAATTCTTGCTAACTGTCATGCTTTATCTCAGCTCGATATTCAATACATGTATATTGGGCAAATAGAGAAGCATTGTCGCTCGAAGAGCGGACGAAGTCAACTATAAAGAAAAAATGTCTAAATTTCCTGAAAGCAGTCGCCTCAAATAATTAAAATTTCCACTTAAAAATTGTGAATGTGTTGAACTCCAAGGATCCATGAAAGGGCATTTCAACATCCAATAAATATTTATTTGCAGAGATGTCCATGGGATGAGATTACACGGGTGAGCCGCCATGTTTGTATCTCTGGCACATTTTGTCACATCTTGATATTCGAGATTTGTCACATTTTGCCACACACCGATGGGCGCAACTGTCACATTTTGTCACATGCTCATTGACATAAAAGTCACATTTTGTCACATGTTGATGAAAACCCATAGCCAAAATTTGACATATGCGGGTGCGCAGAAGATTGGCAGTTATGAATTTTGCATTAAAAGATTATTTTTTCAGAAGAGCATTTGACGTAATATTCATAATATAAATCAAACGGGGTTGTAACGGGACAAAATCGTAAAAACGTTAATTTATTAATTTTTACTAATTATCATTATTTGTATAGTTCCATATGGGTGGTCTCCGTGGCACAGTAGCTAAGTGCTTGTCCTAGCGATCTTTCGGTCCAGAGGTCGAGCCCCCGAGAGTGTCATTGGCAGTAGTGAGGAAGGGCATCCGGACTAAAAAATCACAAGTCTCCAGATTAAAGTCTGACTTACGTCAGCACCGTCCTAGCCTTCAATATGGGGAGGAGCGACGTTAAAGCATCATTTCATTCCCATGGAGAATTGCCATTGAAGGTGTACAACATTTTCCTCGAGATTTGGTGTAATAACGAAACATAGCATGGGCAAAACCTTGACACATTTAACTTTGTTTAAAGTGAAAAGATTGCACTCAAACCTTGTAGTCTTTACAATTGATTCTTTTTATAGTATCGAATTTATTTATGATTCATTACTTATGGCAAATATGATTGCATAATAAACAATGTGAATAAATGCCACTCAGTTTTATAGCGATTACTGTTACTTTTGTTCTGTATTCAGATCAGTGGTAAATATAAATACATGCGCGTGCATTATAGGAAGCATACATTCACAATGACTCCTACGATCTAGACATGACAATCAAGAAACATATGGCCACATACAATGAATGCTACAATGGGGCTATCACATAGCACGTCGAAGTCAACTTTAAAAAGTAGGCGAAATGACAGCACGACTTGCCTGGCAAGTACAAGTTGCTATTTGGAGCAAGAAAGGGGGAATATCAATCTTGCATCCCTAATACAAATCATCATCAAAGAATGTAAGAACATTAGAATAAAGGCCTCCTGGAAAAGGTGACCGTTACTTCATTCAAACGAAGTTAATGCTCCTCTGTGACTTTGTTCATAATTTGTCAGAATATTTTCCCGTGAATTTGTCACATTTTGTCACACAGACAGCGAAAAACACACATTTTGTCACATTTTATTTTGAGATGAACATTTGTCGAAATCGGCCTACCCCTGAGATTATCATTACCAGCTCATGCTATCTCACGGGATCAATCAATTTGACCCATGGGAGTCCCAATTTCAACAGAACAGCTTAGTGTGTTAGTCATGCATCTTCATATCCTAAGTTAGAACTGCAGACTGTGCAGATAATCATGAAAATAATCCATAGACTTATTGTCATTAAACTGCTAGAAAGCGCATACAAAGTGCAACAGTAGTAACTTAAGGTTATTTATGAACCCTTTCACCCTCTACTCAAACGATCGCAACATAACTTGAGAAACGGGTGAATGAGGTGAATGTATGCCCGCTCATAGTGCGCGTCACTTGAAATGCCACTTGACATTGTAATTTCCAAGCCAAGCTCGATGAGAGTGCGCATGGCTACATTTACGCAATCAACTCTTGAACACAAACTAGAAGTCATGTTTAAATGAAATTTGGTTTGCAGTTAAAATACATCTTCATCGGCTCATATAAGATAATCAAAACAAGATAATCAAGACATTGAACAGGTATCATCCTTCAACTACTTGGGCACATTGAAAACTTCAGACAATCGCAGCAAAAGGGAAATCCGCAGGAGAATCGCAGTGGTTAAGGAGGCATTCAACACCATAAAGAAGTTGCTCACTGATAGGAAATTAGCACGGCGACTGAAGTCTTCCGGATACATCCGGATAGGCAAACTTGAAGAACTGTGCCTCGGAGGAAGAATTGATGGAAGAAGGGCCCGTGGAAGACAAAGAAGACAATAGCTACAAAATTTCCAGACCAACCTCAACAGCAGAAGCGTCCTCTGGAACGCCGCTAGAGGACGAGGAAGATGGTGCAACATAACCTAATCATGGTTCGTCTCAAGCCTGAATCGGGTTCGGCAGTGACGGCGATCTTAACTTCGGTAAGTTCTTTCGACATACAAACCTGCCAAACCGATGTTTTTCAAAATGTGAAAATACACAATCAATTTCATGCATTGTATTCGAGTTGAAATCGAGCATTTCCCGTTCCATTGGCGACCACCGGTCTATGGGTCCAAGTTCCTCTGTCATGGAGCTGAGATGATGATTACCGTCGTGATCTATAAAGTTAATATAATGCGCTGAATCTTAACTAATGCCTGATAGGAAATATCAAAAACGGACTGCAAGATGTCAATATGGATGTTGCATTGATTGACACCATTTTCTATTCTTTGTCACTTCAACGCTTCGATGACATACTTATTTACAAACATTGTATGTGATGATTTCATAAGAGACGTGCCTTTGTAATGAATGAAACAGGCAGCACCGGGGCATCAATAACAACAGCGAAGCTTTATCTACTATTATCGAACATAGTGGATTAGAAGAAATATTTCGAATTCGAATTGTGTGTATTGACTAGAAAACAAAGTTTACTGACCGTCTCGGATTGAACGTGTCTGGATCTTCCCACAGTTCAGGATCTCTTAAAATTTGCGCAATGGGGACAACAACCATTGAGTCTTTCGGTATCCGAATGTTTTTGATAACCACGTCTCTGCTCGGTGATCTATCCGTGCGAGGTGCAGGAGGATAAAGCCTCAAGGATTCCTTTATACATTGGTCTAATAGCGTCAATTTCGACACATTTTCGTAAATGGAGTCCTGAAAAGTTGAAAAGAAAATGATAGGGACCACATTTCGTTATTTACCATAAGTAGTATTGTGAAGGGTAATTTTTCGTCGGTAATATTACAGTAATTATTACCCAAACCAAAATCGCCGGTAATTTAGCATCATATATGATTTGCTACTCTGCCTATTATACTTGCTCTATGGTTAATATCAATATTTCCGTTAATATACTCAGTGACAAAAAGAATGAAACAAGTCCTGATATGAATACTTATGACTTAAACTTGGTTGTACTGTACGTTTGTTTGTTGTTTGTAAAAGGAGAACTCGAATGCTTTACTCAAAAACATTTAATTTGATACTCATGATTTTATCAACTTAAGTTAGAAACGGGTGTGACCACCGCGAGCATCCAAACAGGCATCGATGCGTGAGAGCATGGATGAGCACAGTCGCTGGATGAATGCCAGGTCTAAGAGGTTCCACTGCTCGATCAGTCTGTCGGCCAACATCTTCAAAGACACTGGTGGGTGGTTGTACCTCTCCCTCACTCCATCCAAGCAGTGCTCGGAGGTCGGGAGAAGTGAGGGCCATTCCAAGGTTGGGATTCCACTGCTTGCTAGAGACCACTGAAGCGCGATGGGGCCTTGCGTTGTCATCCTGAAAAATCAATTGATTCGATGTCACTGCTGGAACCACGACCGGTTCACGATCTCGTCGGCATATCGCTGTCCTGGTTCCTTTTTTTCCATTGTGCCAGATACCGGCCCAAACCATGACACTACAGCCGCCGTACTTCTTTGACGCAACATGGAGCAAATCGTTCGGATCCGACCATCGTTGAAATCAAGAGTAAACCTCGATTCATCAGTCCAGAGCACACGTTCCCACTGACTGCTGATGACCTTGACACCACGTTCTCCTTCAATGTTCCAGGCTCAGCGAAATGGGTCGTCGCAACAGTTGTAGAACTTTGCTCACAACGCATCATCCCAATTGCCATTCCTCTGGTAAAGTTATCGTGCGCCATTTCATAAGTCAAATCTGGTCAGCAGTCGTGATTCTGTTCAACTTCTAGCTGCTACTGTGATCAATATCAAATTTTGAAATTTGATGGTCCTATATCATTTCCCTTATCATATGGAGTTCAATGGTGATACATAGAAAGTGAGATATCATCTCAAACCATAGAAAAAAATGAAACAAACTTCCATTCAAGTCAATGATAGTTGGTTTCATTATTTATGTCAGTGAGTATAATTACCATTTACATATATCTTATATAAGTATAATAGGCAGAGTAGCAAATCAGCATTAATTAAATCCATAATGTGTGCAGTTTCAATTTTATTAAATGAACTCGAGTTGAGACTCAGTACCAGATGTGAGATGAGCAAAATTTTGCAGTTCTGAAGGAGGTACCGTGGAATTGACTGATCATGATAGCAATACAGAAGGAATAATGGTATTTTACAAATCCGTCGTGTAATGGCCATCTGGGAGAGGTATTGACTGTTTGTTACATTAGCAATTGGATGGGTCACTATTACTTTAGTGCTCAGCCTTCTTAATAATTTTGCTTTAATTGATAGTATTATCTTAAGTGTGATCATATCAAAAACTACAACCTGCCGCTGAAACAGCGAACTAAGATAATCAAAGACTGATCGTAATCAACTTTAAAAGATGCAAAATGGTCCAAATTACTATTCAGATTCAAGAAATAAAACATAAATTTAGTGGATCATGAAATCATGCCGATGAAAATTGAATTGAAAACTTGAAATTTTAGCCAAGAAGCACAATAAGATCTCAACTTTTCCACGAAGACTTGCATATAATGCGATTCACGAAATTTCCTTGATAATCAGCATAATTTCGGCTTAATTAAGATACCTGATAGTAAAGTTCATTCCCTTTGATATCCGATAAGTTTCATACTACTTATATCGAGGCATCAAATCGCTATACATAAACACAGGAATAATTTGCAAACAATTAGCCTCTTAAAAAATGATCAGATATTTTTTTAGACCGCAGGAACGTAATCTCCGCAAAAAATTTAATCTTTTGATACAAAATTTTCACTGCATGGTGACATTTTTTGGGTCGGCATTCTAGCTACTGTATAGGATGCTTTCTCTATGCTAGAAACAATCGCAATAACAACATGTAATGATTATCCATGTCAAATAATGCCGGTAATTTTACATCAGTAATTCATTATATGTTAAGTCTTCAACACAAAACAACCCGAAACCGGCCAGGTTTCTGCTTATTCATTTATTTACATGTTTGCTTAATTTCAATCCTGTCGGACATGGTCAACTGACGTAAAACGGGAGTGAATGGGGATGCATATTCGTTTAATAAATCTGTTTCCCGTATACGCTTGACGATCCATACCAGCCAATGCATTTGCGTCATTTTGTCAGGGACTTGGGATTGCAAGCTCTCAATACTATCATCTTTAGTTATAATGGGAAATTATCAAGAAAAATCACGTTATCAAGATGGAGCGATTTTTATATTTGACGTCACGGATACAAGTGTATACACATGCAGCTTATTTGAAAGTCAAGCATTCCAATGATGTATGACGCCTTATTGTATGGCAAGGTTGGGAAGTTCATATCAATCATTACACAGACTGAAAGAGTAGGACTGACATTTTATGGCCATTTGAAGGCGCTTTCAGCTAATCAGATGGCTCGTCTTTTGAGAGTCGCTCCTCAGTATTAGGCACCTGAATAGTGTGAATAACTGTGGACTCTGACCCAACTGTCCTTTCCGGCAATATATCATTTATTTCTGCTTGAAGTAGTAAACCAAACTGTAATCACCACTTGAACTCATCTGAATATCACAGAACCATGTTCATCCTTCCTCAACTTTGGTATTTGCAATGTTCTACATTACGTCTATTTTTTTCACATTTTCGTAGTCTCCTCTTCACACGTGTCTGAACCATCGCAGTCGGCTTTCTCTTAGTTGTTGTCGTTGGAGCATCTTTCTTATCTCCCCGTTTCTTTATTTATTTCTTCTCATCACTCCTATACATTTCTAAGCATTCTCATCTCTGCCATCTCTAGTCATCTCACCTAGCTCATCGCGAGTGCTTCCCTTTCAGAACCCAACCTCCTGTACTGTGGATCCCAGGAGTGTGATTTCCTTCACATGCTTTGTCTCCCAGATGGATCGATCCATCGCTCCGTGTTCGAGTATTCAGTTTTGTCCTGCTCACTCGCATACATTAGTACAAATTTTGCTCAGCTTTGCTCTCCGTCCATGTTACAATTATTTCACTTGCGTGTATAATATGCAGGGATCCTTATCAGATCTCACAAAAGAAAAACCAAGGATTGAATGCATGAATCTGAAATATTTGTATAAGAATAATTTCACAGAAGGTCGGAAATACAGGAAAATTGCAATCCGTGATAATATGCCATGGCGATTCTTTCCTTAAATCATCAGTCAAGCAGTCTATCATCATTGCAAACATGAAAGGATTGAGCGTCAATCGCTGCTGTACTTCCACTCGGATTTCGAAACTTTTACTTATGCCTGCTGAACACTTGCTGGCTTACTCGTGACTTACTAGCTCAGACTGGTTTCGCTGAAAATCTAAGACTTTCAGAAATATTTTCAACGAACCTAACACGCCGTCGCTCCGGCATCATTTTATATTCCGGCACGCTGATTTTGAATATATAAGTACATCTTGTCGCACTGATAGTCTAACTGCTCGTTTATCTATCTGACTGAACGAGTACGATGAAAGTGGCGTCTTTCAGTCGAAGTTCGATGGAAGAAAGCATATAGTCCGGCAGCCAGAACGAGTTTCTGCAGGGAAAGAGGCCGAAAGTGAGACTTTCACAGAATGATGTACACCCTATGTCTACTACGAATCTGCACGTCTGCCGAGTTCTAGAGAGTTCCTCTTCTTTCCAGACAGGATCAAAGAAAAACACATGTAAATCCAATAGGACGCAGATAGCAGTTTTTCGTTAAAATAAAATTTTCGATGCTTTCTCTGATTAAACGAAAAGTACTAAGCCCATAGTCATATTTTTTGGCATGCAATGTCTTCAGGTCATTTTCTTTCATGTTCATGCACCCCTTTCTATAAAACTAAACACATTTAGATTTGGCGAGCCTCTTTGTGTCGGCGAACACCAACATGTTGGCCCGCTTCATCTACATTCTCACATTGCCGATCAGATGCATGATAATAGCACATGCACATCATAGGAAATGACCTGAAGACATTGCATGCCAAAAAATATGACTATGGGCTTAGTACTTTTCGTTTAATAAGAGAAAACATAGGAAATTTTATTTTAACGAAAAACTGCAATCTGAATCCTATTGGATTTACATGTGTTTTTCTTTGATCCTGTCTGGAAAGAAGAGGAACTCACTAGAACTTGGCAGACGTGCAGATTCGCAGTAGGCATATGGTGTACATCATTCTGTGAAAGTCTCACTTTCGGCCTCTTTCCCTGCAGAAACTCGTTCTGGCTGCCGGACTAATAGGAGTTGTGTTTTGTTGCGAGAAATGTATTTTAAAAATTCGTAATTAGTAGTTAATAATGGCATTACTAGTTCGCAATGCTTGTTTTTCAACGATAACTGACATCTATTCAGAAGCATGATGATCTTAAAAACCTAGAAGTGAATTAGTTATGTAAATCAAGCAAATTGATATGAGGTCCCTAATAGTAGCTGAGCAGAATCAATATCATATAATCTTGTAAGAAATACATACAGACGAAGACGTGTGTGAAATTGGCGGAAACACCAAGCGGAACCATTATTTATTACAGCGAAAATCTATTCGAAACTTCTTCTACTTTATCAATTTTATCAATTTCAGCCTCATGATCGCGATTCTGGGCTAAGATTCCACAAAGTCGCTGTCGTAACTTGAGAAATTCAAGTTTACAAATAAGTGTTTCCGTTGTGAAGTTAGAGGGACCAACTTCTTAGTTTCGTTGATAGCGCAGTTAATCAGTTCTCTTTTGTCACTAACTAATATATTTGTTCCGCTGATCACAAATGTATGCTTCATTTTTCACAACAATGCAGTTAAAAAACGGCAATATCGCAACATATTCATGTACAGCAGCATGTGTGTGAAATTAGCGGAACTGACCAACGGAACCATTTTTTATTACAACGTGATTCTATTCGGAACAACTTTCACTTCATCAATGTCAGCCTCCTGATTACGAATCTGGGCTTAGATTCCACACAATTAGCAGTTGCAATTGAGAAATTCAAGTATAAAAGCGGTTCCGCCAACTACACAAATGACGTCAGAGGAAGGACATCATAGTACATGTATTAATATAATTCATTGGCATGTCGCTAACAATTTAAAGGCGTCCATCTATAAAAAACGTTTTTACCTAGAGAGGTCGAAAAATGATGGTAGTGTGGTAGTCCTAATTCATCGAAGATCATTAACAAGCACATAACTTGTATAATGTTTAGAAAATTATTGGTTGCATTTTATCTTTGAGAATAACAACGCAACAACAACTTCGGTTAACAGTACATTAGCAAGCTTATTTCTTATTCTTGACATTGGTTGACGATGATCTTTGTAAACATATAAAACAAAGCTAACTTTCAAAAAGCACAGCATCTTATATAGTTTATAGCACATAGTTTTTTCAGATTTTATTATGAAAACTCACATCGGAATCTCCACACAAATCAAAAATTTCTCTTCGACATTCTTCTTGGATATCCTGATTGAGAGCAAGAAGATATGATACGTATTTAAGGGCGGTGGATGTCGTATCGTATCCAGCAAGAAAGAAAAGACATGATTGAGCAAAAATTTCATCAGTTGTAAGGCCACGACTAATTGATTCTGTTGACTTTTCTTTATCTTCATCAACTTGAGATTTCAACATGAGTGATAGAAAATCATGAAATTGGTCTTCCTTTCCTCTCCTTTGCTTTATTGCTTCTTCCGTGGCTTTAAGCAGAAAAGGCAATCCATCACCAACAATTAAATTATGAGCTCCCAGTTTTCTGAGTATTTGATTGAGTCCAGGAATCAAAACTAAAGAAGAAAAAGCTTCATGTTAGCATTTTCCATCAGATTTGCTGTTGTGATTAATTTCTTTATGAACTATCAATATTCAAGAAAATTCGAATATTTGCCTAAATGCTCGTCATACAGTCCGTTTCCTAAATCGTTGCACAACCCGAAAAGTTCTTTTATCTCTTGCTTATTTTCATCAAATTTAACCGCAAGTTGCTTAAGCTCATTACTGAGCTTATTCACTTGGTCAGCCGAGACACTTGCTTGATTAAGGAAACAGTGTGGTGCGCCTTATTAAATGAAGTAATTAGTGACTAGAAAAATTATTCATGATCATATATCATAGCTGATCATAGTTGCCCCGTTTCCTGTCATCATTGAATGAGTTACTAAAAGTCTTTTCGATTCACTTATCGGGCGAAGCAACTACGACGTGAAGAGATTGCTATTGTTTGTGAACAGGTGGAACGTCTCAGACTGACGCCAAGCCTTTGTGTGCGCGCAGATCAAGGATTCGAAATCCGGACCTCCACCGAGGGATTGATGACTCACCTGATGGCTGAGTGTGGGAACGATACGAATTTGAAGTTTGTCAGTGAACGGATGGGCCGATCGTGATAAAACTTACATATTCTTGGAGCTGATAACACCAGAAGCATTCTTTTAAACCCAAACTCGAAAGCGCCAGCGTTAATACAGCAAAAGTTATTAAGTTGTGTGCAGTTGACCGTTAAAAACATTTCCCCCTTTAACGCGAAAGTTAGCGAAAAACCAAGCAAACGTGTTAATTGAGTAAAACTGTACCAAATGTTGTCGAAATTCGAAAAAATTATATCATCTGAAAGCTTAACACGAGCCTGATTGAATAGTGTTGTTTTTCTGTTCATCGTCTGTAGGCATCGATGAATGAATTGACCAAAAATTCATACTTTTATGTCTGCTGACCACAACTGACCAGACACAACCTAATCGCTCTGCCAAACCAAAGTACTAAACACATCCGTTCACATGGCATAATGTCTATTGTAACTGAGCACCTTCATCAATGAAAAAATCATGTCAAATTTCTTTAGCAGCATTTTTTCGGTAAAACTTATTTGCACTGTATCTTGTTGTACATTCAACGAATCTTAAAACCTTCACATCATGATGAAGCTGAGTGATAGTTCACACTGTCTGTCAATTTTCATCATAACATTTAGTCGTCTTCATGTTGCAAATAAAATGCAGTAAAATGTGTGCCAAAATAATCTATGGAACATCAGGTTTCATATGGTATATCGTTTATTAAAATTGAACCAGGACTTCAAGACGAAAATTACATTTGAAAATAGGTTAACTTTTTTGTGCAATTATTTATGAAACGGTCTGTAGACGTGACGTGGGGCAAAATCCAAGGCATGCAATATGAACGAATATTATTGAAACTTCAACTAAATGAAAGCAGTATCACAAGAAAGCAATTTGAAAAATGAAGAATTACCCACGGAGCAGGGAATGTTGCCTAATGAGGACCAATTTCCTGCTCTAAGGGAAACTTTGAGTATCACGCCGCACGGATTTCCAATTAAACATTGCCAGTAGAATGCTGCAATCTGATTGGTTGTACATTAGCAACAAAATTCGCATGGGTTTGCTGTCGGACTAGGATGGCAGACGATTCTAAATCCAACATGCATTTTAACTTCGGGTAAAATTCGCATTATCAAATTGACTTCTGTTGTTTATTCAAAAATGATAACTTTTGATGTATATATTTCATCAGTAAAATGTCTCCAATGAAAAAGTTAGATTCAGAGTTTCCATCCTATTGATTTCCTACTCTATGGAATTACCCATGCGCCCTCATGGTCGTTGCCAATCGTTAGAAGTAATTATCCACAATTTAACAAGAACATTGAACTCTTTATTATACAGGGTGGGCCATTTAAAACCGCCGACTCTAATTCATTGTAAGTTTTTGATATTTCAATCAATTTCAATAAAATTTTCACACAAGTTACGTACAAACATGCAATTTATGTCCATTATGTTTAAACTCTAAGAAGACGAGATTTTTCACGAAATATGAACCTCGACATGACGGCCGTCAGTTTGTATTTGTGCCTCATCCGAAAATGCAAGCGAACGAGGGCGCGCTGGATCGTCTGCAATACGCCGAAGTTTTTCATTTGCAAAGTCAAGACAGCTAGCGAAGTCCTCCTCTGAGAGAGTCTGAACCATATGCACCTTGTATGGATGCCACTTTAAGCATGTGAGGATCCGATGGACAGTTGTGCGACTCATTCCTAGAGCCAACGATGATCTACGAGTCGAAGTGTGGGTATCCTTGCTAAAATGCTCCCAAACTGCTTCGATGTCATCATCACTCTTCCGCGTTCTGGTTCGACTATGTGGTGCATTCAAGACGCTTCCAGTGTTCATCAACGCCGCATGCCACCTTCTAACGGAATCGCCTGGCGGAATCGAGTCATGTCGTGGCTTGCAGAATTCGGCACGAAACTTGCGCTGCACCAAAACAATGCTTTGTATTGAATCAAACCACACCGCACACTCTTGTCGTGAACGACATGGTCTTTTGATGGAAATGAAGGATTTCTCGTGATTAAAAATTTGAAATCTGCTGATTTCTACAGTAAACACCAATTTTGAAATTTTCAATCAATTTAACATAGCGATGATGTTGTTCCATTCAAATCAGAAAGCTAGACTCTGCATGCAGTCTGGTTTCCACGTTCCAATAATGTTTTCTCATGAGCGGAAGGTTAAAAAACTGTTAAAATCTATGGGAGGAACTATTATCAAATATCTAACAAATTTGACACAGTAATGGTAACTTTTATCACACATATTCGACTCTTCACTGTTTCAAAATAGGGATTTTGGTAATCAAAATTTAATTAAGGAGATGCTTTTGACTACTACAGTTAAAGTTAAAATGACAGATATATACATACAAAACTGCAACATGTCAGAAAAACGTAAATTGCATGCTTGTACGTCACTTGTGCAAAAATTTCATTGAAAATGGCAGAGTGACATAAAAGTTATAAGCAATTGTAATCGGCGGTTTTATATGGCCCACCTTGTACTTCATTTTGAATCTCAGCAGTGCTTGATATTAAAATTTTCCCACTTTTTCAGGTTGGAAAGGCCGCTAATCAAGCAGACGATTCTAACATCAATTTCCTTTGCAGAGTTTCCGTCCACATGTGATAGCATAGCCAAGATATTTGAAGTGCTTGACCTCTCCTAGGATTGCATTGTCGAATATGATATAACGCTGCTTAATGTCCGCTCGGAATTCATCTTTTGAGAATGTCCTGGCGGTATTGGCGAATGTCTATTTGCGTGAAATTTCACCTCATTATCACAGAAGCCGTTGAGTCGTAAGCATGTGTATTTATCCATTAGTCGCCAGTAGTCGCTCAGACTGGATGGCTTTATAAAAAAATTTCAAGGCCGAGCAAGCTGACAAAAACAAGTATTACATTAGACAGTATTTTAATCTCAATGCACGAGTGCCATCAATCAATCATAGTAACAAAAATAAAGTCTGTGTGATTTCCGACATTAACGATTTGTGAGAAATGATAAACTTGGTTGATTTAGTGGGTAATGTTTTCCCATATGCAAATTTCAGTATCTTTTTCTTAAGCTCTAAACAGAGAAATGATCAATTTAATTTCGAGTTTCTTTTAAAAAAGGGTGACTGCATGCGTCTCATGTGCCAATGGTATGCGCTTATATCAACGTCTATATAAGCTACACAAAAATCCTACGAAGATTAACATTGCTGTATCATCAAAGTACAATTCGGAAACATATAAAACCATGTAATTAAGTTTAGAAGAGAAGAAGAACAGAAGAGCAGAATGAAAAATCGGAGGACTATTTGAAAAACTCAATTAAGAGTCGTATAAAAGTTAAGTCCTTGCAAAGAGAGTCGAGCAGGTCTCCCAAAGAGGTTCAATCAAAACATCGCGCAAGGGCATAATCGTCATTATGCACTAGAAAACTAAGTACTGTCGCAAGTCCCATGTTTCACTCTATCGGAATTTGCGGGCCAATCACTGAAAATTAAAAATGCTGACAAATCCACAGAGGAATGTGACTGTTGCCATCGGTCGACGATGTACATGTACAGTCATGTTACTACGCAAACCGGTAGATAATTTTACGATTGCGACAACTTGTGAACATAGCTACAGTGCATGTATACAATTCTTAGTTCAAAGGAGTACTAGGTGTAAACTTACTGGTAAATGTACTAAAATTTTTGCAAAGAAAAATGACTACCGATTCTTCTACACATTTAGGAATTGATTGTTACTCGACCGTTATTTTTGTCTTCCAATATGCCATTGCAGAGAATCCTGATGATAGCATAAACTGAATCGAAATACGTTCAAGTGTTATCTAATTATTGCGTTCAAGAGCTCATTGAAAGCAAAATTAGCCTATTTGACTACTCTCAACTGAAATGTAAGACATAGATCCATTGCATTGTTAGACCAAAATTAACTGGTGATATCTACACTTACTTATAAGTAATACAAAAAAATATGCAAATATATCAAAAAGGCAACTAGAATATTCATGCAGCGATACTAAATCATCACCTTTGATTTTTAATGTCTGTTTCTGAGCGTATGCTCCTGCTTTTAATTTTAATAAGTGACTTTCACAAAATTAGCGCAGAATTCTAAAAATTCGCGCAATCGCGCAGTAATGCCAAGATTAGTGCAGCTGCGCGAAATGGCGCAGCTGTAGGAGCCCTGGGGTCGATCCGAGGAGTTCGCGTGATGCAGAGTGCGACTGCAAATTTTTATTTCGTGCATCTCTCATAGTGGATGGCCTTTCGACTTTTCAGCGTCAGAAATAATAAAGGCTCTTATTCTGACAATACAACAAGATCTCTTGAACATAGTTGGGTGCGTCTTGAATGTAATGTAAAAATCTCATTTTAAAAAACCGCATTTCATTTACCTGATGATCAGCACAGATTGTGCGTGAAATATTGTGTACTATTTAATACATTATTCATTGATTAACTGGAATTTTTACAACACAACAAGATGAACATGGTAAATGTATTGAACAAGTAATAGTGCATGCGCATTATGCATGAGATGACGTGTACAACCTTGACAAGTCAAATCACTGTCACAACTTACGTAAAGTGAGTAAGAAAAGCTTGAATGGACCAAACTTGGTAAGATTATTTGCATTTTTGGAAAATTCATCCTCTTCGTTTCTTATGGCATCTATCTCCAACCCGAACATTGTCTCCGCTATAACGGACATCGTAAATCGACCATACAATCTAAAAAGATTCGATATATAGATAAGACAAATTCTTTTTCAACATGCAAATAAATAATTAACACTAACTGCCAAATTGAACATTTATTACTTAACTAAAAATCGATACTTAACATTCCATGTGAGTAGGCCATGATGCTCATTTAAATGCAGTGAACGAGCACATGTTTTTCTAATGTAAAATCAATACATTTTTCAAATAAAAGATATTGTGTATGATTTACGGGGCAAATTATGGCTCCCATATATCTGCATCTCCGATGTAACATTTAATTGTAGTCGGATTTCAAAGTATCCATTATCGTTGAACGAACTTGCTCTGCATATAAACTCATACTGCTTTTCTATATCTTGGTTTTTCAAATCATTGGGAAACGTCCTCCCACGCCTTTTCTAAAAGTAATTAATCAAAATTTATTTTAATGAATACTATCAAGCAATCCAGTTCAAGATCATAAATTGCCTCTCAGCCAATCGCGAAATGAAAACTTCTGTGAAGAAGATTACAAAGCGACTTACTCTTTTAATTGTATGTCTTTCTTCTCAGTCTCAAATTCCTCGAATTTTTCCATAAGTATTTTTACTGAACGAAGTATAAGAAGTGTCATCTGAAATTGAATTCGATTGCCTGCTGTGTGATGTTTCTTTATCATTCATGATCATGTTATCATTGTTATCACATTTTTGATTGATCAAAACGTACATGATAATATATGTGAGCCTATTCGGTACATGTATACATATAATACGCTTTATTAGTAAAGATAAAAAATACAAACGATACAAAAAGCGTCAGATCTTGCGCCCTATCGCTAGCTGGCGCACATGCCTATGAGCGGACAGTTGGTCTGGCGCAGCACAATCATCATATTGAAGCTGAGGAAAAGTCTTTCTATGACCTTGTCCCCGCCTTTGTGGTTGCGTCGGTGCATGTAGTAAGCACTGCAAGCCTAATTTAAATTATATTTTTTAAGATACAAAGTAAACTTAATCAAAACGTGCCAAGTATAGGGTATTCCAAAGTTCGGCTAGGATTAAATCGGAGCAATTTCATCTGAAATGCGCAAACCTAAGGTCGCCGGTTCAGCTATCAAATTCAAGTCAGTGATCAAATGCTTAGTTATAGAAACTATGCATTCAATTCAATTTTCAATTGGCGGCTATCCTGATTCACCATAGCTATGCGAGTTCCCGTAATTCGAAGAGGGATGGACGACTCGACGGTTGTGTCCAGATATCGGAGCTGTTGTGAGGTCCGTGAAGGTAAATGAAAACATGATGACGGTCATCTAGTACCATGATGTGAACAGATATAACCACAGAATTAAATATGCAATGTATCTGAAGAATTAATAGCAATGTGTCTTCCACAGAATTAAATATCTTTTTTATCTGCTTCGGTTTGCTGGAAGTGTGATTAATACGAAATGAACGGCACATCGAGGAACTTACTAAGTGGGCAAAAAGGAATTTCTAATACCATACAGAGATAGGAAAAAAAGTCGTGCGTCGCATGCGGATTAATGTGAGTTTCAGCAAAGTGCTTCGACTGCCGAAATTCCTTCAGTTTCGAAGAATTCAGATCATTGCGCACAAGTTTTCTCCATAATGTTGGCCCTTCCGATAATTATTAAAAAAGTAGCAGGCGTACGAAAATTAGTTCACTTGATGTTTTCACATCCTCTCTTCAGCATTTCTCACTGCATAGTGCATACACTGAATCGAATGTTAGCCAAGGCAGCGATGTGTGCGAAGTGATATCACAGCACGCACGCATCTCTCACAGCCTTTGGTGTCCTCTGCTGACAGCTTATTGTTTGCCATTTCCAACAGCAAGCGATACACAAATTATCCATTCGAGAAGGAGCAAGTTGTCTAATTCTGTGATGTGCCATTTCGATATTAAGGTTACATATAACCATTCCTTTCTAGGAAACTGAAGCGCGCGCAGATGAATCTAATTCTGTGGATATAACAAATAATGATGAGGCAGATGGATTCAGTCTCGGCTGAATGTCGTAGCTGTTTAACTGTATAATGGTGATATCTATGTTCCTGACTTGCAGGCTCAAATTCTGCATGTAAGCAGCAAGCTATATTTGTAAATGTGGCAGGCCTATCCATTCAATCCTGACTAAGATAAATAAAACATGACGCTTTTTAAAACCATATATTTTGTCCAAAATATCCAAGTTTTTTCTAGAAATTTTTCGAATGATAGCACTTGATACAGCATTCACTTACACAAGTTAATACATGTAAATCTTGGCTTTAATCACATATTGCCAGCAGTCACGTGTCTCTTGCTTCTGAGATGGATTAGATAGTCACATTAGTTTGTACATTTATGCAATGATTCTCAATACCCATCATACACATTGATGTAAGGCGCGATTACAGCAGATTGTCTATTTGCTGAATAAGATATGGTTTCAAATTTCATTTGAATGGTTGTATTGTCAAAGCGACAAATGAAACAGCTTCAATACAATTTCTTATACGAAACGATGCTTGAAAATCACCTTAAAGTAGCATTTAAACATTTTAAAACCGCAGCATGCTTAGTAAATTGCTTCAAAACATCACTTTCAAAGATGGTTTTGATGCGTGATTTAAACGGCCGGCCCACAGATGACAACAATACTCCACCCGAGGACGAATAGTGAACTTGTAAAGATAGCAGACAGTCTGTAGTAGAAGATAGCTGCTGGTACGATAGAAACTACCTATGCATTGAGCTGCCTGCTTGCTGATGGATTGGATGTACGGTTTCCATGACAAGTCTTTCGAAACTTCTAATCCAAGGAAGGAGATGGAATCTTGTTCTTTGATCCTATTATCTAACATCTTAATGGTATGTTGATCATCATCTCCTTTACGTCGTGAGTGCAGAATGCTCTGAGTTTTGAAGGATTGAAAGAAGCAAGCCATTTGGCGCCCCATTCTGAAACCCTGTAAGTCTCCATTAAGAACGTCGCATAACTGTCGACGTTGTTGAGTGTTCTTAGCAAGTCGCTCATTGGAATTGAAGAGAGTAGCATTTTATTCAAAGCAAGATTCCTCCACTATCCCTGACTTGCTAGAGAGGCGAAAGCGAAGGTATGTAATACTTTCAAGATATTGATTAGCTGTCAGCGAAGAAAAGTAGTATGACACAAATATACAGCTTCGTGAACTTACGAATAGCATGTTATCAACATTACAGGTACTTTATTTCGCACATCAAGACAACTTTGGGGTTGTCGACACATTTATTAGGTTGTTCCATTGCAAAGAAGCGGTAGGAAATGGTGGAACGAAAAAAATGAAAATGATGATTTATGTCTCAACCATTTTAGGGATTCATGGCTTTTTACAATTATTTCCTAACAACTGAACATTCCAGCGGTATTTTATTTCAATGAATGCGTAAAAAATATATTCAGCTAACTTTGCAGCATCCGCATGCTCGAGTGGTGTTATCAACATTGTACATGTTTACTTGAGCTTCGGACCCTCATATCCATCTGGCTTTAGACTAAAATTATGTGCTTTCATTATTGAGGTAAAGAGTGTCTGATATTCTGAAATTAAGAAATGAATTCCCTTTTACAAACATGTACCGCATAACATCAGAAAGTGCATGTTTTCACGAGCTAGTTCAATTTTAGCCAATGCAGGTTCAAGATAAGTTATGTAATATCAAAGAGCATAGATAGCAGAATCGATATATTAATGCGTCATCTGAACTTCAATGTTGAAGACAAGTTCGTGCTCATGCCGTGTGTATTCGAGCTCATGATAGAACAACCGTTTTCAAAAATACAGGAAACAGCATGTGGAGAGTCAAGCTGGATATGCATCTTTAGATATCACTAGTCACAAGCCAATCTATCTTCTGTGTAGGGTTATTGATACATGAAGCAATCGGGCGGACTGGATAAAGTCCGTTTTCACACATTTCTTTGTAAATTTTCTTTTACTTATAATTACAATTATCACGCCGAAAAGCAAGGAGACTTTTTCATCATCAGCCTTCTGGTCTGATCAACAGAATGAACAATCGCCAACTCTCCTTTAACGGCTAATCCTTTTTTTCTACATTCATCTCTGTGACCAGGATTCCCTACTCCAGGTCAAATGTTGGTTCAAATTGCAAATGATCAATTTAACTAGTATTTGAAAAACCGCCTCAACCTGACTTCATCCAAACATGTATGGATTTACCATGTAACGCGAAAGTTTGCCAAATTACGATCCCTCAATCACTGAAGAAAGCAGCAGCAATAACAGGAAAAAAACAAGTTTGGGATGGAAGTCATCGCAGCAGTTAAGAAGCCTACAGTTGAAAGAAAGAAACAGTGAGTCGAGAAAGAGGTTTCCGAGTACTCCATTAGTACGAAGATGGAAAAAGGTGAGGATATCGAAGAGTTGCTGTGCAAAACTCATGAGCGTGAGTTCAAAAAGAAGAAACAAGGATCTACGAAACCCACAAGAAGAATGGTGTCAACTAACAGAAGGAATTATCAGTGTCTCGAGGTGATTAATGAAGTAAAGCATCACGAAGTTTCCTTTCCTTATTATGACACTTTTTTATGTATTCCCGTGTGTCTGCGCCTTTGAACACTATAGTGGCGGTTTTGATGAGTTGGTGAGTTGTGAAATACCGTCAGTTCTAAAGACCTATTCAAAAAACGGTCTAAGTACGTATCCCTCATAAGGTTGATAACAACCTTATTTCTAATGACTGAAAAAGAGCTTGACAAGCTATTTATCGGATAAGATGGAAAAATGCCATATCTGATAACGGACTGCATGATAATAGGCTAAAATACTTTTGGCAGAAACCGAATTACTCTACCCCCAAAATGTCCGGAAAAAAGAGAGAATCGAAACCTACAACTTTTTTCGTTATGAAAGTTATGAATCTAATAAAACAAACAGAAAAGTCATACCAATCAAAAAGTAAAAAGAATATCTAAAAACATTAGTGTTCCAAGTCTACATGAAGAAACATCACCTCACAGTGGCCCCGTCAGATAAAACCAATAGGATTTAATTCTTATAACAGCGATGATGTGATAGATCAAACTGAATCTGTCCTAAATGATGAGACCACATACAGAAAACTTGAAAAATCGAACAACAATAAATTAGAAAAACAAGCTAACATGGATTATCAGATCTGCTTGTACAATAATTTCACAAAAAAAGAAGTGGGAGCAATTGTTGAAGCTGTGGTACCGACGCAGCATCGTGTAGAACGGTCAAAAAAGACCAAACGAAAATGTGTGAAACGGATTTATCAGTCGCCCGATTCTTATTTATCAATAACCCTCACAGAAGAAGATTGGCTTGTGACTAGATTTCTAACTCAAACTGATGGAATTGTTCCCAGCCCATTAAAAAAACCAGAAGATTCTGATCTTAAAAAACTAAAAAAAACATAGAAGAAGTTGCAAACCGATACCATCGTCTTATCCCTTGATGTTAAAAACTTGTACCCCAAGCATCCCGATTGCTGAAGCAATATCAGAAGTTTTAAACTTTACCGCTTGAAAATTGGGATAAAATAAATAATTACGGCATTGACCTTCAGTTCGATAGAAAATATGTTAAAATTTATCTGCTACAATACGAAATACAGTATAAACGGTAATTTCTACATACAAAACAAAGGCTGTACCGTAATGGGCACACATTTCAGCCCCCTATTCGCGGTTATTTTTATGAATAGCTTAGAAAAACAAAGCTATGAAAAAAAATGAAAAGAATACATACAAGAAAGAATACACAATCACATGTCGACAACACATCATAATATTTAGCCAGAAGTACGCAAGGTACATTGTTTATATAATAATGGGTTCCATTCCCGCCCCAATGCAGATTTCGAATATCATATTAGAAACTTTCAACAGTAAAAAATGATGATATTAACTTCATCTATTGATGGTGCCGAACAAAACTCTTAACTTCTTAGTTATTTAGTATAAGCAATGCTAACAAAAAGAGACTTTATGTTGGTACCAAAAAAAGAAATGCACTCGGGAATTCACTAGAAAGATAGTTTTGTCCCTGTCTCACCTAAAAATTCAATTTTGTCACTTGTAGTATTAATAATGTTATAAAAGAGGCAACAACGAACATTACTTGAGAAATCCCTCAATCAGTTGAATAAAATTAAAAAACAACGGGTATCACCCACAATTTCTCTAGAAAAATCTAGTCTAGAAAATAAAATAGTCTCGCAGAATACTAGTAATTTAAAATTCCGTTTCATAATGTCAATACAGACAATAAATTCGAGTCACCATATAAAAAAATACGAATTACCGCGAAGTTGATTAGCACACCAAAATAAATCCCTTTATTGGTAGTTTAAAAAATAAAAACAAAAAACTAAAACAATGAAGATTGAGACATTTGCCTCGGTAGCCTGCAAAACAAATGTACAAGACCGTTTCCTAATTTATAAATTCACTTGCAAACATTTGCACTCAAATTTATGTTGGCCAAACCCTGCAGGACCTATCAAATCCGCCTCATGGAACATAAAGTTGCGATCCAGAAGCAGGACAGCAGGTCTAGTGCTTTAGGTGAACATTCGCAGCATGGCCTGATATCTATGATGACTAAGATTGACATCCTGGACAAGTGCAGTGACGCGCTTAGACACGAGACTGTCAGAAGCGGACACATAAAGATGATTGTCCTCACTGAATCGCAAGCTTAATGGACCGTATTTTAAATCCAGCTCTACCATTAATTATTTTAAGACGAGTTGGAACTGTCAGTTTGTCCTCTTCACAATCGTCCCTAGACAAAGCGAGAATTCGCGAAACGCGTCGGGACCTTGTAAATTTTCTTTTACTTATAATTACAATTATCACGCCGAAAAGCAAGGAGACTTTTTCATCATCAGCCTTCTGGTCTGATCAACAGAATGAACAATCGCCAACTCCTGTTAACGGCTATCCTTTAGATATCAATTTACAGTGTTCTGATCCCGAGGTATGAGTTGGAGCATCTGGTATTCGGCTCCCATAACGTTACCCTCAGCCGTAAAATGATGGTGGTCGAGAAACGGAGAGTGCAGTAACATCTACACAGTTGTCTCAGAGGATGAAACGTTGTCGAACGTAGGGCTATAGTTCGAGAATTCACACATACAGTAAGTTGATATTGCTTCAATGTTAATCGTTTCCATGAACAGACTCGACGGCATCAATGACAAATGATCAGAGATAGGGCAGGAATTATCCAATCATTGAAACTGCTTGATTAAGAATTTAACTTACCTGACTATTCACAAACTTGCATGCGGTGTCTAGAAATTGTGAAACATATCCTGATCTAAGTTACGAATCTAACAGATCTAAACCAGTCTCAATTTCTAAATGCAGATTCGACTGTCTGTGTAAGCCCTTAGAATCTCATCTGCATCACATGCTGACATGAAACACGCTCGTGCGTTCGAGGAAGCAGACGCACACGAGGTGTCTGCTTCGGAGCTAGTATTGTCACATCTACTTCTGGTGAAAGAAAATCTCTCTGTGTAGTAAAATCACAGCAACGTATGAAATTATAACTCAAATATTGATTTTGCTTAAGTGAATACAGACAAGCATATATGTACTCCCATTAAACACATTACTTTTCAAAAATACAGGAAAAGATTTCAAGGAGAGAGGAACATAGGAAATCATTGATCATAGATGCCCTTCTTACAACTTGATGACTTGTTGATTGAAACCCTATTTTAATCGTCTACTGGAACTTTACTGTTGTTCATAACTTGGGATAATGATACACCAAATTAGCACAGATAAGCAACAATGAAATAAATATTGATACGCACCTTCTTTAACTTGCCACTGGTAAATGTTGGTGAAATCGCATGTCGAACACGTCTCCATTCATCATCCCTCAATGCAGTAATACCCTTATTCAGCGGTTTTGCCGATTCTATTACTTTCTGAAATCAAAGCATAAGGCATTTTATGTACATGTACAATTCACTGAATGAAATGAATAAAAATTTGACGTCACTACCCTCCCCACTGGAGACTTGGGCGTTGCCTGGCATGGTCCGAATTTACTAGATCTCTGCGATAATGGAAGTCCAAGTGCCGCTCCTGGCGAATTCTAATGATATTCTGATCTCGCGGTTTGACCACAAGATCAAATGATTTCAGACAAAAGACCTAACAAGGCCAAGCGGTTAACCTCTATGCCACGAAGACCAAAATATTTGTTTGACACAGATGTCACTTGTGTTGGGGGATAAGTATTCCGCACTTAACACAATAATTTTAAACATGCGTGTCACCGTAGTTCGAAGCTGCAGAGCCGGGCTCAAAATCGAGAATGCGCCGAATTCACCACAGCTCTGAAGTGTATCGATGGCGCGGGTAGGGGTGATTTCTCCGAATCATGAAAAATACTGTACAATATACGATGTGTGCGAACTTTTTAATGGTGGTATTCATTTTGATATAACTCGCTCATCTTCGAGCTATAAATAGTAATTCAAAATCTCCAAATTTGAATAAAAAAATCTCCGAATTCTGGCTTTGATACGCAAGAAAACTGGCTGAATGCATTGAGAAGTCACTTACAAATGAGATTGATAAGGACAGCATTACCTTTATTAGGACAGGAAATAACAAAATTTTCATTCCTTTGAAGATTTCCGAGTGTGAGTAAGTGCTCCCAGAGAAGCAGACATCATGTAGAAGTTTAAAATGTTGCATATCCTCAACTCCAAAACAATTCATGATTGATGGCGAGTATGAATTATTTTGCAACCAACTTGTTCTATCTCTTAATCCTCTGTTAAACATAATGCATTGATTGAAGTAAAACATGGCCTGGTTTCAGTCAATTCAGTCATTTCAAACAAGAAGTCCACGTTCCAAGGAACACATGCTCACACTTAGAAATCTTCAAATGAATGAAAAGCTTGAGATTTATAAGATTGATTGTTGCATGGAACACAGCTCAAGAATATGCAAATGAAATCTTGAAGATATTCCTTCAAAAGCAAAAATCTGAATCAGATAAGAGATTAGAGAAATAACCCAATCACCATTTAGATATCAGCAGTCGTTGTCAACGACATGTACTGATAATTTCGTGATCGTGTGTGCATCGTCACTTTCGAATAAATATCTCGTCGACTAATTTGCACACCCAACTGTTAACCTAGCACATGTTACATCAGTTACTCTTTGAACAATACTGAACACACTACTTTTATTTTATCAAGCTCAGGCCCGAAAATTTTTCAACTGGACAGGTTCGGGACACATCTAGCTCGCTGTAGAAGCTATCTATCGTCTACTTCTTCCTGTGAGTAATTTGAATATAGTCTACTCGATTGTCAGCGATTCGACAACAGAAATGTGAACATCAAATCATGTTGAGAGAGAGGACAGGGAAATATGCTGAAATGACACTGGGAATTGTTATTACTTCCATCAAATGCGCCGATAAAAAAATTAATTTCTTGCAGATGGTGGAGATAAGTGATGTACAAAAGGTATTTTCTGGAGTCATATCACGAAGACGTCATGCACTTTTTGTTTAATACGGAACTAATTTGTTTTTCATCTATGCAAATATTTCCATGTTTTGATTTCAATCTCCTCTTCCTTAGATACAGAAAAATACTATATTTAAGAAAAACCAGCCTATAAATAAAAATGATTTAAGAATTATCTTCGATGACCTTTTGCGAAAAACTAGTTGAAACCAGGTTGTCGGCAATGCGCTGTTAGCATGTGATAGTTGGCCTATTGTCGATCATCGAGCTGCTAATCCGTCTATTATTCAGCACATCCCTAATGTCAAGATCAACGACCGACTTCAATCAAATATCTAATGTACAATAATGCGACAAACGACCCTCAGAGGCACCGTGGTCTGTCCAGCAACAAAAGAGCTGAGAATACTGTTCGACAGGATCTCAGGTGTAGATGTTAAACACATTCGGCGATTTGTAACAAAGACAAAAAGAAACCCGGTTGAACTGAACGGTCACGGGAAAGCGGTAGGAAATCAGTTTTGATTTTTGCCGTAACTAGCAAGCGATAAAGAGGCACATCCTGAACCGAGATGACTCGACACTACATACTATAATTAGAAATAACTTGAAGACTCCTCGAACACGCTCCGCATCGCTCAAAAAGGATGCGACAACTCTATGGACTCTACGAATAATGCAGGAGATGACATTCAATGCAAACGCTGTGTGAGCTGAGACTTCGAATACTCTTAAACAAGTAGGGGGAAAGTCGCTTCTCAATGCATTCCATCATCAGAGAGAATATTTTAGTTAAACCTGCACAAGCTTATCCAATACGGTTAACCTTGATAAGATCTCACACATTCTACGTAGGTAATCACAAAAAGTACACGCCATTTACGCAGTGATCCGACAACTGCCTACATTTCACTATGCAGGTATGCTGGTCTTCAGGTGAAATTGATGACACAAAAGAATTAATAATTCACTTATTCTTAAGGATCCAACTTACGGTGTGATTCGTGAAAATGGCATGTTCCTTGATCATGATTTCTCTCAGCATGTCGACATCGAAAACAATGATAGAAGACTTTCCAAAACCTCTGTCCCTGAAAGATGAAGAAAAAATGTTACTATGTTAATAAAAAAAATTTCTGACGAAATTGACATAAAATCACGAGCAAACGAATACTCGAACTGCAATAAGCAATATTTACAAAGTAAGAAGCCAAATTGGTGGTAAAAGTGGTAAACGTGGTGCTATCCAAATCAACAGCAAGCATGAGCGTGTCATTCTGGCGAAAAAGAGGCCTTTACCAGACACCGCTAACTTAACGTACAAAAGCGATGATTTTCGCATTCAACTTGCCAACAAGTCCGAACCATTAGCCAATCTTACAGATAATGTAGCAACGAACGTCACTAGCATAAATCAGCACATCGTGTCCATCCTCAGCGACATGGCAAAGAAAAGTGCAGGCACAGCTCGAAAACCTAAGGCTGACAAACTGTCCGAAAGTACTAATCAATTGATGACCAGGAGAGGACAGTTTAAGAGAGATGGAAATCCGACTCAGAGGATTGAATATTCATAACTCTGCTAACTGATCAGACGTGAAATTAAAGATATCGACAATTATCATGTGAAGGAAATAGAGGAAGCAGTAGACAAAAATTCAAGCCTGAAGCGAAGATTTAGGAGGCAAATATTAGGACGACAAGAGATTTACATTTTAAAAGAGGCAGACGGCAGAATAATAACAAACCGGGACAGACTAATAAGAAGAACGGAAGAATTCATGGCTTAACTTTATGGCAGTAGAGCTCCACAAATTAACCAGCAACCAGCATCAAGACCATGACCGAGTAATCAGTAAACTGCCGTGCGGAAAGTCTGCCGGAGATGATCATGTCACCAATGAAATGCTGAAGCTAGGGATGAGCCCGTAATTGAGATTCTCACATACTTAATAAACAGGTGCATCACTGACAAACAGACACCTGACTCTTGGAAAAATGCCATCATCATTATCCTCCAAAGAAATGATGACAAGGCTGAGTTCAGAAACTACAGGCCAAACAGTCTCTTGCCGGCTTTTTACTAAGCTTTTTCACGCATCATCTTGAATAGAATTCGGCCATGGCTCTTCTAAAATTCAAAGGCTCTTTCTATTATTGCTGTTGTAAAATTTTGTTTGCATATTCGATTCGACGATGTTTAAAAATTGATGAGTTTCCATTTTGGAAATGTTATTTCATCCTTAAGTGCGTAGGTCCAGCTGTGCTGCCAATGCAACATTGATGACACACTTGACATTGTGAATGATAGACTTCGTATTTTTGAAAGCGTTTATCTTGCTCATTGGATTTGAGTGGACATGTGATGGGGTTAAATTAGGTTTTTTTCTTCCTTTTTAGCCACGAAATTGCGAATTGATAAGTTCTTGTGGGCTATTCGAATGTTGATTCCGTCTTTAGCAAACACTCCTTTTATTCACTTCGAAACGTAGTCTGAGATACATGTATAGTCTATTTTGAGATAGAAAATTAGTCTTTCATTCCGCCATTTCCTCATTGAAATTAATCATTATGTCATTTGTATTAATCATAACATTTATGAGATTTTCATCATCCTTTGCCAACTAGTTACAAGTTCTGCTACCTATAAAATATTTAAAAATCATTAAAATCGATGTTAAGCAACAAAATCGAATTCAATTTCAATGAATGAATATCAAAAAATGTTTGTAGCATAGCAATCAAGCAAGTCTATCAAAAATCATTGGTTATCTTGATATATCTCAGAAGATCTCTGTAGCTTCTTAAGAACTCAGGATATAACAAAAATTACTAATTATCTCTCATATCTCAGAAAATCATTGTAGCGTCGATTAAGAAGAGTCTAACAGAACTACTCACAAATCTTTCATGCCATTGCATCTTGTGGAGGGAAAAGAAAAACATGTGACAATCATACACTTTTTGCTGTGTGACAGTTTTGGTCACTTCCCGTAAGCTCACGTGTCGATTATTTTGAATTCTTTTCCCTTTCGCTTAGAATTGCCATAGAAATAAATTTGAAATTCGAGAACGCCTATTCAATTCGATTTTTCATTTGACTACAGGGCGGTAGACGTTTCAGAAACTCAGTATTGGACAAGGAGGCTTCTTCCGCTCTGCTATGGTACAGCGCATTGTCGAAGATAAATGTCGCATTCTCATGATCACTTAATAGTCACTCCACTTCTTATTCTCGAATGTATTTCATTCACTCACGCTTATGCAAGCGACGACGTTGATATTCGCGCCTTCAGAAGATGTCACTCCTCGAGTTTCTCGCTAACTTCGCCCAACTCACAACAGCGCCAAGCATTGAAGTTCGTTTCGTCTATGCACGCGGATGTAGACACGATCTCTGGAGGAAACGCTCTTAAGAATTCATGAAGCGAGATCTTTTCTCAATCCCTTCACACGCATCGATATCCTGCTGGCTTAATTCGTAAAGGTTTGGTTGAGCAACAAAATTGTGGTGAGTGCGATCATCACATGCTCTTCCTTCTTCAAGATGTAATTGACATGAAATACTTGTGTAGTCGGCATCACAATGCCTTTCTGAGATATGCACAGATTACCAATGATTTTTTGCTAGACTTGCTTGATTGTTATGCTACAGACATTTTCTGAGAATCATTCATGCGCAATTCATAAATTATTATGAAATTGAATTCGATTTTTTCTGTAATTGTGAAGGTGGAAAAACATGATAAAATCTCAAAAATTGCATGATTAGCACAAATGATCAAAATGATAAATTTAAATGACCGAATGATTAATTCATATCACCAAGTACCGGTAATTAACTTATATGACATGATGATTAATTTCAATCAGAAAAGGTTCGAACGAAAGACTAATTTTCTATCTCAAAATAGATTATACATGCATCTCAGACTACGTTTCGAAGCGAATAAAAGGAGTGTTTGCTAAAGACGGAATCAACATTCGAATAGCCCACAAGAACTTATCAATTCGCAATTTCGTGGCTAAAAGGAAGAAAAAAAACCTAATTTAACCCCATCACATGTCCACTCAAATCCAATGAGCAAGATAAACGCTTTCAAAAATACGAAGTCTATCATTCACAATGTCAAGTGTGTCATCAATGTTGCATTGGCAGCACAGCTGGACCTACGCACCTTAGGATGAAATAACATTTCCAAAATGGAAACTCATCAATTTTTAAACATCGTCGAATCGAATATGCAAACAAAATTTTACAACAGCAATAATAGAAAGCCATTGATGAAGTAATTCAAGACTAAAATAAGCCATCATGATGCGAAGCAAGAAACCTATGATAAATGAAGACAAGAGTGTGAGGATATCAAAAGTTTTATAATGGACTTCATGATTTCAGGTTTTCATGTGTTTTTCTTCTGTGCGCACCTTTTTATCCATACGGGCCTCCACTAATTATATATGTCGATTACGTAAATTTCATTGATTTTTTAGTCAGATCAGCTCGACATAGTGACTGCAATCAGTACGTACCATGTAATCTGATTCTATCTGTTCTATGACCGCATTGAGCGGGAGTTCCAACTCTGTTATTTGCTGCATCCATAGATGTCGGATCGCAAACATAGCTGATAATCCGAACTCTATGACTATCCTTTGTAGCCCATACATAATTTACCATCTATGAACCTCCAAAAGTGCTAAATTTTAAATTGATATTAAACAATGTTTTTCCTTCTGTTAACTTAATGCTATGATGACAGCAGTGTATAGCTGTTGAAATATATCGGCAAGTATTGCAAATACTATCTTATCACTACAACTTGAGTTTCCCAGTACTACAAAAAGTCAGGATACATAAACACAGAGAAGCCTGCTTTGTATTTCTTCAGCTTAATGTCATTTAAGCTAGCTTCGGTAATTTCGAACAATAATGATAAATCATCCATGTAGGACGAATACTCAACGTCTATGCCTATAAGTAAGTTTTATGCTCGGTGTTTAAGTCTGATGGATTCATTCTTGTCATGTACCGAGAACAACGTATTGAGAGACAAAACAAATTGTATTAAGCGGCTGGCATTTAATATGATGCGGAACGTAAATGAACAGAAATCAGCAATCGAACTAAGAAAGAAATAATAAAGTTATTGAATGCCAAATTGGCTGGCTGGACTTCCAATCACGTTCCAGCAATTGCAAGTCCAGAACACAACATTTCTTGACAGGTGAGCTGTCGCTCAGCAATATTTTGTGTAATTAGAATGCATGGACAATGTGTCCATTTTGCATTTGTAAAATTCGTATGAGTACATTTTAGGATGCATAAAATCATAAATCGTTAAAGCGTTTACGAATCATTGTAACTAAGAAATTAATTTAGAATATCAACGTAAAAACATAGTTAGCTTCTAAAATTACTAGATCTCTAAGTTAGGAAAGTCGTACCTGATTTCCCATTGGCTCTTATTCACGATATACGGAGATTCGCCTAACGTACACTTCTTTCTTGGAACGCATCATTTGCATGTGACAAGGTGTTACTGTAAAAGCTTAGGAGTCAGTTAATAAGCTTACATGGGCCATTTGCAATTCTGTTTGAAATCAGTAGTTGTTCATCAGACCTAAACTCAGACTCAGACTCGGTCTCGGTGGACACAAAAGCAGGACTGATGTTCTGTAAAAGATAGACAGAGTCCGGAGCCCTGACTGCAGCAAATAAATATTTTTTGAATATTTCAGAATTATTTACTTTTCATTACCATCTACGTACATGTGCTTATTGACGTAGCTTTTGATGAATGAATCAAATTGAACTCAGTAGGCCTACAGCGAGTTCAGAGATACAAAACCTCACAAGCCTCCACAGATTTAACTTGTTCAAGCTCCTCAGTTTACTAGAGGTGCAATTAACTTGAATTTTTCAATGGAGCTGCAAGAACTTGGGGCAGCATCTATTGAAAATCAATGATCACCTTTCATCGCTTGCGCTTTTATCTTCAAAATCTTCAAATTATCAATATTCCATCCAATTTGAAGAAGTGAAACCCACGTTTCAGACTTTTATTGCCTACAGCACATTGTGATTGATTTCTGCCAGCATCAACATGACGATAAAATCCAAGGACATCTCCGCGACGACTTCGGTCAGAAGAGTTTGACTGGTGACTCGCAACCAGTGTTTCGGAAGCGGTAGCAGAAGCGGAAGCGGTCGAAAGCGGTGATTTCGAGTGGAAGCGGGAGCACTGAAAACTAGCGCTTCCGCTTCCGAGTTCTGACTGTATTGGAACTATTGTTTACACACTGTCAGAATGTAGACCTATCGTAAAATATAGTGTGATGTTTTGTCTCTATGATTGATTTTATAGTTTTAATGAGCAGATTCTGAGACATCTGAAAAGGAGCACATTATAAGCTACGGTAATAACATTAATGAATTACAAAAAAGATAAGTTCCATGTTTTGATTCTATAATTTATTTTGCAATTTGTATGAATAGACAGATGAAAAAAGAACACAATAGACTGGGCTACTGAAAAGGAGAAGGTAAATATATTACAGTAGGTATTCTAAAATAATGTCAATTATCAAATTTGAGAAGCTACCGGTATACATGCATATAGAGGCCCAATATGATGGTGACAGGAGCTTGGATGTAATGTTCCAGCTAAATCATACAACACCAAAATTATAAGCATATTTAGGCATAACAAAGAAGCATTTTTTAGTGAATATCACCTGCGTTTCGTCGATTTGAAATAAATCTGGTCAAAACTTGCAAACAAATTCGTCTTTAAAGTTTTAGAACTTCACAAGTGAGAATAAACACAACTAAACTCGCATTATGCAACTTGCTATCGTATTATTATTACAAAACATTATTATGATGGATGACATTTAATATACCGGTAGTACAACAATGCAATAGAGAATCTCACCTGACAAGTTTCCCATATTTTTGCCTCATCATTTTATCGTATTCCAATGCACCCATCTTCAGCTGCATAAAGAATGTTCCGAAAACAGGAAGCTGCCGAGCGCCCGGGATTCCTTGCTTAGCAAATTCATCCGTCGATCGAAAAAAGAGCCTGCAGGAAGAATTGAACATTAAGTTTCCACAGAGTTTTTAGTGATTATTACAGACTAGATCGTCAGCAAATTTCTAGCTTGAAGATACTTGTGTTTAATTGACTCATCGGTTTAGAATTATTATGTTGACAGGGCTACATTCAAAAGGGATCATTTTTTTGTTAATGGAATTCATCTTTTTATCGTATTTACTCATCATAAAGCAAAGTTGCATATTATTGCTCAAAATTCGTCAATCCATTATCACTCATGACTTCTTTCTAGTCCACCTTTACATACTTGTAACATGTTTGTTTTCTGCTACAATATAAAGAGCGTTATATTCGACCACTTATCAATTGATTGATATTTTTTAGCGATTGATATTTTTTACAACTAATTACAAGACTTTGAATACTACATGCATAAATGCATGCGATATGTAGTCTTTTAGTTCGACAAGTTCATTTGTTCGACAACTCATACGCCCAATTCTATGTTGCAGAGTGAAGAAGGGATGAGAAGGCAGACGCATGATTTAATCAAAAGAAAAAGTTTATAGTGAAGAGACCAATCTGCCAAATTGCATCCTATTGCAGTGCGCGACATGTTGCGGAGACCTGCTCCATCTTCAGGCGGAAAATAAATGACGAGACAATTTGGTCCGACACCAACTCCCACCATTCACATTGACATGACATGAAGCACATCAAGATGCTTCCATGAACGAGTTGCCGAACATCTTCAACCAAGTCGGGCCACAGGTGTTTATAAACATGCCGTCTCCCATCAAGTCTCCTAACAGCACCTTCACATTCAACATCAACAGCCGTCATCCGAACAAAATACGATGTAGAATACAGCTGAAGCATTTGTGATAAATCAGACATCTCCCCCTTTAAATAGCAAGGATGAATTCGTTGATTATGGTCTCTTTCTTTTTTCATTTTTTCTAAATTTTCAATTTTTTTTGAAAATTTGTTTTTGTCATTTTTCTGTATACGTGTATGTATCTTCTGATTATTTATCATTTTGCAATTACTCTTTTTTCTGCATATGCACATGTTTGAATCTTTCCTCTCATGAATGACAACAAGTAATGCTTTGCTTTTATCGTTTGTAGACAGCTTTGTACATAGCCATAGGCACGCAGTGTATCTGTCGTGTGCTTTATGTCAGCTGTGCTTTGCGTCATGTCAATGTGAATGGTGCGAGTTGTTGTCGGTCCAAATTGCCTCGTCATTTATTTTCCGCCTGAAGATGGAGCAGGTCTCTGCAACATGTCGCGTACTGCAATAGGATGTACTTTGGCAGATTGGTCTCTTCACTGTAAACTTTTTTCTTTTGACACAATTCTATGGTCTATTTCGTTGACACATTCTTTGTTCGAAGAAGTTGATAATCAGATATCATGGCATTACTTGTCCATGGCCATGGTTCATGGCATGAATCATCTATGGCATAAATTACTAACCTTGAGATCTATTTGTGCATAATCTATATAGGTCAAATCAAAATTTGAATAAGATCCTTTACATAGCATAATTTGCAATATTCATTAGTTTGCTTCCATAATTAGATAAGAAGAGTTTCAAGAAGCAAAAACATCGAAAAAAGCTCATTTGTAATTCTATATGCAGTGAATTATATTATTGACAAAAACGGGAACGATAGAACCCATTGGAAGTGTACTGAAGTTAATTCAAAGAAATCAAAAGTATGCGAGTGTAAAACATCAATTGATTGACATGAATAATTGAAGCAAAATTGATAGCGAATTTTCAAATGCTACTTCCGCTGGTTGCTCCGATATGTGAAATGATAACCAATCTAGGAGTGTACCGATTAATCGGCCGATTATTTGCAGATTAGTGTACTTTTGAAGATTTTTGTTAATTTTCAGCAAGAAGTGAGTGATCGGAAAAAATAATTCAATTTCTTGGATGAAAGCTTTCCGATGTTTTTTTAAATGTACACTGTATATTGGACTACTTTAAATTTAAACGATTAAAATGCGGTTAGACTAGTCACAAATGCAAAATTCAAGTGTAAAAGATCAAGTATTGCACGGACTCATAGCCAGAAACCATTGGTAGTATACATACTTCCTGATATATAATTTACAAATAGTCTAAGCCACAGGCCTAACGCACAGCATGTCGCACGGGACAGACTTGAATAATGGATTGTGTGTAGCTATCTATAATTACCTTGGTGACCATTTGTTATCATTGTTTCCTGTAGTGAAAATACAGTTCCTAATTCCTACTCTCTTCCCAAAACTGCAGTCGTGCGGTAGAGCAGTAGCTCATTTGCATGTTAAACGGGACCTCGCTCTATTTTATCCTTGAACAAATTTTTCTGGATTTTCTGGAATGTCTTATTCTGTTGGTGGAGAACTTGACTGAAAACTTGATGAAAATATTGATATTCCGTGGTAGATAGGAAAGATTCCGTCAAATTCATGTTGGACTATTTACAAGCCTAAATATTGTTAGCTCCAAGTGGATGAGGTTAAGTAGAAACAATAAAGTAGACATTGGATAGACAAAAACTTAAGCGATCACTTAAAAATTAAAGGGGCGCTAATAGAAGTCACGGAGGCGCCAGTGGAACCTTGAGAGGCACCTGCAGAACCCAAGAAGGCGTCAATGGAACCTTATCGGAGCCTGTGAAACCTCATGAGGTCACTAATAGAAATTGAGGGGACGCCTGCACTACTTTAGACGGCGGCAAAAGGGAGCTGGGAGGCGCCAGTTGAAGCTAAGGGGCGTCTGTAGGACAGGGCTGTCACTCTTATCATCAAAAAAGAAAAACCGGAACGTCAAATCGAAATGCCCCCTAAAATAATTAGCAGTGCCCCCCTCAAAGTAAGAAACTCACGATCATTCGATATCATACACCCGGTAAGTTTTGAAAGCGTTCAGGCAGAAGTTGGGTCTGTTCTAGTAAAGATATTTCGGAATCCTCATAGTCAACAAGTAAAGAAGTGGTACAAAGAAGAACTGCATTCAGAAGAACTGTTTTCGAAGGTTAAACAGTGTACTACGAAGACCCCTCTACGTCCCCCTCCCCAACGCAAAATCAGCATGAAGTTATTGAACGCTTGACGATTTCAGCTCGATATAAAGACTGCATTTCACCGAATAATCTAAATGCAGGCATGTTAAATGTTACTCAAACTGTTTCAAAGACAACTTTACTAATTTCGTTCAAAAATTTTACATTCAAATTTATAATGCACTGTTCTCGTGCAGCTCTCATTTTCTATTAATCATGCCATGACGTCAAAAAATACAAGATCTCGTCTTTATTGTGAAGAATTTTCATGAAAACACTACGAATTGCTGTTCAGCTGTTCGACGTTTGGAAGACTGCTTCGGCAGACTGGTAAATATCTTCATACAAAATCTATGGATCAGCACGGTCCAATTCATTGGGCAGGCATTTCCTGAAACCATTTTCTTTGGGAGAGCAATTCTACTGTTTGCTAAAAACTTGTTAAAATCTTCCTTTCCATGATGTGTAAAAGGACACCAAATGTCACTGCGGATAGGAGCATCTTCATGCAGGATGGAATGCCAGCGCACTACTACAGACCCATCGTAAATTATTCAAACTGCATTTTTCTGATTCTTGGATTGACTGTCATGGGAGCTTTGGAATGGCTTCCGGTACCACAAGATTTGATGCCTTGTGACTTTTTTACTCACGTTTAAGAAATGGTGCATCAGAGTCATCCTATGCATTTGGATGAACTGGAAAACAAAAATTTGCACTGTTCTGTTTCTGCAGACCGACCAGCTACTGCGTAGAGACATGCTCTTGCGCAGTTGACCGAAGCATTATATTGAGTTCAGGCAAATAGTTAGCAAGTAGAATATAAGTGTTATAGTAGCACTAGTGTTAGTAACTGTTGCATAGGTTTGTTGCATATCAAATGTTCCTTTGAATCATACATAACTTAAAGTGTCGCTAATTGCTATTGCATCAAAAACTTAGAAATTATCCACATTGCATAAACAAAAGAACTTTTAACCGATGTCACACAGCATAAATTGACGACTACAAACTATCGCATTTGCTCATTGTGAGGAAGGTAAGTTCTATATTGTGCTTAAGTATCACATTACAAGCGCCTTGCAGAACACGAAAGGAGAATAGTCAAGAAATGAGAGCAACATTTGATACAATCCATTACGGGAAATACTAACGCTTCTGGATTTTTAGCCGTCATCAGTGCAGCATACCTGTAAAAAATCAGTAACTGACAGAGATGTGGAGTCGGAGTCCTATCAAATCATAGGACTCCGGACCCCGGGCTGTAATTAGACCCGAACTATAATACAAATAAATTAGTTATCCTCGTGCATAGCTGTCACTATCTTGATGTCAACTTTCTACGTCAAACAAAAGTACAGAGACACTGCTGCATGCAAAGCTTGCAATAGTTGAGGGAATGAACCGTGGTAGTGAAAAAAGGATTGTCTTTTCACCCGGTGATTTAGTAGTTCTCATACGATGATGAAAGTCACCCCAGTAGCTATTTATAATAGAATATAATGCTTACTAATTTAAATTATTAGTTAAAGTAGTCCTAATGAGGACTGATGGCGTTCTCCAATCCGCAAGTGTACAAAGGCAATGCTACTGTAACCATTGGATTAATCAGTTCTTAAAAGAACTCAATGTAGCTTTCTCGTGGCAACGAATTAAAATTGATCAGCTTTGGCCCAATATGTAGTAAAAATGGAAATCTTAAGACTTGTACTAATACCATAGATTCCAAACACTGCCGTATACACGTTCAAAACAGTCGTCTAATATACTGTACCGACTACAGATGCTGATAGTGGAAGTAGAATAAGACAATGGTCACCATAGGTTAAGGAAATTAAAAATGGATATTATAAAACAACAGGAAACCGATGAATAGAAATTGGAAAAGTGGAGGTAAAATATGGAAATACAACGATGCTACTACACCGATTACAAGTGAACTATATCTGACACTACACAAAGTGGATAATGGTAAGAGTGGATAAGTGGAAAGTGGGTAATGGAGGTAAATAATACAACTACAATGACATTCTACTACACCGAAAGCAATGAAACTATACACACTATACCTAAGACTACACATGGAAAATACTATTTCTTCACTTGAATTTGTTATCGCCAGTTTCTTCATCCGTCTATAGTACTTCATGTAATTCCACATTTCTTCATTTGAATTACAATACATCGACCACTACTTCAGCTACCGATTAAGGGATATAAAACATAATATCGCAGTCCGTCAGTCATCAGCAGGTACTCGTCTAGTTGTGTTTCGACCCCTAACCTGAACACTCAAACCCAGACGAGCGGGGTCCCACACATAGTGGCTGACAAAATACTGAATAGGTAATGATATGTCTTGAAAGATATGTCACAAAGATAAATCAGACATCATTCAATTGTTGCGTTTCCCACATGTAAACTGATCCTGTCATTAAATTTATCCCATCAATAAATACAGTATGCTTTTTGCGATCCGCACATGTAAACAAATCCTGTACATCAATCTTTGCCTTTTCGATTCCCACAAGTAAACAGATCCTGTTCATCCTCGAATCCCATAAAGATGTAGGCCTAATCGCTGTGTGATAAATATGTAATCCGCCTTTACACAAACTTCGCCTCATACATCAAGACTTAACAATGGGAGCTCTCTCATCTCCCGTAAGCCACGCTAAGCGCTCTGTATTCACTCTTCACCGCCCCCCGTAGAGAAGACAAGTAGAGAAGACAAGCCTTCCTAGCCTCGATTACACCTACGCACCAAAGGTCACATCAGAGACAAAAACGAAATACACAATGAACTAGTTTGTTTGAGAACATTACTTACCTCTTACCCTCACGCTAATCGTGTGTGATGGCTCCTCCAAAGCGCATATTAAAATCGAAAGTGTGGTTATATTTTATGAAGAAGGATGGGGGATTTTCCTGCCTGATTGAGACTAGAGAAAAACCGTGTGAAGCACACATCAACAAGATGAGAGGAGCCGAGTCGCATGCATCCAACTTAAACGACATTTGATAAACATTCATCGAAAATGATTGATAATTGATACAGCGATGGTCATTAAAGATATGTTCAGGTAAGTCTATAATGATCTATGATTTAGGTGACCAGTTTTTTTTAAAACTAGGCTATTTATACTTGCCACCCTATTTACACTTGTCGGAGTCGGACTCCTATCAAAAGCCGGTGTCTTATCAAACCCCGGAGTCGGAGTCCTATCGAAATGATAGGACTCCGCATCCCTGGTAACTCATATACATACAAATCATCATTCGAAATACAGACATCTGCAATTAATTATAATACATGTAACTCATGTCTCATTCTCTAGAGCTCGTTTCCTAAATTTGAAATTTGCAAGCACCAATGCAAATAGCTAATTCATGTTTACGCTTTATGCACAAAGGTGAGCTGCAGGATTTCCAAACACATCCCCCTACCGATGGTTTGTGGAGTGAGTTGCTGATTTTTACAATACTGTACTGATGACGGCTGAAAAGCCAAAAGCGCTGGCAGTTCAGACTGAATAAAATACATCAGTGCTTGTAGCTCCGGCAATGATCAGATCTTGCTCTCATCTCTTGTATTTCAAACATAAAAAACAACGACATGTCTGAGAAGAACTGTTAGCTTTCAAACAAGATTATGACAATCATGTGATTAAGGCTGAGTCGCCATGGTATAAGTAAACGCAACATCAGCACGCGAAAAGAAATCCGTATCACTTCTACTGTTGTTTGCGAGATTTCAATTTTCGTTGCTGTCTTCGCCGAAATTTAGCCGTTTTTGTAACAGGTGATCGTAGAAATTATTCTTTCGCATAATTTACCATGTGTTCCCGAAACTTTTCGGTGGACTTCTGTTTCATGCTTTTTTGGTAGACGTTTCCTAAATTACACGTTTTGAAGAGCACCAAAGCAATCAAAACTCAATTCTTAATTTACTCCGCAATAACGTACTGCAACCTTTTCGTCAAGCGTTCCCACCTAAATTTATTTCGTATTTCGATACTTAGATTACTTGCGTTTAGTCCTGCTTCTTCAAGATTGACGAAGGACTCATTGACTTGCTAGTAGACTGCAGAGGCATCTTCTGCTAAAGCGTCAAGAGGATTTTTAGAAGGTAGCTGCTTTGAAATTGATGACCCTTAAAAATTACAGCGGTTTTAAGGTCTCCTAACAATCTGCATAGCCCATTCACAATTTTAAAGGGCCCCTACATAATCTAAGAATACCCCGTACTCAATCTTTACGGGTCCCAATCTCAATTTCATAGGTACCCTACAATCTCAAAAGATCCATTCATATCTAGATAGAGCCCTCCGAAAACTAAAAAGGTCACCGTTCACAATCTCAAAGGGCTACTTCACTATCTTATGGGTCACTTTCAAAATCTAATTGTGGTCCCGCTCACAATAATATGAGAGAATCCCTTCACGATCTGAAAAGGGCCCATTTCACAATCTTAAAGGGCCCTTCACGATCTTAAAGGGATCACTTCGCAATCTCAAAAGGCCCCTTATAACATTAAAGGACCATTTTACAATCTCAATTGGGCCCCATTCAGAATCTCACAGAACCCCTCGCAATCTCAAAAAGAGCTCCTTACCAATCGCAAAAGGGGCGCTTCACAATCTTAAGGGGTCCCCTCGCAATCTCAAAAGGGCCTCTCGCAATCTTGAAGGGTCCTTTTACAATCTCAGTAGGGTCCCCCTCAGAATCTCAAAAGGGCTCCTCACAATCGCAAAAGGGTGCTTTCACAATATTAAATGGCGTCTTCAAAATCTTAAAGAGCCCCTTTACTATCTCGTTAGGCCCCTCACAATCTCAGAAGGGCACCCTCACAATCTCGAAAGGGCCCCCTCACGATCCTCAAGGGGCCCTTCACGATCCTTAAGTGCCACTACACAATCTCACAAAGAAACCTTACAATCTTAAAGGGTCTCTTCACAATCTCAGAAGGGCCCCTTTACAATCCCAAAAGGGCCCTTCGCAATCTCAAAAGTCCTTCTCATGATCTCAAAGGGACCCTTTTCAATCTCAAAAGGCCCCTTCACGATCATAAAGTGCCACAAGACAATCTAAAGAATGCCCCTTACAATCTTAAAGGGCTCCTTCACAATCTCAAAAGGGCTCCTCACAATCTTGAAGGGGCCCTTCGTAAAGGTCCCTTCAAGATCTACGATATATCAAAATCCAAATTACTTGTTCCTTGGCAAAACATTTTTTTCACTACTTAGTTTAGTCATAAAAACCGGAAATCCGGTTAAAACCGGAAGAGTGGCAGCCCTGAGAACCTTAGATGCCGCCAAAAAACTTATGGGGCGCCACTGAACTTTAGGTGGCAACAGCACAACTTTCTAGAGGGTACCAACGGTGCATTTGGGGGTACGAGTAAATGCAAGGGAGCGCCTGAGGAAGCTTATCGGCGCATATTGTAGTTACAGGTCCTGAGTTCAATAGAATGGGCCCATTACAAGGATGAAGTTTTTCTTGCTCCTCTCAACCCCAGTCAATAACTATTAAGGCAGGAGGGGAAAATCCGGCAAAAGCCGGAAAAATCACATACTTGGTAGTACTTAACTACTATTTATACAAAAACTTGACGTACATGCATGCACATGAAATGAATTATTTATAGCTTACATGTAAATCAAAAGCACGGCAACAACTGACGCCAATAGAATTGTAACATCCATCTGCAAAACAATGAGCTGAGTTTTTCCATGTCACAGGAAGTTAATACAGTGTCACTTGTAATCAATACTCAAGTTCCACAATCTAATAAAACATATACACATGCAGGCATCGAAGACGCCTTTATTGCTGAAAAGCAAATACAATTTACGAAGTTGCGGCTTCTTTGAAATTATATCAAATTTCCACAGAGTGGGAGAATACAGAAATTAAACTGAAGTTCTTACATCATTAGAAAATATAGTTTGGAGAACCCATTTAATTCATTTTAATATTAGTCATTCCGGTAATCCTGGCAGATCGAATGCTTCATGGGGCAGACAACATTCAAGTTCCTCAATTTAGCTTCTGCAATGGAACAGTTTCCTAGGGTATGAAGGCTTTACGCATGTATTGCCTGTAGCCTGCTATCTATACAAGCGCAATTTAATTTTTCCTTAAACGGTACAATTTATACAATTCACATCTAAGCAAGAAATTGGGGATCATCTTGATTCCAGCATTGGAGATGCATAATATGCTATCGCACTGATTTCAGGAGATAACTGCAGTCTCCGAGTCCAAGAAGAGGATTACTGACCCACGAAGTATAAAACACAAATTAAAAAATATCGAGGACATATGCATAGTAGACATTCAACATCAAAGTGACTAATAAAGATAAACAACCTCAGTGATGTCTTAGGAGTGAGGGAATTGGGTATGGACAGCACACCCAAATTACAGGAAAGTCAATTTCGGGATTTTCTATCTCTCAACTGCACAAATAACCAGATTCAAAAAGTTTGGTGCCGTCATAATAGGCCTATCTAGATGCTGGGGACCGCCATGTATATATGTATAATAGCGCTGTCCGGCATGAACTGATAAAATCGACTCAAAATCAGAAAAAAAATGATTTTTATTTAAAAGATCAGTTATCCAAAAAAATAACATAATATAATTTGGCTTTTAGACACCATCTAGACGGTTGCTATGGTGACATCAATGTACGGAGTTACTATTCTAATGCCTAGAATGTCGACTTAGATAATATTGGATATGATATTGCACCAGTAAATAAACCAAATTACCAAGTCATCATTAGTATATACTTGTAAGAGAAGACATGCCTTTTGGCACAATAACAATAGAACTGCATCTTATAATTCATATTGCACTGTAGTGATCCTTTCAACTGTTAGATGACTCAAATTGGATTTTTCAGAAGCTTTAATGAATAGGCCTACATTTCCAGTAGGCAAATTATACACACTGATAATACATTCCTACCATATGATATGAAATCTACGTGTCTTATTAATCATGTTACGCTATATGCACGTGTGTAAACACTCTAAATGATGCCCACGACTCACAAATGCAAAACAGTACACAAAATGATTTTCAGATTTTGTCTACGTGATTTGAAATTATTGAATTTCACTTGTAACACTTTGAATATGCACATTATTGCGATCACCGTCAAATCATGCGGTACAGTGCATCAGCGATCTTCAATAGGATGAAACACAAAATACCCTTCATACCAGAAGTCTCGATTTTTCAGAATCCGATTGCAAAAAGTCAACCGAAAGAAAAACAATCTGATCTCTCGAATTTATGAAAGTGAACAATCTCCGACGCAGTCACTGAGGTCGCATTCATACAATATCAGATCGGAGCTTTAAGGCTTAGCCTATAAGTCAATAGATTGAACATTTAAAGAAGGTTGGCAAAAAATTGAAAGTAGCAACAATTTTGGACTTTTCAGTTTTAAGTCTTACTAATAGATACATTTGAATGTGACCATAATTCATTCATGCTATTATTGTCTGAGATCTGCCAGTAGTGGTGATGCTAGCTACAATCTGATGACTACTTTACTGACAGGGCCATGATTTTTCAAACTCCGTGTATGTTTTTGTTCGGTTAGCCTAATTGGTTACAGTTAGTACATTAGTACAAGTAGGGCATCTCTCATAGATAACCAAGTATTGACGCTCTGAGTGGGTTACATGCTCACTCACTATTAATGTCAAAAGCTAATTATTCTCCGAGCTTTTGACACGAGCTGTGGTCCTACGCGGCTAATTTCCATTTTTTACGCAGGCAGAGGAAATTTACACAGGTAGACTATTGCGAGTATAATAATAATAATCGTATATTTTCATAGAATGCCACAATAATGAAAATCGTGTGGCCACAAAATTACAAAGTGAAAAGCGATACGAGAATACATCATCATAAACAAAAGAAACAAACAAAAAAATTATCACATTAAAAACCACTATTCGCCAGTTGAATCATGTTGACAACAAATGATTTCGCTCTTTGAGTACTCCTAATGATGGGAAGGCGGAAAGTTCTCGAAAACTGATTTTGTACAGGTGTCAAGTAATGAAGCGGATGATGCTCATCTTTGATTAACGTTCTGAAAAGACGCATACCTAACATCAAACGACGATAATCTAGTGGAATGAAACTGGAACAGTTGCAATCAGAATCTCCGCATATGATTTTGTGAGCTCTTCTTTGAATTCTTTCAATAGAATCTTGTTGTTGAGCTTGCAACTTTACAAAAAGAGGCGCAGCATATTCTAAGACACTTCGAACACAGGTATTGTAAATCTTTATAAGTTCCGGAGTGTCAAGGAAAGGCTTTAACTGCCGAATTACTGACAATTTACACGACGCCTTCTTTGTTATATCAGATATATGTCGATTCCATTTTAAATATTCGTCGAACGTCACTCCCAAGAATTTTACTTCTAATTTGACAGGAATGTCGGCTATAGCAAGGTGAGAAAAGTCATGTACTCTCGAAAGTTTAAAAAACATTTGGCTGCATTTATCGCTTCTGATAGTCATTTTGTTGGTAGAAGTCCAATGCCGAATATTGATCAATTCAGATTGAATAGGACTTTCAGCACAGTTCTTCGCAATTTTGGCAATGACCATAAAGTCATCAGCATATTTTAGAAGTATACTATTCGATTGGTTCTCAACTTGAAGGTCACTGACATAATATCCAAATAGTAAGGGCCCGAGTGATGATCCCTGAGGGACTCCACTCAAAACAGAAATGTTACCACTATGAAAATTTTTCCATCTGATTCTTTGGCTCCTTGATTTCAAGTAGTTAGAGATAAAACTTACGACGAAAGGATTGATACAGTCGGCTATCATTTTGTTTATCAATAAGTTGTAAGAAATTTTATCAAATCCTTTACACAGATCAATTAATAACATGTGGCAGCATGTGACATCCTTCTCTTGCAAGGCAGACAAAATAAAATTCTCAGCTGATATTAGGGCACATGTCGTAGAGCTACCCTTGCGATAACCATATTGTTGCTCATCAATTCTACCTGAAAGACAATCACCAACGAATCTCAAAAGTTCCTTCTCAAAAATACGCTCGGGAATAGGCAATAGTGATATGGGACGTAATTGATCCATTTGTGGAGGTTTGGTTTTGGGGATCAGCACTATGTCAGCAATTTTCCACCGTCGAGGAATATTGGCATTAGTTAAGCATATGTTGTAAAGTATAGTCAAAGGCACAGCAATGATACTTGACAATTTGGACCATACAACAGAGGAAATGCCATCTGATCCAGGGCTGCTTTTAGGAGAAATGTTTCCTAACAAAGCTTGGACTTTCGTTTCAGAAAATTCAAAAGGTATGATGAAAGGGTACTGAACATCACCATGTGGATCTTCAACGAATTCCCTACTAAGATTATCATTAATAATGTCCATAATTTCAAAGATATTCTTATCTGTATCATATTGCGGCAGCCAATTTGATTTAGTACCACCATCATTCATGACAATCTTTTTGACTTCCCAAATAGATTTTTTCAACTTGAGGCGATTACTCCAATCTTTTTTGGCAAAGTAAATTAATCTCCTAACTTTCTCTCGATAGTGAATAAACATTGGCCAATCACAATTATGCAGCAGATCTTAACAATATGCAGCATATCTTTTGTTTATATTCACCTTTATCACACCTGTAATCCATGGCTTGTCAACGTTTGAAGATTTTACCATATCAAAAGGCAGCAAATCTAAGGCTCTACGTAAGTGGTCATAGAAAAATTCACAGGAAACATCTAGGTCAAGTGATTTCATCAAAGTCCAATCAATGGAATGCAAGTATGAGTATACCAGTTTAAGGCTAGATTCACGGAAGTCCATAACTTCGCTGTTGTTCTGACTGTTGATCCATATCAAGAATGGGATTAAGTAATACCACATTGTGATCACTCATACCAATGGGTGGAAGAATAACAACTTTCCTACAAAAGTCAGCCAAATTCACAGGAATGAGAATCAAATCTAATATACTGTCATATCTAGTAGGAACATTAACTTGATTTTCAAGATCAAAAGCACATTCAAATGATGACGATGACACATGATTAAAATCTCCAGTAATAAAGATAGCGTAATTAGGCATTTGAGTGGACAAACCATCAATAATATCCACAATGTGATTGCACAGGAATCATTCATGATCAGCACTAAACGATCCACCATGAGGGAAATAAAGTGTAATTAGAATGCAACGAAAATGTCGATGGATGATTCTCAAGATAAGGATTTCAAAATCAAAGTCCGTAGTTTCATGAAGCAACACTGTAGCATTATAGCAATTACGGATATAACAGCAGATGCCACCTCCTTGTTTTCCAGAAGTCCTGTCTGACCGAAAAGTGTCGTACCCAGGTAAAGAAATAAGGTCACTACAAACTGAGCTATCTAACCATGATTCAATAATGCAGACGAAATCGGGTGATGAACTATTCAAAAATATGCACACTTCATCAATTTTATTTAACAATGAGCGGGCATTAAACAAACACAACGATGGCAATGACTTCTCTGTACGTCGTCATAATGAAACTTTGGGCATGATTTTACCGCCGCGAAGCACAACATCCTCTCCATTGTTCTTTCTAGCTTTGAATTCTTCAACAAGTAGTCTGTCAGCCTCAATTTGCAACTTAGTTCTGTCATGTCGAACGTATACTTTACTGTGGCGAGCTTCATTGAAAGTCTTCAATTTGCTGGCATTATTAAGACAAACCATCTTATCTTCATATGTGCGAAAGGAGATTTTAATTGGTCTGGGTTTGATACCACGTTTGCCGATCCTTGCTTTCGAGAGAATAGAAGTGACCGGTACAGATAATGTTTGCAAGACAGGATGCACTTTGACTGCATCGTCCAATGAATTAGAATCAATATCATCATTATTTTCTTCTATCCCGAATACAACAAGATTATTCTTTTTGTCTTGTCTGTTACAAAATTCAGTGAGTGTATTGTTGACAATACCAACCATGTAAGTGTTCATTTTTGAACTAATCTGCTCCCGAATACACTGCAATTCCTGCTCAAGATGTTTGAAGCGCTCAATGACATTGAAAATATTAATTGATTTACACAGGTCGCATGCAAAACTTATATTTCCTGTATTCCAAATTGACTTGCTTATATTACCAGGTATACCAGTACAATCTTTCTTCGGATGGAATGGTTTTCTGCACACGTGACACTCAATGTAGTCACTATCAATGTTATTGTTGCATGTAGAACAGACCACGCGTGCATCGCTTCTCCTCGATAACATTGCGAAGCGTTGGTGATGACGTAGGTCACACAGCAATGAACGACGAGTTGCAACCAAATGAAGACAATTCACGATTCACAGATAAAGTTGAGGAAAAATGGAAATTATCCACAAAAGGAAACACAATATCGGTTGATGATTACAACGATGATATACCATGCAAGCCGAGGATCACTATGATACCAAATTTGCATAAATTTAGTCACTGAGATGCATCAGACCAACCTAAAATTGCTACTAGACAGAGAACGTATCTGATTAATGAAAACACATATAGTTTACATAGAATTTAAATTCGATTATTATCTTCACGTCTGGATGCGATGAATTTATGCGTGAACTTAACATGTGAGAAAACTGCATCCATGCAAAGAATGTGAAAATAACATGTTATTTATATGAACAAAAGAAAAGCGGTACTATTTATAGGTCATAATAAGCTCCTAAATTTTCACCTACTCAGAGAAGATCAGAGGATAGAATTCTATAATGAATTCTATCATTTTTTCCCAAAAAATTGATGCTTTGAGTATTGAAAATTGTGATAACATGCGACACATGGTCTTTCCTGAACACTTAATCCTTTCATCGAAACCAAGACTATTGGGAATGACCGACCAGTTAGAAATTATGTACGAGCATTGGAAGACAGACATGCATTTCATCTCCCCATCTATTCAACATCTACTACTCACAGAATATCATGAGGAAGACACATGGTTTTGAAGGAAATGTCTCTGTTGGTGGACACCATTTAACCAACCTCAGATATGCTGACGACATTTTGCTCATAGCGGGCAGTATGAGGAAACTGTAGGCATTGGTGGACAGAGCAAGGATTGAAAGCGACAGGACCGGCTTGCTACTTTGTCCAAGAAAGCGAAAACAATGAAAACTCAAAGAAGGGATACGAATGGAAATGTTAGCGATATGGTCACTCAAAGACAAAATCAACAGTCAACCTGCTGAAAATGTTGCACAGGTCACTCACTTATCTTTGTATTTTTCACAGTCAATTGTGACAACAGCAAGAAAACTGAATTCATTGGACATGCCATGTTTAGTACAGCTATGATAAAAGTGTTTAGTGGAATGGTGCATGGAACAATGGGAAGGTGACGGCCGAAAACCCGCGACTGTGACGAACTGAATAACCTGTGCGGCATGCTTATATTGGCGGCTACGATGGAGAACCATGGTGTGGAAGGCCACAGCTGGTCTCGACCGAACAATCCATCAATGATGATATTGGATAAACGATGTGTTTGATGAACAATTTGTTTTGATCAGTTATCGCATGATAACATCAAGAAAGTGTTGGAGTATGTCTGATTGGATTGGGAAAGTTAAGCCATGCTGAAAACAAATCAAATGCAGGGGTGCGCAACCTGCGGCCGTTGCAGAGGCAAACTGCGGCCGTGACAATGAGAAGCAAATGAAAAAGAATATTGCACATGCATATTCCAAATATTTCTGGAGTTCAAGACAATCAAAAAACAATCGTCACTATAGTGGCATACTACTGTCGAACACCTTTATGTGCGCCCGCAGGCGCGATGAAGGCGTTCAAACAGTTCAATAACTCATGAATAGAATATTTTAGGGAAGTTTCATTCATGTGCATTAATGGCTAGTCATCAGCTAAAAGAAACAAAAGGGACAAATGAAGTTTGTAAAAATTGTTCACGCGTAAGCTTCAAGTCCATGACCTGAAGAAGGATGTAAGTGCTAATAACACCTTAAACCTAAAATCTTTTCGGGTCACAAATGACCGTCGGTTGTGTAAGGGTTAACTTGCTAACTCTTTCTTTACGAAGTAGGCCTTTATGCGATTTTCACTGCGTCATTCATCAGGGAAAGCTAATTTGATTGGTGGAATATAAAAAGGATCGGCTATTGACCTAGTTGTTTGCACATATATTAAGTGCGGCTGTGATTCTTTCGGTCTTCGAAATGGCGGCCGAAAAATGTAAAAGGTTGCGCACCCCTGAAAGAGGCTTTTGAAGATGCATGACAATTACAAATAGTCTGCTAGAATCTCAACTATAGTTGATGGCAGCTGACGGGAGGTTATTTAATTTCATAGTGAATCTCACTTCCGTTTGTGTCGTCTCTGCTAAAAATATTTACAAGTCCGAGCTTTCGCGAGCTGCCTCGCATTGTTAAGGTTTGGCAAGGTCTTTGCCATTGTTGAACTATCAATATAATGATAGATTTCATTTAATACACTGATTTATGCTGAGTTGTTCATACAGGCCAACTAGTCACGCACGATCATACGCAAAAGCAAAATATTCACATTTGGCGATCTTCCAACACAGCGCACATGCACGAGCATGATGTAAACAATGAATGAATGAATTTCACTCCTTAAGCACCATCGTGGACGTGTCCAAAATAATTCATCCGATAGCGAAAATTATGTCATGGGAATTTCTACACCCTCTGAGACCTGAGGGGAGTCCAGTGGACCCTCCTGGCCTATCTACCATACTTCAACTGAAGGTCTCTGAGGGTTAAGCTAAATTGAAATTGCTGCTGAAAATATGACACATGTGTAGGCCACAATACGTCAAAAATAATATAGAGTACGGTTAATTATTTTAGTATTTTCATCAAACCAAACTCATATTAGAACATTCAAAAACGAAAAAAGAAATGCTGCCATAGACCCATGCAAACGTTTAGAATATAAATTGAAAATGCGTTAGATACTAGAACATGATAATTTCTGATGGAGGGCCTGTGTACTTTTCAACAATTGAGAGAAGCGTAAAAATATGATATTAGAAAAAATGATTGAAATTAAATCAAAACTTGATTAAAAAATCAATCGAAATCAAAATTTATAAATCGCCGCACCTTACTAGAAAACTTCTTATCATCTCTATTAAATTGAGTAAATAGTACAATCGATGTCATTGTTTCAAATGGCAAGACGTTGTGGTTGAAAAGTAGATCTATAAGAATGATCAAAAATTAAATTTACGCAGCGCTTTCATTTTTTACCCCATTTACGCAGAAAAATTGCGATTTACGCATCTGTGTAAATTAACGCAGGCGTAGGACCACTGGACACGAGTTCATTTTAACACAGCTTTTGATACGCTTTCATTTGACATATCTCCATGTCATCAGGGGGTTCAGTGTTTCTAGTTTTGACGTTCAATTCAATCCATCATTAGGTTTTCCTATCAACAGTGGATCAAACACTCAGAATCTACCATAATTTAATGAATAATCTCCAGAATAGATTGGAATAAATTTGGTCAATCCATACAAGACTAGTACATATGGTACAATGTTTTGCGAACAGCGGTGAGCGTATATTGTAAGCCTTTGACAATCATGTACTAATAGACTTTATTTACCCTCGAAAGCACAATAGGCAAGCCTTTTTTCATTGTGGTCGAGCAAGTAGCAGAATACATGATAAAAGGAAATAAAACATATTGTACACATCATGTAGCCCGTCATACACAATCAATGAATTTAGAAAAATAATACTCGAAACACAATTTTTTGAAAGAAGTTAACGAATCAAAATGTCTGATATGTAGTGGAAAATAATTGAAGAGAGAAGGGTCTTTACACGAGAAACTACTATGAGACAGAGCTGTTCGACCAAACGGAATATGAAGTTTCTTGTCATTTGAAGAACGAAGATCACGGTTAGGAAGGCTATACGATAACAGTTCCGCAATGTAGCTAGGAGCTAAACCGTTCGAGGCTTTGAAAACTAGAACGCAAGTCCTGTATTTAACATACTCCTGAAGAGGGAGAAGATTAAACTTTTTGTATAAAGTTTTCCTAGACGCAGATATATTCGTCTTAGAATTCAAATCGAGGATAAGCCTCAAAGCCTTACAAACAAGTCTGTCAAGACGCTTTAGATCCGCAGAATTGGAAAAACCCCAGACAGTTAGACAATAGTCCAAATGAGGCAAAATGAAACACTTCACGAACTTGACTCGAGTATGATACGGCAAAAATGATTTAATGCGCTGGAAAAGGAACAATTTTGGTCGTACTTTCTTACAAATACTATTAATATGATTTTTCCAGGAGAAATTGCTATCAAAAGTAACACCCAAGGTTTTATGGGTATCAGTAGACTCAATATTGTTGCTACCTATTGATACATGCAAAGAATCCTCTACAAATCGCCTACGTTGGTAAGGCATCAACGCCATGAAGATTGTTTTGCAGTTGTTCACAGCGAGGTCGTTGGTAGAGCACCAATTTTGCAACAAAAGAAGATCTTTATTAAGATTATCGTTCAGCTGAGAAAAGGAACCTGATGAAGAATGGAGAGTGGTATGGTCAGCATAAATATCCAAACAAGAGTACCTGGACAGTAGATGAATGTCGTTGATGTATAGGAGGAACAACAAGGGTCCCAAGATGGATCCCTGAGGAACACCACGACTAATAGAAATAGTGTCTGACAGCGCATTGTTGAACTTAACTTGCTGTTTTCTATTTGAAACATAGTTTTTGAAGAAGGAAAGAGATAGACCTTGAACGCCGTACAAGAATAGTTTTTCAAGTAATCGCTCATGCGAGACTGACTCAAAAGCTTTCCTAATGTCAAGGAAAACAACTCCAACGATTTCGTTACTGGACGCACTTCTGATCCAAGAATCCCAAATTTTCACAAGGGCCGTCCCGCAGGAATGCGATTTGCGAAACCCAGATTGTTTTGAGTATAGTAGCTTATTCGATTCCAAGAAGAGCAAAAGCTGAGTGTGAATATGACGTTCTAAAATTTTTGATAAAACTGGCAATATGCTTATTGGTCTATAGTTTTCTGGATCATCATGTCTACCAGACTTGAATATAGGAGTCACTCGGGCCACCTTCCACTGAGAGGGAAAATGTCCATTCGTTATGCTTTTGTTCAGAAGGGAAGTGAGAGATGGGGAAATTATTTCTGCATCAATATTTAAGAAAACGTTGCGTACACCATCAATGCCCGATGATTTACTAGCGCTTAGCTTCTGGAGTTGATCGCATACAAAGCTTTCCGATATCTCCTCAATTTGGGAAGTACGCCCATGTAGACGTTCCTCGACAAAACTGTGAAGACGGTTGACATGATCATTATTGTCAATAGCACTAAACACTGCTGGTAGAGAAATTGGAGAGGCACGATTAACAAAATTATCATTAAGAACATTGGAAATGACTTGATCATCAGTGTAACTAGTAACGCCAATTGTAATGCAAGATGTTTTCGCATTGCCGCTTTTGGGAGATAATTCATTGAAGAATTTCCAGAACTCACGAGATGAGGGGGAATGTTTCGACAGAAGAGAAGTATAGTGATCCTCTTTAACTTTCTTAATATCAAGTTTTTGACTTGATTTCTTAATGCGCGGTACTCATCGGTATTATTTTTCTTGTCAATTCGGTTGCGTTTGGAGATCAAGTACTGATTGTATGGAAGTAGTCAAAGGATATACCATCTCCATTCTTCTAACTCCCCGCGCTTGCATCAGGCCTAAGATGGAGAAATTAATCAAATTGACACGATACTGAAAATGTCATGGAATGTGCTTACTGACATTACGTACATAACTATGTGTGTACTGAATACATGTCTACGCCCAATTTAGATGCATAATTAAACTATGCTACTATACATTACTATATCACTACAGCGCTCTCAGCTTTCGAATGAGCTATGATAAAACTGCATCCGTTATTGCGTTTGGCTTACAATGGTGGAATATAGAAATCACTCAATTTACAAATGGCAATTTTTCAACATGAAAGAATGTGAGCTATAATGGATCTGGCACGATGTGAACGACCATTTTCTGAGTTTTATTTCGATACATAGCTCATCGAAATCAGTGGAGTAGGAAAGAAATAGCGACATCGTGAAGTTAACAGAAAATCGTTACCCTGCTGACTGAAAATATCACTTTCTCAATTTTTCATCAAAAATGCTAGTGTTTGATATCTCCAAAATCCTTGCGCTGCAGCGAGAAATCATAATCAAGTTGATTCAAATAAGTTCAATAGTTTTTTATAAAGTTCTTTTCAATATTTTACTAATTGCTGCAAAAGTGCACATGCACCATGCAAGGTGAATGAACATTTAAAACAAAAGCTGTAGTGGATGCAGTGCAGCTGCACGGTGACGCACGAACAATTAGCGAATGCGTGTCTTAGTTCTCTCCGCACCAACTTCAGATTGCTGATCTTGAATGTATGTGTACTTAAGTGGCAATGAGAAAAATGTTGAAAGATTTTTTTCGAAAAGCTCTCTAATGATGCACAGCACGTTGATGTGCAACACAACTGGATGGGACGAGGATCGATCGAATTTCGACATAAGTTATGTGGTCAAAGCAAGGTGTTCCAAAAATGGGTGAAAAGTACATTTAGTACTACCGAAATCGATTTATATCCGAAATAGGATCACCACGCATTTTTTCTCAATAAAAAATCATGATGACATTAATCTGTATGGCTACGTCTTCATACCATTTTACCTGAAGCTCGCTTCTGATGCAGTAAACCATGTCTTGCTTGCTCGGAAAGTATAGAGACTCAAATTATCAAATACTCTCATCCTCTGGTTGAAGGATTGATTGAAACAAATAATTGCACTTGTAAAAGTCAAGGGACATTGACATTTTACTTTTACAGAGGCACCTTTGTCTTTCAAATTTCAAATAATCCTCTTTCCAGTGGAGTCAAATACATTTTTCATTGCATCTGGTCGATCAATAATGCAATGCAATCTTGTATGTGAACTTAATTTTTGGCATAACGAAAATATTGGTGTTAAATACGCAGATGACTTTACGATAAAAAAGTCAAAAGATCAGCTTGTAAACAATTATATAGAAAATGCAATGTCTTGGTATTGTTACGACCTCCCCAAGGTACGAACAGAAAAAAGGCCAAATCCCTGTGAGTGAATGTGTTTATTAAGTGCAAGGCAGGTGGTGGCCCTTAAGAGAGCCGATTTGGCGTTCGCAGAGAATGTGAGTGTACGTGCAGTCGTCAACTTGGCAATGACTGTGGTCGTGAGCCGAAGGGTCGCAGCAGCGTCGTTGATTCCCAACAGGAGATCGTGCGTACTGTAGGCGGGAGAGAGTGAGAGAGAGCGTTTGGTCCGTCAGCAGGGAGTTTTGATGTCTCTCCAAATGTGTAGGATCGATCATCCACCTGGAGCGTATGATTGGCGCCCAGCCACTCGCCGGCTCCCTGTCACCGGGCATCGCTTCGCCCTCCCGTCAGAGAAGGGAAGAAGAGTCTGCGCCGATCAATGGCTTATGCAAGCGACTCCATTGGTCGTCGCTGCCTTGAAAGTTAATGTACGTTAAGTCTCACTTCTGCCGAGTAGTCTTGATGAGGAAAGAGAGAGAAGTCTGCATTTTCGTCACAGTATCAATAAAATGAATAATTGCTAAATTGAGACAAATCTTACATTATTGTTTTGTGATAGAGAGACTTAAATATGAATTTGTATCACCTTTTGAAGTTTAAGAGTTGGAAATTCTTGATATGGCTATCTGTGAGAGATTTGCAATTAGCAAGTTAGTAACATTTCGACGGGCATTCATTAAACAACACTTTAAACACACTAATGGCAAATCCCCAAGATAGTGCTACTTGCAATAATCAATAAATGCTGCTTTTTGAAAACACAATGTAAATATAATACCGTAATTAAATCTTATTTTGACTAGGATGAAACTCAATATTAAATTATTCAATTTACTTTGTGTTTGCAAAAAGCAGCATATACAACGAAATTGCAGCGCACTAACTTAAGTCACTTTTCCAGTAGTGTGCTTAAAGTGATGCTTAATGAGTGCCCGTCGAAATTTCACTAACTTGCTAATTGCAAATCTCAAATTGAGCCGGGCATGGCTGCAACTTTAAATAGGGACATGTGTCGATGTTGAGAGATAGATGTAAACTAGGCCTGCTGATGATTCCTGATATTGGATGAATCTAACTGCTATTCAGGTTGTATCCATTTTTCAACTGAGGATGCAACAATACTTAATTATTGTGATTATCATTGAGAATTTGAGGATGGAAACCATGTAGAAAAGTTAGTTTAGGGGTCAGTAATCGCTTGCATGCATTTCAGAAGTTGTAATGATATGTTGCTGATTATAAATGATATCATCTGTATAACCTACGGTATAACTTATATCAGACGTGTCTTGGAGCATGCATCCATCGTTGGCCTCAAAGTTGAACTCAAAATTTATAGCGTTTTATTTCCGAAATGTCATACGATTGAAAAGTAACGAGGTGAGAAAAATACTCACTGATGGAAATTAATTCTACAAACGGTTATCACATCATGAATTACAAGGGATAAATTGATTGCCTAAAAGACCAGGATGTTCAGCATCAAGCATTCTAACCAATAGGTATCGGACATTGCATGGAAATTATCATTGACACTTTCTACTTTTATCTTGAAGAAATTTTTGTTCAGATACTATCAGTCATTTTACAATCGATTCTTTTGTCCACTCGATAATCACATAAGTCATCATGTGCAGTGCCGGTCAATAACATACCAAAGAACACAAGACATGCAGTGAATGCAGCCATTATGAATAGATAGCAAGGAATTCACCTGCAATCAAATAGACAAAAACATTAAGATTGAAGTCTGCGAGAAGAATTTAACCGGCACTCTGCGGTGACTAGACCCTTCAAGCATACAAGGAAGTGGAGCAAGACTATCTCCTCAACATTTTATCACTTTCTGAACACTAAATTGATCAACTTGTAAATGATTTGACCCTTAATCCAGGGATTCTTAAAACTATCGGCTTCGTTTTGGCATTTCTTCATGCGCTTCAATTCACAAACATTGGTACACTCCATTTTAAAAAGGAAATTTCATTTTTTAAATAGGAGGTGACTTCATTCGGTAAATATGTTTTTAAATAGTCCTTAAATTTTGGCTCTTATCTTCATATCGGTAATTGCAAATTGTCTCTACCAGCATCACACATTTTCTCACTGTCAAAAGAAAATGTGAGAACTACTCGAAAAAGCTGAGCAAATAGCACACCATAACATAACTCACGAACTTGTGTCCGCTCTGCTTACGTAGCGATCAAACGACGTGAAATCAGCCGCCTTCTTTTTAGAGTACGGTAATTGCAATAAAAACAAGTTAGTCATTAAATTATCTGATTCCGCGAAAGCTTTGCTGTAACGGAGAAAATATTGTGTGCCTTCATGTAGAACTCAGAAGTGTAGAGAATCCTCTACTTCATTCACAACCTTGTCTCGTTAATGAATGAACCTGACATTATCATTTGTACAATTGCATTTAAATTAGCAGCAATTTTAACAATTGCAGCATATTTTTTCTTGTGAAATCATCTGTCAATCTTGAACAACCTGTTTTCCAGTATCGGATTATAAATTGTAAAGTTCTGACGTTTTTTTCAAAGGAAATAGTCTTATGATAAGATTAGAGCAGACAGAAGCCCTACCGACATGCCGAATAACTCTTCCGACAAATCAAGACCTGAGCAGTAATCTCTTGTTTCATCAGAACATAAAAGTCTCAGTGAAATTATGTTCAGTCAAACAGAGACAGTGATTTTTCATAAAGATGTACTGATCATTCCACGATGTCCTTCTAGAAAAGAAATATGAATTCTGTATCTATCGATGAGAAATTTTTCTGAACTCAACGTTTCAAAAATGATATTATCCTGACATTCCGGCATGAACGAGATTAGGACACCACACATCTGATCTCGGTCAAAAATCGAGATTTAACTTTAATGAAAACGGGCTAAAAGGTAGCGAAACATGTGCTCTTAACTGTTACTTTCCGAGAATAAATGATTTAAATTCCTATTTCAAATGTTTCAATTGGTCAGAATTAAAGCCTGCAATCACTCAATTGAATTTATCAAAGCCAAGACGCTTTTGACGTAGAGATTGCTGATTTCTTCAGTTAAGTATGTGTCCCATGACTAATTCGCTGTTCAAGAAAATATCTTAAAGTTGTTTGCTTCACTTTGTCCCAGTCTTCATTCTGAAAGCTTTCCACCTGTGAAGCCGATTTAACATTGCTTCTGCTATCCTACTTCCTAATCCCTAGCAGCTCGATGTCATGAATTTATTAGAGTAAAGTTTTTGATTTATTTACAGCTTTGCACGCTGTGTAACATTTGCGAAATATTATGTTTGGCGCCATTAAATGCATCCTATGTTTACAAATACTTTGCTAAAACAAAATCCTGTTGGTTAGCCGCTTTCAATAAACTTCACACATGGACCAATGTCTTTGCATCAATCGTACTTAATTTGGCAAGAAGAAAACGAATTTTGACATAAAAAATTATGGTGCTTTCCATGAACATTCGACTTTACCCATCAAACGCCAAAGGTACTTTTAGCTATGCTATGGGAATGTAATTTTTTTCTTGGGTTATCTAGGGGTCGAGGAACATCGTGTGCTATACACATAAATCTATCGTGAGTGTAGAATGAAAATCTAGAGTGTTCGTCTTTACGAACATAGGCGTAATGTGCACGGTTTTGAAAAGAATTAGGATAAACTCAGATTATGAACTCACTATGAACTCATTATTTGAGCAGTTTTAAAAAGTCAAAATTTTGCCAATTTAGATACTACCGAGATGACTCCGAATTGTAAGTAGTATAAAGCAAGTTGGATATTAAAAGAAATGAATATTTGCTAATTATCATCCCAACTAAGCGGAAATCAAGCTGATTATCAAGGGAATTTCATGCTCCGTATCATAGAGTAAATATGTTAGGTAGAGTGGTAACTCTGCATTTATTAAATACCCAATGTGTATATACTTTCGATTTTATTAAATGAACTCAAAGGAGATACAGTCGGAATTGTTTCCAAATGTGAGATATGTGCATTTATGCAGTTTTGAAGAAATTACAACGATATTGGATGATCATGATGGCATAAAGCAGAAGGAAATTATATTATTTTACAGATCGTCCGTGTCTGACAGCCTTGGTGAGGAAATGTTTGTTAAATTGGCAACTCGATGACCTGCGCTGTATTGATTTCCTGCTGAACCTCAAGAGAATCTTCTTAATCGTGATCAGGCAACAGCTGCCACTAGCATGGCAAAATCACAGAATCAATGACAATGATTCCAATTAACTTTGAAGGATGGAAATGGGTCCACATCACTATTCAGATTCAAGAAATGGAACATGAATTTAGTGAATCATAAAATCAAGGCGGTGAAAATTAAAATCAAAACTTGAAATTTTAGCCAAGGAATCACGGATAATATCCAAGCCAAGAAAGCACGAATAATTGCGGCATTTTCATGAAGACTTCCACTATAATATGGAGCATAGATTAGGGATATATAGGCAGAGTGTCGACTCAAAAACGTTTCTGTATACAATGAAAATTTTTATATGAAAAGATTCAGTTTTTTGCGGAGATTACGTTCCCGTTGTCCAAAAAAATTATTTGAGCAGTTTTAAAAAGGTCAAAAGTAAAAGTTGTAAGTAGTATGAAACAAGTTGGATATCAAAAGGAATTAATATTTGCTAATAATCATCCCAACTAAGCGGAAATAAAGCTGATAATCAAAGGAATATTATTCTCCGTAATGGAAGTCTTCATGAAAAAGTCGCGATGATTATCCGTGATTCTTGGCTAAAATTTCAAGTTTTGATTTTAATTTTCACCGCCTTGATTTTATGATTCACTAAATTCATGTTCCATTTCTTGAATCTGAATAGTGATGTGGACCCATTTCCATCCTTCAAAGTTAATTGGAATCATTGTCATTGATTCTGTGATTTTGCCATGCTAGTGGCAGCTGTTGCCTGATCACGATTAAGAAGATTCTCTGGAGGTTCAGCAGGAAATCAATACAGCGCAGGTCATCGAGTTGCCAATTTAACAAACATTTCCTCACCAAGGCTGTCAGACACAGACGATCTGTAAAATAATATAATTTCCTTCTGCTTTATGCCATCATGATCATCCAATATCGTTGTAATTTCTTCAAAACTGCATAAATGCACATATCTCACATTTGGAAACAATTCCGACTGTATCTCCTTTGAGTTCATTTAATAAAATCGAAAGTGTATACACATTGGGTATTTAATAAATGCAGAGTTACCACTCTACCTAATATACCTACTCTATGTGTGAAAGGAAATGTGAAAAGACAAATGTGTCTCTCGAAATCCAGCTGGGAAAGTTTTCCACCAAATTCTCTATGAATGCGCCAACCAGCAATCCCAAAAGTGTTCAGACCAAAAAGTAAGTATATTAGGTAGAGCAGCAACTCACAGTAATTAGATCCACTTTCAGTGTAGAGTTTCGATTTTATCTCAATGAACTCGAATGAGACCCAGTATCACTTGTGACACATGCAAATTTTTACACTTTTGGAGAAATTTTGGATTTGTCGACTGATCGTGATAGCAAAACAGAAGGAATAGAATTTTACGAATTCTCCGTGTGACGTCAATTCTCTGTGGAGAGGTAACATAGTTAAATCAAAAAATAGCATGCGATGGATTTCTACCACTTTAGCCATCTCACCGTGGCCGACGGGTAATACCCGTCGGATTCAAAATACGCGGCCGACGGATAATGCCTGTCGGCAGCATATGCGAGTTAATTATGACAATCTAGCATAACAGATTAAGTTCTCATTAATTCCTGACGCGTATAATCCCTTTTCTTTGTAAGCTATGGCCATTCATTCGATCAAGCTATGTTTTGTTCAGTGCAACGAGCGGCGCATGGATTAGAGCTCAGCTGAAGGTCACGCTGGTCACATGAAGCCAATTGGCATCACGTGAGCTGTCTGTGCTGTGATTATCATTCGACTTTGTTATGCGCAGCCCATTCGGAGGAAAGAGATTTTTGTCATCTCACCAAAGACAATGGATCTCTTTGCATCTCACAATAATACATTGCAAAATGCCTCCTAGACGTGCAGCTGCCTGATATGTTGAAGCCGCACTATTTGGATGAGCAATTGAGGAAGAAATGAGTGAAGAGGAAATCGGTTAGTGGTGTTTCTTCCTCTTCCTCTGAGGAATGCGAGTCAGAAACTGAATATCTTATTCAAAGTAAGTATATAAGGGAAGTATGGAATCAATGGTTGATTTGTGGCGACAGCTATGATATTACTTTTTCGCCAGCTCTTATAAGCAGTTTTATCTGATATCGCAATTGGCAACAGAATAGTATTGAAATATTGAATGGAAGAGACTGAATAGCTATGTCAAAACTATGAAGTAGTGAAAAATTACATAGTTATCCGTAGACATCTAGAAGACAAAAACATGAGATGAAGACCCATTTCTATGGTTAAAATGCTAGATTTGATTTGGCATAGAAATTAATTGATTAATAAGGTATAGACGACTACAAACCACTCTATACCAAAGATAATGTATATTGCTTTGTATAATTATAATATATATATATATATATAATTATAAATATTGCTTATGTATAATGTATGTACATTGTCTTTGCTCTATACGATTAAAGGAGGGGGGTGGGGGTACTTATGATTGCATTCATGTACTGTGTATGAACGTGTCTACAAACTTTTGACCACTGAACATCTGAAAATCTTTGTATCGAATCTAGAAATATTTCATTTTCTTATTGATGACCAGTTGTACATACATTCATTGATCAGTTTTAGATTTCCATTCATGAATGTATTTTGGAATATGATGGACCTTACCTACATTATGTACTTTTTTAGTCCTAATTTTTTCATCTGATTATGAAAGCATCCTATGTGAAATTTAATAATTATTTTATTGACATCCTAACTTCTCATTTTCTTCTCACATCAGAGTATTCCCTTGTATTTCCTTATATGATCAATAGCAGTATTTGATGATCCGTGTTGAGATAACAATTTATAAAGAAATAGTCAAATTCTGAAATGTTGCAATAAATTATTGATGTATCACGTAAATGACCGTTTTTGTTAGTGATGAAAATAATGAAAAATGATGAATGACGCTCCAGCCTTAAGCTGCAGATACTTTGTATTAATTGCATTCGAGTATATTGAGCAATTAATACAATAGTTCCTCGGCTTTCGGCAAATCACTGAAAAGTAAAATTATATTCACAACAGAAAAGGGAAAGCAACACGAAACATTCAGATGCAGATGAAAGCATTTGTGACGCAGATTTGATTTCATCGGTTGGAACATCATAGGCTGCATCAATTCAGAAAAGGCCTTCAACCGAAATTTGTATTATAAAGCTATAGGCCTATAGAATAAACCACAAACGTTTCACTTTTGGTTAGATCACTTGTGCCAATAAAATTTCGAGTGCTGTTCATTCAAGTTTTTTTCTAGACGTTGTGAATAATTATCAATTAATTCCACCGTACATGTTCATCTGACATCGGTATTAAGCATTTCAAAGTGCAGTATAGAGTACTGAATACTGATTGCCTCATACTGCTTCACGATGTTGACAAAAATGCACATACATAGCGATGATCAAAAGTAACTTCCTAAAGCAATATTTCAATTATATCTCAATATTTCAATTTCAATACTCCAAGAAAGTAATAGACATATGAATAGCATTTTTTCATGACGGAAATTTACTGGGCATTCAAGCTCATGACAAATTATTTTTGGCAGCAAAATCTCTCAGAATTTTTATTATTTCGCTGTGAATACCCCGCTGTTGCTCCTCTTGCGAATATGTAGGCTATCTTTATTTTAACAAATAATGTTTCACCTATAGGCCTACTAATAATTGCTTCAGCATGACTTCGAAAATTTTCGGTGCGAGCAAGTGAGTGCAGCGCACACCCATAAAAAAATCATTGTTTTTATGAGCTAACATCATAAAATAAACGCAGCGTAGTTGGACATTTTCAAATCATGATAAATATAAATTTCGGTTGAAGAAACAGCTTTTCTAAATTGATCAAAATTTGATTATTAAGCTTCTGTTAAAGGCTTAAATAAAACATATTGCAAACAAATGTGTCAGACTCATCACAATACAAGTTTGTAGGTATTCGATTCATCTAACGGCCGATACAGTACAACCAACTGTGATGTAATCAACTAGATCTGTAAGTCATCACTACCACAAATTGGTTGCCTACCACTGACGATACTTATGGGTTGTCTCCCCCCTCAGGTTTTCTAATTTGTCTAAAATCTACTGATAATCAATCGTCACTAAACTTCGGGTACACGTACTCAAGCATGTTTTCTACCAACATGCAAAATTTTATGTAGATCGGACAAGTACTTTTTGTATTAGATACAATAACGTGAAGTGTAGCGATGTCAACAGCTTGCTTGATGTGACTTCGTCTGTTCGACGTATCATTGCTACTCGTGTGTGCAATCTCCTGCTACTGGTGCACTCGATGCATGAACACAGATATCAGTAAAATAAGAGCATGACGGGCTGTTTTAGGACAAGCGCAAAAGTCACGTGAGTCAACCACGCGGAGTTGATCTTCACTGGCATATGAAACGTTAAAGAACCATCTAAAGCACAAAAATGTTGCTAAAATAGCAAGCAAATATTCCTTTCTTCTCATTCCAGGAAATATTTGTATTAGATGCATCTTCAATATGTAGACAAACAATATCTGAGAGCCAAATGACACAATTTCTCCACTGTTTCATCTATAAAGCCATATTATTCAGAAATGACACGTTCAACATCAAAATTGATGTGAAAAATGAATAAAGCAGTAAATTTTATGTAGGAATCACTAGAGTAATGAAGTTGTCACCAAATATTTTAGCCACAGCGACTTCTTGAAATTGATGAATATAAATATCTGAAAATTATCTTGGCGAAAAAAGATGGCGGATTTGTCGCCACTAAAAATACATTAGAGTAATGGGGAGTTTCCACACTTGATATATTTAAACACTTTGATCTTATTCGCCCAGGCCCAGCAACAGCTTCGGGATCACGTCATGTTAGACAACGTGGTGCACTTCATTTTAGTGAAACACAAAGAGATCCTCCTTCGACCAGAACAGCAACTGGATTTGTCATGTCGGACAAAGAAGACGCATATCTCTGCCCGCAGAGATAACGATACCAGCAATAACTTGGACTTCACGGGACAGCCTGGTATTCAGATTGGCACTACGGACTTCTCACCACTTGACTTTGTCAAAATCTTTATCAAGGATGATTCGATTAATCTGTTTGTGGAGCAGTCTAATATTTATGCTCAGCAGTTCGCCGAAAAAACGTTCTAAAGTCAAAATCCAGAGTGTATAGATGACATGAAACTGACAGCGTGGAAATGAGGAGATTCATAGGGATATGCTTTGGCTAATGGCCTTCATCCACAAACCAACGGTGGAATCTTACTGGACCCGAAATGTATTGCTTTCCACTCCTGCCTTTTCAAACCTCATGAAAATGCCTTTTCAAACTTCATTCAAAATACTTTCCTCCGCGTATAGGGGAATTTTTTTAAAATAGACAGCCGCTGTGAAGTTGTTAATAATAACCTTTCAATAAGAGCACTTTGAACTTGATCATATCACAAGCTATAACCTGCCAGTGGAACAGCAAAATAAAATGACCATTGAAAATGGTCACAATCAACTTAAAAGACGTAAATGAGATTATCAGGTCCGCATTACTATTCAGATTTGAGTGAATCATAATTGATACTACCAGTGGCGTCGCGTGCTTCCTGACCATAGGCCTTCACTCGGCATTGGAATACTATTTCTATACCAAACACTTTTATGTTACAACATTAATTTTCATAAAAGCTGGATTTTTTACAACAATTTCTTGAACATTTTTTAAGGTCAAGTGAAAGTGCACATGAGAAGTTGATTGCTCATGTCGCTTAGCCGCCTTACTCAAGGAGCTGAGATTAATCCCCTCTCTGTCCATAGTGATGCAAATGGAAAATTTTCTGGAAAAAAATTTTGAAATTTATTTTTCAGTGATAGACGTTTTTTCCTTTGTTTTGGAGACTATCATAGTCGCTTGAAAAGACTATGTAGTCCGAAAACTTCTCTATCATCCCTGTATGTTAACTTTTGGTACCAACTGCACATTTTCCATCTATTTCAGATCTTTCCAAATGAATTTCAGACATTAGATGGATTTCACATTTCGCTAGCTGAATTTCAGTTCTCACAAGCTCAACTTTGAAAAGATCTTTAATTCAACTGGAGATCTCCAATTCATCTGGATTACATGTGAAATTCATTTGGGCAGATCTGAAATCGATTTGGAACTACCTGAACCATCTGAACTAGAAATGGAGGATGTGTATCCTCAACGAAGATATCGGAATGCGACAGAAGTTTGAAGATATCATAGATATTCTTTTACTAATCACAGATATCTTTAGTTTCTAAATATCTCACGAGTTTGCAGTCTTTATATCTTCCAATATGGTCTCTCATGAATGGACTGTGTGCTTATACTTCATCACATGTTCACCATCAGATGGAGAAACTGCATCACTATGATCAACGCTGCATATTAATTAAGCTTAACTTTCAAGCTAACAATTAGCAAACTCCAAAATAAAGTATATTATTTGAAGTGGCAAAGGAATGTTCAAAAATCCGCGGACGGAAATCGTTTTGCTACGATCGCTTTAATCGAAATAATGATGAAATCAAGAGTTTTAGACCCAATTTATTGGAACGTAGCTGCCTCGGCAGTGGAAGCGCTCAAATTATAGGGCCTATCACAAAAAATCAAAACTTTCAAAATTTTCCATAATTTTCCACGGAAAATTTTCATCACTATCTGTCCAGAACACATTTTCTCAGATATCCTCCATCAACAAAGAAATTAGTATTCTTATGAATTTTCTCACTATACTTTTGCAATTGAAAAACATCTTGCAACGATGACTTTTAGTTTGTTTCCTTTCTCAAAGAAACATTGCCGGAAAGAGAAGCTTCTTTGAGGACAGCTAGGGAGGGTAATCATGACAGAAATATGATTTTAGGTCATTTAGTTCCTTTGACACACAGGGCGTTTGATTGAAATGTAGTTGAGAGTTGATTGAGACTACCACAAATTTTAATCCTGTGCCTAGCTAAAGATTGTGAAGCTACTGCGCTCCTATTACTCTGTGAACCTAGCCTAGTTCTTCCTAGTTCTCAACGCACCTAGCCTGGCGTTCATCAATAATTTCCTTTATAAAAGACTGATTGGCGGTTTGTGAATTGTCACAATTACTTCATTTTCCTGCAAAGTCTCCTGACTAGTGACTATCCATCAGTAGATTGACAGGTACATGAGCACACGACGGATTCATTGTGACTTTTGATATATGTTAATTACGCAATAAGAACAATCTAAACTGTGCGTTTGACATTTTTCAGGGTGCCATTAATTTTGCCTGGGTTACTTATATTTAGTTCATAATTTTCCTGTACTTCACGGGAAGGAAGCTAAATTCCTTGAAATATCAAACAGTCGAAATTCGACGCCGATTGACCCGTCGGAATTTTGCAGTGGTTATATTTCAATAATCTTCATGAAATTTAAGTCCGAATCAAGGAAAAATCTATCTTTCAATAATAATCTTATCTTTATTTATCACGAATCATCCGTTTCTTGAAAATATGATGGCCAATTTTTAACTGTAAGTTTTGGTTTTTCCAAGTAATCCTTGATAATTTTGGATGAAATTTTGAGCCACCTGAAGGCATCAGAATCTCTCTGAACAGAGAACATATAAGGTCCATGCCATAGAACTTCAACGGGATCTTTCAAACCATCAGCAAATTTGTAAAGCGTATCTTTAGGATGCTGACGGTCAAATGTGTATTCAAGAAATGCTTCCGCATGAAACCATCCTTCGAATTGTGCGATCGCCATTGCGTACATATCGGCTCCTGCATCATAGATTCTTTCATTCATGATGACTGGAGGTGGTAAATGGCGGAAGCCATGAACCAAGTCCTGTGTAGTGGTCACCGGAAGTTGGATGTTACCAGGAATCTTCAAATTCATCAATTTCACCTTTCCGTCCCATGTCACCTGAAATATAGGAAGGAAAGCAAATGTATAGAATGTATAGAATATCCAAGGATGCCATCTCAGTTTGCCAACTTCCTCTCCAGTGTCGATATTTTCATATTTGAAATAAATGCTGAGGGAAATACAGTTGGATGGGTTTAGAGAGAGGGAGAGAACGAAGTAGAATGGGCAGTAATTCTGTGGTTTTGCAATGCACATTTTCTAGACTGCAACATCAACTACAGTAAGACAAATGTAAAAAGGTTTAAAAATGCTTGCAACATCGACTCATGTGAAATGCAAAGCATGAATATTGGAGTCCACCACAGTGGGAGTTGAGTCAGGGTCCAAAGTGGACTGGGGAGGGCCGGGTCCGGTCCTGGATATTTGGAAACACGATCGGGCCGCCGATTTTAAAAATAGTTTTTATCGACGTCATTTTAAACTTGACATTTCTGCTATCTTAAACAGTGATGCACAATCAGATTTAATTTACTCGGTTAGCAATAATCTCTATCATGACAATACTAGACAATGATATAGATATGAGTTTCTTCGACACGCATGCATTATCCTCCCATTAAGTTGCCCGGCATGCCTTTAGAAGCGACAAACATGATGACTTTGAGGGGATGCAAATAGTGGAGAAAGAACCTGTATAGAGAAAGAGGATAGTGAAAGAAGTCCCTCTCGACAAATAACTGTGACACGTGGAATTTTAGTTAGTTTTCTATTTCATGTTGTTCTTCTTGGCATTTTATTTATACATTCATTGATTCTGGTTCTTATTTTAAGAGTCATTCATTTGTTGTTGCGGTATCCATGAAATGAATAACACATTCACGTGAAATATTATACTTTGCCGTCTAGTTCCACATGACCATTCTGACTTTTGTTCAATGATGACATGACTATCTGACGGAACAAATCAGTGTGAATCAGTGCGGGAATCCGACACTCTATAATAATAAAAGATTTGAAAGGACAAGACCATTGAGAATAATAGCACGTCGTGGACATACAGTGCCATGACAACGGTACCTAAACGATGGCAGCTTCCACTGGTTGACAATAGGAAGATACCCGCAGCTCATCACTGTACTTTGTAAATACTCACGATTATCATCATTCCGCTCAATATATAAGATCACTTTCATAAAATATCTGAGACTAGATCAACCTTTTAGTAAGAATCCACAACTGCTACATGTTCCAGTAATTGGATTCTTCTTATGATCCAGCGGCATTGACTTAGATCGGTAACTAAATGATCAGCTGTGATAACCATTAACAAGCCGCTATAATCCATTCTAGTCTCACAAACTTAGTGATAGTCGCCTTGGTATGTTCAAAAAGTCAATTGACTTCACTTAATAAAGCATTTTATCAATTTCAAGCACTTCTCTCATCACATGCACGAATGATTCTATCAATGGATTTCAGAGCCACTGCGTTCTGGATCGAACAAGTCATGAAAAGTGATTTCGGTGAGATATGACATCTTTGAGACAATGTATTGGCTGGGTCAGTTATTCAAAGCATAACAAATCCGAAAATTCCGGTTGGGCTCCCACTCTAGACTTCATTCATGCAGTAGAGACAATGTATATTACACCATGCATTCAATCTTTGAAACAAGCTTCTCGGGATAAATTATATGCATGTAAATTTTAAATTTGTAAATAACAGGATGTCCATTTGAGACCTCAAGCACTGCTGAAAATTGAGATAATGTGAAACCACAAAGTATTCTCCCACACGGCGTTGCTTTTCAAAGCACACTTAATCCAAAAAACAAATATTAGCAAATTGATAAAGAGGGTTAGTGACAATGATGCATTTTCTAGTGACAAAGCGCATCAGAAAATAACGTTTATAACCTCATGAAATCTCTTATTCAAAAAACAGGGACATTTCAAGCATGTCAGTCTTTGCCTGAAGCAGCAAAACAGCTTGGTAATCTGAAATGCATCAAAGAATATCGAGTTTAGCAACTCTATTATTAATAATCTTGTGCTATCAATGAGTAGCAACTCAATGTTGATTTAATCCCCAATGTGTATGCTGTTTGGATTTTATTGAATAAACTCGAGTTGAGACCCGCGGTGTCATATGGGAGACATGCAGATCTTTACACTTTTGGAGAAATTTGCACCGAAATGACTGATCATAATAGCAACACAGAAGGAAGAATAGTACCAATGATATCCGATGTCTGTGAATAGCACTTTGCCAATCTTCCGTGTCATGGCAATTTTGGAGAGTGTTTTCCTTCAACAGCAGTCCAGTGTAGGCCTACTACGTGTCGAAGGAACTAGCACGTGTGCTTCAACAGGTCATCAAGTCAAAGAATCAAAGCAGATGATTAGTGTCCTGCAAGGAATGAGTGTTGGAGAGGTTGTTGGAGGTGTAGAATTTGTATTGTGTAGTCCCTTCCGAAGAAACTGCAGAGATGACGGTTAGAAGAAAGGAGGCAGACTCAAGTCTGAGTGAGAGAACTACGATGACATTACAGAGCCTGATGCAGCTATTCTATTTCTGCGTCTAGTCAACACATTTCAAGTGTGATGGTTAAATTTGCAGGATGACAACTTGCACAAATTGGATCACCATTGTCTTCTTGCCTGGCGGCAATATTCATGCAAGAGTTTCGAGGAGAAGATGTTGAGAAGTGCTCCAATGATGGCAACATTGTGGAAGAGATATGTAGATGATACTTAGGCCATAGTGAAGAAGGGTACTGAGAAAACATTCTCAGAGTATTTGGATAGTATCCACCCCAGCATCCGGTTCACATGTGAAAAAGAAGTTGATGGTATGACAGCGCTCTTCTGACAGCAAATTGACAACATCCGTACACAGGAAGCCTACTGCAAGTGATCCGTACTTGGACCATGATTCAGCTCATTGCCATCAAGTGAAGTTGGTTGTCATCTCGTGTTTGAGAAAGCTTGTTGAGATAATTATCTTTGAAGGTATACAGTTTCAAGACGAAAAGATGAAACTGAAGGACATTTTTGTGAAGAACGGATACCAAGACCGTGTTGTAAGGAGAAGACTGTTCATCGATGGTCCAAGGCAGAGAGAAGAGGAAGAAGCTCCAGTATTGCGAATGCCTTATATACATGAACAGATTCAAGGTGTGGCAAAGAAAGTTGGATTGAAGGTACGATGTTGCAGATCCCAGTTTCTGGGAGATGTGGTCAGCCATCCGGAGTTGGACAAGGCAGATATAATGGACATAAGAGGGGGGATGTGCTGAAAGAAGTGTGGAGACTGTGACAAATGCTATGTGGGCGAGACGTCACGAAGAGCAAGGATGAGGAAGAAAGAGCATGAAAGGATGCGCTTGAGATGAATCCTCGATAGACATAAGTGAACATTTTCACAAGCTTGGTCACCAGCCCGGATTTGAGACCATTGAAGTCATCGGAACAGAGAAGGATTGGAGGAGAAGGCGAATAAAGGAAGGGATACACATCCTCAGCAACAACACGTTTAACAGAGATAGTGAGTGACTTTTCGATTGACCGGTGTTGAAAGCATTTCTTCCAGTAACTTAGTGACTTCATTCTCTTTGCAAGGTATTTAATATTTTAAACATTACTTATAATATAGAAGTTAGTAGTAATTTTAGTAATTTTAATTTGCTTCTGTAATGCATTACATAGTAGCATGGCGCAAAGACAGTCAGTGTTGGGCTGTAGTATCGTGTTATTCAGTGTGATGTGTACTTGTGTGTTATGTGCACCAATGCATGTTTATTTCATTCTCAACTTTGCTGTGCCTGAGGAAGGGTGAATCACCTGAAAGCACCGCAAAAAAAAACAGAATCTCTTGATATAAAAATTTCCACAGTTTACTGACATTTTTTTGAGTCGGCACTCCACCTACTATACTTGCTCTATGCCATCAATGTCTAAAGAGATGCATGCAGTCCAAAAATTGTGACGACGTCTGTTATTCATAATCAAAGTGCGATCTACATTAGCCATTGTGTCAGCTTGTAATGACTTTCAAGCATAGAAACATTAATGCAAGTCCTATTGTTAGGCCTAAGCAGTGGAATCTACTTGTACAACAATAACAACGCCAAATCCAGTTTACCAAGAGTACATACAGTTCTAAGCAGTGAATTCATAGCAACCGTGGAAGCCATCGATTCAACACTAACAATGTTGATCGATTGGCGGCATATATCAATAGTGAAAATTTCCAAATCTTTCTTTACTTTTCAATGATGTCCGTCGATCATGTATACTCCCTGTCAAGCACTTTGTGCTACTCCTTGTTTCGGTCTCTGACACACAGTGGAGCACTTTGATTGAATTTTCTGATATTGATAATCGAGTTGGCCAAGCGATTGCCATTTTGAAAACTTTCTTTGCTTCTAGTTTTTCATTAGAATTTTATTTCTATGCATGCGCTGAAAAGCCCTCAGAAAGTATGAGCATTTGTTTACATTCCCTGTTCAACCTTACAGTCATTGGTCAGCATTTTACATTCCCTGGTCAACTTTTCAGTCATTGCGGTAAGCACTTTGCAGTTCGTGAGCTCTCATGCTGTAAAGTACATTTACGTCATGATTTTATTTTCTCTATGTGTTATTTTGATTGTAATTACGTTAAATATCCTTGACAAGTGCACAAAAAATCATTTGAAACATAGGAGCATTACAACGTGCTCAATTGAATCATATCGACCTAAAGCATAATCCAAAATATCAAATTGTTAAGTGATTTATTATTAACTCAATCATCAATATTACCAGGATTTTGGTTTTCTGTCAGATAGCTCACAATATTCGATAAAATTGTTTCCTTCGATCTTCGTGTCTTTTAATACTGTTAAAGTATTTTGAAGTCGCTATTCGGTTAATTAACAGAATGTAACAAATAAGGTATAATTCTGATTAAAGGTAAATTCAAATCAGTTATTTACGCAACTAGTGCATGATTGCTTCTATATAGCATTGCACGAGTTAGAAATCTTAAATGTCCGAATCCGCAGGGTGAGTGCTATTCAAATCTAACGAGTTGTAATATTATGATGAAGCAATATCATGCGCGAGTTCCGCAGAGAATTTTATTTGATGACGTGCTATGATGATCAAGTACAGAGTATCAAGATTATTTGATTAGAAATTTAACCTGATCAATCGTGAAAATATCTATTCTTAGATCTACACCATTTCCAGTTTAATTTCAGACAACATCAACTATATTTCAGATATCATCACTTTAATTTCAGATGCATCAGTTTAATTTCAGTCCCCGTCACTTATATTTCAGATATCATCAAATTAATTTCAGCTATGGTAATATATATTTCAGGCAATGTCAATTTAATTTCAGATATCTTTTGTGCTCTATATTCATAAAACATGACTGCGCTTATTGATCCATTGAGGCCTACTGTTCTTGACATACAAAAATTGAAAGCGCTGATGCAGCAGATAGGCCCATCATATCACAACTATGCGCATGCATCTTCATGCAAATGCACGTTGAAACTAAAATAGCGAAAAAGAAGCCTGTATTCGCAATCTGGAATCATTGTCTCCTTTGGACATGAAATGCTTCGAAGCAATCATATGACACTATAGCCATAAAATTGCTTTTATTATAATTCCCATACTGTTTTTCCCTGAAGACTTGAACATAGTCTTGCATTGATACTTGCGTCACAGCATGATTGACTTCGTCTTCCAATCGACGCATTCTTTGCTCACCAAGGGCAGTCTTGACATGATTCTTTATTTTGCTCCAAATAGTCTCAATTGGATTAAGCATACACGAATAAGGAGATAGTCTAAGCAATTCTGCACCATTGAATTGAGGTTCTTCAAAGACCCTTTCAAATCGACAATGGCATGGGGCATTGTCGGAAATCACAACTACAGAATTCAAATCATGTCCGGCAGAGCTGTGCGCTCTCAGCATGGAGCGAAGCCACTCATTGGCGTCATCGGCCTTAAAATTGCCTCGACGCGTGGTAAAGACAGTCAGTCCAGTGGACGTCATCCCTGAGATTAGGTGTAAATTTGGACCTTTTGAATTTGGCAGAATTATTTTTGCCCGATCACCTCGGCGAGACCAACCTTTTGTCCTTTTGCAAAACTGGTTGAAGTTTGTTTCGTCAACGACTGCCTGCCGTCTCTTAGGTACTCCGACATCTGAAGACAACATTCTCTCCTCTTAGTTGATATGACCATCCAAATAATTGCCAACAGTGGAGACAGAGACGGAGGTGCTGAACGCTTGGCGAATCCTTTCTGCAGCCTGCTTCAGGGTCGTTTGACTGTTCTCTTCAAACCATGAGATTACGGTTTGTATCTGCTCAGGTGAAAGCTTTTCCACCACGTGAATTGAATTCGATTTTGACGAATCCAATGATACGCTGTCTTCTTGTTGATTTTTAGCAAACGTGCTGTACCTATCCAGTCGTCACCATTGTCAGCTGCAGAAAGGATTCGCTCTCTATCAGTGAATGAATGCCTTGAGTAGCTGCCTCTCACTGTTGGCTCATCCACAATGTCGTCAATGCTTAACGTGTCAGACATCTTGTCATCAGAAAATCCTGCCAAACTGTGATTTAAAGCATTTGAAATCTGATCACAATATTTGAAATACAAATGCTTTGAAAATTTTCGAGGATATCTACCTCAGACAGGTAGCAGCTGAAATATAATTGATATCTTCTGAAATTAAAATGATGATATCTGAAATATATCTGACATTGTCTGAAATATAACTGACCATTCTGAAATTAAAGTGATGATATCTGAAATATAACTGATCAATCTGAAATTAAAATGACTATGTCTGAAATTAAACTGGAAATGGTGTAGTCTTTATCAAAGCAGGACAAGAGCACTCATAATTGGCATAGATTCCGCTCCTTCCAGTGCATTGTGGTAAATATTATTTCCCGTGCGGGCAGTAATCTGCTTTGCAGGTCAAATAAAGCGATAGGATATCTACAATACATACACGGAGACAAATATAGTCTTCTTTTGCAATGTTTAATAGCCTATGTGCATTCCTAGTCCATGGATAGAAATATTATGCAATTCTAGGTATGGAGACCTATTAGGTATAATAATATATACAATAATAGGTATCAGTATATCAATCATGCCTGGATTTTGAAAGTATCAATGATTCGTACATCCGAGGCCGCATAGCATTCATTACAATACCTATTAATGTCATGGTATGGCCGACAAATAGGACGCTAAGATATCTAATATCTTCCAGATGGAGATCATGCATAGAAATAAATCATCTTCACTCGATTACATAGTTATTTTCATTTTGCGTGGTTGTGAAAAGATATCTCTTCTATGTAAACTACCGGGAGCAAAAATAAACTTTTCAGTCTCACGGGATCACAAAGTTAACTTTTCCACCCGCAATTTACTTTTCCTGTGTAAGCTCCAGTGTAAAAAAATCATAGAAGTCTAAAAACAAGTTATGATTAGCCAGAGACTGCCAAGATATCGATATAGTCCCTGGATTAGCTCATTCATAGATTTCGCGGTAAAGCCATCAATTTCACAATGAACAATAGACATCTACAAATCACAAAATGAAAAGCGACTTTCTTTGGAAGGGAAATAAACTCGCTTTTCAAGAAAATAGCTCAATGAAATCGCCACGCAAAAGATGTGCGGCTGGTAGGATTAGAACCTACGACTAAGGTTAACTAGATCTGTGCTCTAAATAACCGAGCTACGAGCCACTTATGCGACTGTGTCAATTGGCAGGATCAAACCCTCACCACCACACATTAGTTGTCATAGCAATTATAATCAATGAATAAATAACTCGTCACAATTGTGACCGCCAACAATTATGAAATAACAGCACAATCGCAATCATTTCAAACAGAGTCATCAATGTATAATACAGAATGGTATACATCAAATTTCATTACAGTCGAAATAATGCCAGGAAAATAGGAGCCTCTTAAAAAGAGAGCTTTAAAAACACTACTTTCTGGGTATCACTTCAATAATTCAGCGCGGGGTTCAAAAAGCTATGAGTTAAAATAATTTCTAAAACTCGCATAAAAATGTCATCAGTGCTTACCATGATTGTGTCCAAATTCAATTCATATCCTGTGAGGTATGTCGTGTGCTTATTATTCAGTTTTTCACTACATGAATGTAAATATTGTAGTCCTCTTTGTATTTCTGAGAACTTGTCTTGCATATATTTGAATTTCTTGTTGCCTTTCATATCGTCAGTCTTCTTGTAAATGTATGTTCGAAAACTCATCTGAACCGCTTCACACAATAACGAGACATTAATCACTTCACAGTTTGGTGGAGATTTCACAACCTTCATCATGCGCAGGAGATCAGGACTCTTTGAAGAATGTGACCTGGAATTATGAGTGTCAAGTTTTTCATCAATAATGCGAAATTCCCGTGAACATAATCAGGCGTACACAATAGGCCTAGTGTTTGCATGAGCAGAGGTAGAATCAAAGTGCCATGTAGCGTTAGCATACATGTAGAGTTGAATGGTTTATAAATGTTAAAAGACTTCGAATTTAAAGAGGTTAAGTAGATCGGCTAGTTTGAAAACAAGGTTTATTGTTGAAAATTGAGATACATTGGAATCATATTACTAATGGAGCAGATGACCAAGTTGAGACTGATTACTTCATGAAAGACTTAAGATTTGCAATCAGCAAGTTAGTGAAATTTTGACGGGCATTCATTAAATGTCACATTAAACACATCCTGACATGTCGCCTATTGGTAAGTGCACCTGTAATAATTAATAAATGCTGCTTTCAGCAAACACAATACTTAGTTTTACATACTTTTTCGTTTTACGATCATTGTCCATTCTTCGTAGGGGAGGACGGGTTTTCCCAATAGATTTTCTCCACAATTGATGGTTAGCAGCATCACTCGGCTTCAGGCCAAACTCCTTGCAATCAGCAAGTGCCGTTTCGCGCACGTCTTCTTAGGGCGGCTTCTCGGTGTTGGCCACGGTAGGTCCATGCTCCTTGACCAAGTTATCTTCTGGGTCCCGGAGAACATGCCCGAACCATCTAAGACGGTTCCTTTTCAAGACGGCCTTGATTTCTTCTATTCCAAGAAGCATGGAAGAAGCAAGCCTGTTCTTCAAAGAGGCGTCCATCATGCAACGGATCATTCTGCGCTCTGCTGTCCCCATTCTTTACTGATCTTCGACTTTCATGGGTCATGTTTCACTGCCACATACCATGCACCTTCTCACACACGCGTCATACACTTGGCCTTTCATCCATAAAGGAGTCGCCGTCGATGTTAGAAATGGCGACAATTCACGAAACTGTCGCCGACCAGATTGAACTCGTGCAGAGAAAGCAGCCCCTGAACCACCACCGGATTCCATCATGTTACCAAGGTAGCAAAATCTGCCCACAACCTGATAGGTGTGACCCGCCACTGAAATTGGACCGAGTTGTTCTTCACTTGTGGTTGAAAAGAGTTCATTTGGCCTTAACAGGGTTTGACATGAAGGACGACTCAACTGAGGCTAGGCTCCCTCTAGCTCCACTACATCTCTTGTGCTTCCATAAACGGCTAACAATACATTGGACAGAATTGGAGCCGACACCCTTTCGACAAGTACTACAAGGAAACTTAGGCCGAGTTAAAGGGCCTACAATGTAAATGTAATAATTGAATATTGAGTTGCATCCTCAGTTCACATATCTCAACATCGACAACTACATATAGGCCTGCTGAAGATGCCTGATATTAGATGAAATGGCAGCTATTAAGGTATATTCTCATTATTCAGCTGAGGATTCAGCATTACTCAATATTCAACTATTCTATTTACCTTGTGTTTGCTAAAAGCAGCATTTATTTATTATCACAGGCGCACTTACCTAGGCGAATTGTCAGTAGCGTGTTTACTGTGACTGTTAATGAATACCCATCGAAAATTTCGAGCGATTTTCTGCAGGGAACGAGGCCGAAAATGAAACTTACAAAGAATGATGCACACCCTATGCCTAATAGGAATCTGCGTCTTTGCCGAGTTTTAGTTAGTTCCTCGTCATGTCAGACACGATCAAGGAAAAACACATGCTAATCTTATGGGACACAGATTGTGGATTTTAATAAAATTCAAAAATGAGTTTTTCTGTTTTCACTACAGCCACAATTTTTGACATGGAATGTCTTCAGGTCATTTCTCATGGTGTGCATGTTTCTGATCGACAATGCATGAGAGAAAATGGTTAAATGTGGATTGAACTACGTCTTAAAATGCTTGTGTGTGCCGACATTTGGAGACTTGCCATAACCGAATGTTCATAGCCTCATAGACAGCGGTTCATGAACACGATAGGAAAAACTTACGACATTCCATGTCAGAAATCATGACTCTGGTCTTAGAATTTTTCGCTTAATCAGTGAAAACACTAAAAAAATTTATTTTAGCCAAATATCAGTCTGCGTCCCATTGGATGAACACGTGTTTTTCTTTGATCGTGTCGGACAAGAAGAGAAATCATATAGAACTCGGCGGACGCGCAGATTCGTAGTAGGCATGGGTGTACATCATTCATTAGAAGTCTCATTTTCTGTCTCGTTCCCTGAAGAAACTCGTGCTGGCGGCCGCACTATACATTATGTGTGCAGAGGTGAAATTGATGCAAAATGTGTTTATGCTATTACTCATGAAAATCATAGAAGGGGATGAAATAGAAGGGAACTTAATGCAATACAACCTCTAGAATGGAAGTTGAGCTCCATGAAATTCTCAACAGTAGCACTGAAATCTCACGTGCGTGTATTTTCATTAAAATGCATTTATCGACGACTGTATCATTGGGCTATCATAAGTCACCTGTAACTATAATTCTAAACCTTTAATTGGTTATTTTTGCCCCAACTTAGTTACCCCTGGTTCCCACTTAATCAGAGAAAACATAAATTTGTCATTTTTACTAAAACATCCAATCTGTTTACCATTGAGTTTAAAGCATGCTTCTCTTTGATGCTGTCTAACAAAGAAATAGGAACTGTGTAGAAATCGGAAGACGCTCAGATTCGTCATGTATGCAGCCTTCTGTGAATGCCGTAGCATTGAAGTTCGGCTTTGCTCCATGCAAGAGTTAATGCTGGCAAACGGACTAGCTGGGGAGCAAATAAAAGCACACACACTTACAGGAGCTCGACAGAACGATTAAGTCAAGTTATCGGAAACCATATCAGACTTAACCTTTCCTTTGGCTTAGCATCCACTAAACATTTTTTTGATTAAGATATTTTTCTTCACTAAGGTTATTTTTGATGATAACAATTATGAAACAAGTCAGATTTTCTTACATGCACAATTGAATTTCGGTTTGAAGAGCATGCACATCATCAGCCATGACTTTCCAGAACACTCGCTTCAGAGCAGCTCGATCGGTAGAAAGTCCAATTTCCTTCATGTCCGCCATCGCTCCTTCTTTGATAGTTACGGCAAAGATAGCTGAATTTGTTGAAAAGCTAACAGGATCTGGTGGATCGTTGACATATTCAAAAAGTGTTTCCTGGAAAACTTTGTCAAAATCGAGACATTCAAATTCGAAACGGTACAGTGTGTGAAGATATTGTTGGAGTTGAGATCGAAGAGTTTTTGAAGATTTTATTATCCCAGAATCTTCATTATTCTCTTTCCGTAAGACACTAGCATTATCCTTAAGTTCATCAAGCTGTGTTTTGGATCCTCTATACAAATCTTCTAATGTTTCCCAAACATCTTTCATTATTTCCCTGACGTAAGAATTGATATATTCCTGAAATATAAGCATCATGAAATCTTTATTTCGATTAGTGATTGCAACATCGATTGTAGGATCATACTTATCCATCATATCATCATGGAATAATTTAATGCAAACTCACTTTTAACTCAAAATGGTTTTGTGACACGCTATAAGTATCCACAGAGTTGTTCGATGGACATTTTTCCAAAATAATAATGAGAAAAACAATTTCATATCTGGACTACTCCTTTCTATTTGTTTTAGTTTGCAAACATGTATGTATCAAGTTGAGATTGATTGCACTCAAGATTCTCACCGAGCATGAATAAAGAACTAATAAGTTGATAGGATCGGATCTTTCTCACAAACCCCCTTTTGAGATTATTCCATCCAACCTCCGAGAGATCTCACAAGAGCGTTTTCTACAACCAAAATGCAGAACTGTCACATTTGGCTACAATTCCGTGTGCTACCTTGGTACCAGTTTCTGGAACAAAATTCCTCTCAAGACGCGAGTCTACAGCCACAAGTCAGAATCCGCCATCCTGGCAATCAGAGATTTTATTAAAAAATCTTCTGGAATTACATAGTGTGTCTTTGAGTGTCGGATGGTCTAACCAAGTTTATGTTTCTTGACTTGTTCCTTGACTTTTTCTAATGTTGATATTTTATTCACTTTTTCTATATGTGTGTTTGTTACTGTAGTCACATTCATGTAGTGAAATAAATTATTCTCTCTCTCTCTGTTATCGTGTATGTCTTCGGATCAATTTTCGTCTTCAGTGTTTGACTGCTATTATTTGTTTAATGTTGTTTATGAGAGCAAATTTGGGTCAAGTCTCAGGAGTTTCAAGATATATCCAGGTCGCTAAGGTGTGATAAATCTGTGCTCCAAATATGGACCAAGAGCCAAGGATTTAACGAACAAAAAATTACGTTCCAAAAAAATTACGTTAACCCCCAGTGGTATTTTGAATGATAATGTGTAATTTTTTTGAATAATATAATACTGAAACTCAATAAGGATGTTTAAGGAAATTACAAATACAACATTTAGCATTAATTACCTGTATATTTAGCTTAACACCTCCTACATGTATAACACCTTACAAACATGTAATATCCATTTACTGTACATTCTATAAAATGCGATTACCATAAAATAAACAATCATATGTACAAGCTTTTTATAGCGTATCTTTAAAATCATCCATTGCACATGTTTATGTTTATGCTTCAATGTTCATTACAAACGTTCTTTCGCTGTCATGGAAGATCTGAGAATTGAAGGAACCAATTCGTCGAGGACAAAGGTGTTAGTTAAGGCTGGCGAGATTGAAGTTACGGCGAACTCCGGAAGAGTTCCTCAGCTTCGTTCCGCTCTGCTTTTCCAGACACCCGCCATCAGCTCTGTGTCCGTTCTATGGAGATAATAAACGGCTAGATGATGCTGTGGGTAGTATATTGAGGGCACTGTGGAGCGTGTGTCAAGGCCTCGCAATGTAGGAGCCCCAATTCAATTAGAGTCGCATCGGCAATGGCAGGTCGACTGTCTTTCGTTGCAAGAAAGATGTCTGCACTACTTGGTCAATGAGTATCACCCCGGCTTGTTCGTTTGTAATATCGATGTCATTCTGCCTGGTCTTGGTTCCCATGGCTGATAGTCATCGTTTCATGAAATCAAAGTTGAAGTTTCACGGCGTTTCCCCTTCTTGGGAACGTAGGAGACTGGAGTGTTGTCTCGTTCGAAGGGCCAAAAATCTTGTGAATAGGTTCGCGACCCGGTTGAGGTGTACATTTCTTTCGGAGCTCACACCTGTATTCTTTCTCATTGTTCCGGAATATGTCAGACCACGACCAAGAAGTCTCGGGCAACATCAAAGAGAGAGGAGAAATTGCAGTGGGTCATGACGGCCGTGTTCGAAAGAAATTTCCGGAAATCCAAAACGACCAAAAAATGCTTGAAATATAAACCTCACGATTCGCCTCGATGTCCGATTGTAGAATTTGAAATTGCCAACATTAGCTGTTTTCAGATCTAATTCCCCCAATTCTCACTTGGCTTTACCTGACTAAACAAAAAGAAACAAGAGCAGAAAAAGAAAAATGCAATAGAGGGGCCTCATGAGAGGCCAGCTCAGTACTTAACGCTACAAAAAAATCTACAGCATATAGCAAGCCTTTAGAACCTAAATAGGAGACTTAGAAATTTCTACGATTGTACTAGACATGTTCTAGACTGTTCCCTCAGGAAATCTGATTAAACTTGATCAAAAAATGGATAGTCAGGAATAAAAATAAAAGTCGCTGGGGGCCTCAGAGGCCCCCATGGACGTTAAAGGGTTAAACCCAAAATTGACCAGCTTTTTATTAAGCGCACATTTCTTCCATATAAGACATGCGAGTATTTCAAACTTTGACTCAAATGGCAATGTTGAAGCATCACACATGCCTGGACTTAAAATACATGTATTTTGTACTTTATGACTCGCATAAAATTGAAAAAGGAATAATTTTGGAAGAATAATCTCAACACAAATAAACACCATATTGTAAATGTTCGCGCAAGTCAAATTTGCGTTCCATTGTCAATCAGCCATTATCATCATGCTCCTACCTTGCACTGTGTACATTATGCTTTACTGAAACTTTTACTACAAGTAAGTGTATTTATTGTATTCATTACACAGACCTAACACTAAATAAGCTTTTTGATAAAAATCCTTGTTCAACGTGCCATACGTGAAGACCTTCCTATCCTGCAGTTACGCGTATGTGATGGATAAGTCTAAAAGAAGTGAAAAGGACTGCAGTCTAGTTCTATGGCTCTATTCCGCTTCACAATATTCTAGAAAGCTGCTCTAAAGTAAAAAATAATATATTGAGTTGCATCCTCAGCTGAAAAAATGGCAACAGACCTGAAAAACAACCATTTCATCTAATGTCAGGAATCATCAGCAGGCCTAGTTCACATCTCTCAACATCAGCGCAATTCCCTATTTAAACTTGCAACCACACCCGGGATAAACTTGAAATACGCAAATAACACATTAAGCAACATTTCTGCCAGTATTCATTCAATACTATTTTTATTTTCTAGAGCAGCATAAATAATGAATACTCACTAATATGCTAATCGTGTATCTACTTTAAGGTAGTTATATAAAGGTAGTCATTCTATTTGAACAATTGGCCTGTTCTAGAATAATTTTACAATTTCATTATTCACCTTCTATCTGATTATAGATTTGAGCTATCTCTAGAAATTTGGTTTCCATCCTCATTTTACTAGGTCAACCCTCAAATCTGAAATATCGGGTACCTAGAATAAGTAAAAATGAGTTCTATTTGAATCTAGAAACTTTTTCAAACAGCATGCTGTCTTAATATAAGATTTCTTAATTCGACAAGACATAAGACATTAACATTTTTCGTAGCTAAATTGAAAATTATTCGCTCAACATTTCATGTAATTATGCATCATGTGCGATTGCAAAGCTGAAAGGTGATAGATAGCAGGTTTCAGTAACTATAGCGAGACAACTATTGCAGATTTCATTAAATTCATTCCTCTTAACCGTTCTTGTACGGTTACTTGAAAAAGGTAGTGTCAGGTATATGATAGCTAAAGGATTTTTGGGGTTTCTTTGACCCGAAATATTTTCTAACTTTAAATTTTTTTACATCATGTTGACCAACCCCAATTGCTATGAAACAGTTGAGATTTAACTCAAAGGTTGGAAAAATATATGAAGCGTGTAATTCCAATGATCAACATTCAGATATGAGCTTTTAGAATGACTGATATCAAGAATCCTTTAATGCTACAACACGAGATAATACAGAGTGCTTCAATTTCCCTGGGAGCAAAATTCTATTATATCTAGAAGGGATTCTGAATACGATTCTACAACTATGTACTAATCTGGTATACTTTATAGGACAACAACTTTATAGGACGCCAACGCGTCCTCGGAATCTGTGCATTTATGTCCTCTAAAAGTGGATACTATTCCTATAATCTATGAAGCCAGAAGGGCAAGAAGATGTAGAAATCTTAGACCGCTTCGGATATCTACGATTTTCTTGCCCGTTGGATTCATAGAATAGCTTATCCTCTAATTCTATGGCAAATGTCCAATAGCCAATGTGATAACAGGCACATTTATTGAGAAATGTATTTGGAACAACAAGAAAAAGACGAAGGAACAAAAAAAAGTAAAAAGCGTCTTACAAAATAAGTAAAGTCAGGCCCTTTGCTCAGCCCCAAGAAAACAGGCCGTATTACCTCTCTGGATATCAAGGCTCACACGCTGCATTAGACATAGCCTACTGATGCTCTTGTATCGTGGGTGACATCTGTGAGGCGACTCCCGATCTTCTAGAGAAAATGCAGCGTCGATGAGCCCCTCGAGCTTAAGGCTTCCACCGCGATTGGTTGAAAAATGAACCGATCAGTTAAAGAGGAATGCGGCAGTGACCTACGTTTCTGTGCTGATGAGGCTGCTGAACCGGTTTGGGTGGCATATGCATGCAGTACTGTTGAGGAGAGGCATCTCTGCATGTTGCGTCCCACACTAAGCACCTGCCTCTTGCGAATGGAAGGATAGTGACACCATCTGGCCGCTTTCCATCGCCACCGTCCAGACCAGCTGGTTCAATTACTTGTGATAATCCGCACTTTACCAATGTTCGTCGAATAGCATCATTCAGTGCCGAGTGTCTGGCGATGCGTCCTGCACTATATCGACAAGATAGGGTATGCAGTCCATATCTGTCGACTACTTCACCACATCTGCAAGGAAGTTCTCGGCAAACTGCTGCATCTACACGAAGTGCAACTGCTGTTCGAAGAGTATCGTTATCTAACATTGTACCAATGCTTGCCACTGGAATCACGTGTGGCGATGACTCACAATACGCAGATTGTGCACCTAAGAGCATAGCTCGTTCCAGAGTATTTGCATTTGAAAGCCATTCTTGTTGAAGGCGACACAAGTTCATCCCGGTGTTACAGTACTCGCTCTCCCTCTGCTTCAGTTTCCTACCGGAAAATCTAAGCTCGGATACATTTTCTGATCGGAAATTTCAACGATGCTCCTTGTACCCTGTTTTATTTTCCTAGTCTCTTTCATCTTCCTATTGGCTTCGCTGGTTTAAAAAAAGTTTGTTAAAGTCATTCGATACATTTTTCCCCGCTGTCTTAGTTTCCCAAGGGAAGAATTCCCTTCAATAAAAAAGTCATATGATTGTATTTCTCGTACTTCTTCAGATGTACTCCTTTTACAATTTTCTGTAAAAAAACATTAGTGATAATGTCCCTCAATTTAAAGGTGCTCCGTCCTCGACCGCTCACTATTTCATAGATATTTGACGACCATGTCCATTCCATTTTACCTCCTTTTCTATCGTTTCGCTTTTTATTCCAAAGAAGAACGTAATCTCGAAGTTTAAATTCTTGGACAGTGGAATTCCTCAGACTGTCGTATCGCATCATCTTCACCTGGGAAGCCTTAATTTTGGACATCATGGTCTGATACATAGCTGCACGCTTTGCATCCTGTTGTAAGAGAAGGTCATTAAACTGTTGGGAGGTCATTTCTTCAGTGCTTGATTGGGGTTGGGAGGCCGCCCCCTCGTAGGAATCGCAGGGGAGAAGCGGCTCGAATCCAAAGACAGCCCGATATGGGGTTCAGTTGCACTAGCATACAGCTTCATCATCTTAGAGTTCTTCTCTTCACCTGTTAAGAGAACACGCCTTGCCGAAGTAAACACACCATCCTCCCAAAAGTAATATGCGGCCTTAGAACGCCGACGACACTTGCCATTTTTCATTTCATCGATGTTACCTGGATACCTCTTCCGCACCAGATATTCCAAGACCATCGAATCTGTGATTGACATGTTGTCAACTTCCATTAAGCTTCAGACATTCTTCGATCAGACACGACGAGGTTATTTATCTTGTTGCAAACGTTCGGAGTCATGGAACACCATTTAATCAATTATGTTCATAAGACCATCACAATTACACCATCAAAGTGAGGTCAAATAAGGTCTCAATAGAGAAAGCGGAAAATGCATACTACGGAAACTTAGAACCGTGTATATGCTACGGTTTTAAGTTTCCTACTAGGAAAATGAGACCAAGGACTCTTTTTCCTAATGGGAATATAAAACCAAGAATACAATTTCCGATCGGAAAATGAAACTGAGGGAAACTGAATGTCGTAACACCGGCAAGTTGACAACCATTCATGGCATCATGTGGTTTGCTATTATCTCCACAAAGTTCTGTCCATCGTGCAGTTGCCAGGTCAAACTCATTGTGGGTATATTTCTACGAAAATTTCATCTTGCTCTCCCAGAAGGGCAAGATAATAGTTATTTACGCAACAAGTGCAATGCATCCATCTCTTTTGCACTTTTCGAGATCAACATGTCTATGCAGGAGCCGAAGAGCGAGGGCGCAGTTTTTTGATCGAGAATAATGCACGAGTTGAGCAAGTAACTGTATATCTCATAGGATCCTCAGAATCTATGACCATCAGAATTTTAAGATCGTCAATCTACCTTTATTTGTTATGGAATTGTAGATATCAGCGGTATTTCTTAAGATTTCCATGTCGAATTTAGTGATTGAAAAACTTTCTATGTGATTATGTACGTATTTCATAAAGGGTGCAATAATTGTTATTTACGCAACCAGTGCATGATTGCTTCTTTATAGCATTGCACGAATTAGATATCTTAAATGTCCGAACCAGTAGGGTGAGGGCTATTCAAATCTAACGAGTTGAAATGCTGTGCTGAAGCAATCTCATGCACGAGTTGCGTAGAGAATTTTATTTGACGACGTGCTATGATGATCAAGGACGGATTGTGATTGACTTATCTATGATTATCAATTTGAATAGAAATTTAGCTTCATCAATCGTGAAAATATCTATTCACAGATCTAGTCTATAACATGGACTATGCCGCGCGGGCAATAATTTGCTTTACAGGTCAAATATAGCGATAGGACAATGTTGTAAACCATGCATGTCATATCGACAACGCATGCACGGAGACAAATAGAGACTGCTTATTGCACTCCTTGAAGTGTATGCACTTTTTGGAAAGCATAAACTTTATTATGGAAGCAAATCATAGAGAGTGTTGCACTGTTAAATATAAAAAATATTGCTCTGCGAATTTTCCATATCATTGCAGATTACCTTCACAGATTTAGAGGATAAAATTATCCAGTGATTCACTTCACAAATCTTGCAAAAAGAACTTGTAGGTTTGACCTTGGAAGTTTTAGCACGATTAAGGTATTTTCTCAATGCTCACTGCACATGTGGCACATCATCGTGTTTCAGAGTAGGTCTAAATGCTTTAATTGGAAATTGATGAAGCTGCGGAGAAGAGCAACCAGCAATCACCCTCAAGATTGCAGTTTAAAGCAAAGAGCAAAAATGTGTAAGAGTTGTCACTAAATTCCTTAGAAATACAGTTGAAAACATCACAATAAGGATCTCTATTCACTCTAGCTTATTTTTATCCTAGCATCGACCATTGTGACAGTTGTGATAGTTGCTATAATATCTATGCTTTCATGCTTCACAATGAACAGCATTATTTCTACGGTACAATGAATCTGTATGATCTAGCTACATGTACATATCTTTGAAATTCAAATGTTATGATTGATGTACATTTTGTAATCTAAGATCATAAAATGATATATGCATGACGGAAGACAATTGACGTTTTAACTGTCACAAACCGAGAAAAGCCTTTTCCTGAAAAATGAGATCATAGTGTCCGGGATTGCCTGTGCCAGACCTACATGCATGTAGGAAGTTTAGTCCTAATGTCGATGCATCATACTTATGCCGACACAGCTGTTCACTAACTGTGAGATTTGATGACGACCGGATAAGTGATCGAAGAAATGAAGGGTATTCGAAAATTATTGCGCAGTTGAGCAAAATAATCGACAACAAATTGTTTTTGAAAGTGATCAATATGAGAACAATTCTTCAAGGCAAAACAATGAAGCTTTTCTTAAAATGGAAGTGTTTCAGCTCCTATTCATGCAGTTGATAGCTAAAAATGACCTAAAATCTTATACAGCGTTTGAATCTAAATTTCTTTTGATGCATGAATGGGTAAAAATCCAGTTGATATTATTGGTGATTTAACACATTTCACATCTTTTTTCACTTCGGGTCAAATCGACCCCAATCGTGCTTAACTATGAAATTGAATTTGACAGAAAATCATTGAACTAAATGAAACTTGTCATGCTTCAGATCTCTAACAATTCAAGAAAATCATGGAAGCATTATGTAATCAAACAAAAGCTTCCATATCTATGTTCGTCGTGTCAAAAAGAAATTACTATCGACGAACAGATGTTTTCCATTCTAGTCCCATTAAATTAAACATAGCGAAGTCGGATTTCTGTGATCCTATACACTGTATATCGCAAATGTATTGATCACGGACCGAGCAGTCCGTGAATTAGCCAGAACATTCCTCAATAAAGCAGGTCCGGTCCTGGTTTTCTTGTCGGAGATGAGCCGAGCCGGGCCTATTCGCAAGTCTGCATACGTCTGCATACCTTCTCATACATTGTAGAGGTTTGAATGCTATGCAGCAAACCGTAGACCGCTTGAAAATAACAGTCAAGTCTCGTATAGAAAGATTTCATTCACTATGTCTATACAGTACATATCTGACCAATTTGATGACTCATAATAAAAATCGGCAAATAGGAAAACGTAGCAATTTTTTCTTTGAATTGTTTCTGCTCAGACTGTACAAAATAGCTAAAATGCTTAGAAATAATTTTAGCCGTCATTCGATGTTATCTATTTTTCCATAGTATATACAGTTCTCAGTATTAATTGATCTGATACCGTAGGTTCAAATTAAAGCTTTCCAGAAAATCAAGCATTAGCCTACTAGGTCGCTGCGAGTACATATAGTCGAGCAATTATAAAGCAAACATACCTCATTTTCAGCGTATTTCTGAAAAATTTCCAGTGCTCTGCGATGAACGTACTCTTTTCTTTCATCTATCGTAACCAAACGATCATTCTTAGGAAACATGTCGTATATTTTTTCGAACATTCTGGCATTCACGGATAAGAGAAATACGCCAACAATGAAAGGAGCATATACAGGCATTGCTACCCCGAAGATGATCTTCTGTTTGAGTGTTAACTTAGACCAATGAGGCAAGGCTTTTTGAACGAGTGTCTTCTCCTTGCCTAACACATTCATTTTATGTCCGACGAAAAGTTTTTCATTACTTTCACGAATTGTCACTTCGAATTCATGGAATTTAGAGAAAAAGTCTTTGATGAGATCGGAGCGAACCTTGTGGAAATAATGATCTTTCTTTTCTTGGCTTTCCATAACAATACTTAGCTTTTCTGCAGCCATTTTGATCACTTGTTGATTCATATCCTCAGTGGAAACAGCATAGGGTATCGTATGCGACATAAGTTGCAGGAACTGTTGCAGGGGTTCATTTTCATCAACTGGTTTGCGCATCAGCTTTCGAAGACTTTCTGTTCTCTGGCGTATAATCCTTTCATAATCCTCCTTTTTTATATTGTAATAATCATCTAACTTTTCGTTGATTTTTTCACGCATATCATCAAGTATTTGGGCCTTTGCCTGTCGGTCTTTCATGTTTGTGGCGAGCACCAATCCCAGAAAGTCTAGCGTATCGACGATTGAACTCATGTAATCTACCACCAATCTAAAAAATCAAGCACAAGTATTATGTGAAAATCTTTTTTAGCCAAATTATTTGCATGGTTAGGGCAAAATTGTTTCATGCAGATGATATTCGCATTTTCTCAAAGCAAAAATGTCAGGATACAAATTGTCATCTGTGTCTAAAAGTTTAACATGAGCACGATCAGGAAGTTAAAATTGTATAATTTCATACATTTGGTTGAATACATGAAATCAGATTTTCATAACAGCTCGACAACTTTTTGTATATGTGATGCCTGTGATTGATACATAGTTGACTGATTGAAAAAAGATAATTTAAATTCAGCAGCAGTTGAGAAGCAAAAGTTCTCACACTTTAGTTAAAGCCGAATTCATTTAAAATTAAGACTTAAAATATTGACAGACCTTCGGTGTCCAGCGACGCCAACAATTGTCAATACTACTGGATAATAATATTGAAAATCGATATCTGACATACGGTAAGTAATGAACACAAATGAAAGAAACTTAGTAAAGAAATGTGGCATACAGTGTGCAGTGAACTTCTGAAAAAGATCATTCTTTGTAGGACTCATGGTTTCAGACATTTGACATCATAAATTACACAAACTTTAAGGAAAAAAGAATCACTACGTCGCTTGGTGCGTCGATATGACACAATGAATCGACCAGAAGATGACATGGGAGGCAGCAGATCCTGAAATATGACTTTAAGACATTGTAAATTGCAAGAACCTCAAAGACTACCGATTGTATGATCCGACACGATCGACCAGAGAATGTACTGGACGCTAAACCTGTCAATTTTTTGCGTTCAAACATTTTAATCCGCCTCGCAAAAAGTGCGGGGAACTTTGATTCTTAGCTACATGTATTCTTGATTTTATGGCAATTGCTCTTCGTGAGTTTAGATTTCAACTAGACTACTGTAGAAGACACCAAAATAGCGTCCATTCAATTTCGATAAAATACATATTTCTTTTCTAGTTCGTTCTTCGCCCTGTACTTGGGAAAAACGCACACATTGACAGTTGACATTCTAAGTTTTCAGAATACCAATGACAGTTAATGGGCAGATACATTATTCTTTTAGCAGTTAATTGTGAATGCAAATTGCGAAATGAGTGGTAGGCCTATGAAAGTAGTAGTAGGATGTGAAAGTGCGTGTTTGAAATTTTTCAGATTGATTTTTTCACCCATTTCGAAAGGAGAGAGGGATTATGTTTTTCACTTGACTCTTGTGAGTTGCGATTTAGGTTGATTATCCTATAAGCTATGATATGAATGCTATAAAAATTAGCTTGTGCAATTTTAGTGAGTGCAGGAGGAGAAAGCGTGGGAAATTCGTAAGCGTGCGTCTGATGAGTTACGTGTGACTGTTATAAATATCCACTTTTAAAATTACAGAGGTACTAAAATTTTGCGATTTTACTGAAAAGTAGAATCTAGTTGAAGTTCATAAATAACGGGCCTTAATAAAATAACAATATTTTGTGATTTTGTTAAGTGTATCGGACGCAGACGCGCTGAATTTTTGACTGCATTCGAGACCGAGCCCAGCAAACTTTTCCGAGTCGCGTCCAGTTCCGTTGAAAAATATAGCGTAAAAGGCGATAAACAAAATTATCAGAATAAAAAAATATATGCAGAGCAATGATGAAAGAAAAATGTTTTATGATATTTCCTGGTTATCGAGACTTATGGAGAGATTTATATATGAGCTGCAGCTGATTCAAAAGTGTACTTTGTTCTTTTTTTTGTTATCTGATGAAATTTTTTCCTTGTCAACCAGACTTGTAAATGGGCTTGAATTTTCAGACCCGGCCCAGTTCAGGCCCGCTCAGAGAAAGCCCGGCCCAGACCCGCTGCATCGGAAATGTTCAGGCCAAGGCCCGCTCATTTCGAGCTGCTGGGCTTGTAATTAATGCTTTTGTCATATATGATACATAGGTCTTTATAATACTGTATTTGTTATACCATCATGATTGATTTCATGAACATCTGACTTTTGATCTATACATGTAAATCTGCGACTTTGAATTAGATTATGCTTTGCAAAAATGAAGCATAATTTAGTAAGCAGCAATCTCTTTGTGAATTCTTGTTTTGTTTTTTTGTATTTTTATGTGAAAATTGTGATCAAATCCTATAATTCATAGTCCCAGGATTGTATAATTTATCGCACTATCTTTCCTAGCGTTTGAGTTCCGGATTTCCGTTAAATAAAAATCCAATAATTAAGTTGCAATCAAAAATGCATTTAATAAAAGAAACAATGCGACCTTACTACATGCTTGAATTACTGGCTGTCCTATCCATTTCTCAAAGCGCTTGCGATAATTTCGATGGCCCCACGTGCTTTGGTTCTAAATGGCTTGACGTGCTTTGACCCTTCTCTGGCTGATTGTGAGTCCGCAACTGGAAAATATTCGCTCTGACTGACCTGAGCTTGTTTGAACTGCAATATTTCTCTTGCTATCACAGACAAAAGTGGGAAATCTTTTCTGTGTTCCCGCCAGAATGATATTATTCCTACACGCGTCACACAGGTAGTGCAATATATCTTTCGATTCATTCCTCAATTTTGTCTTGTAAATTCAATGTAGTTTCTTTTCTGGTGCATCAATGTTTTCCGAATCATCATCAACTCTGCGACACTTCAAACACGTGATTGGTGAGGAAAATTCAGTTGAAATTTTCTCTTTTTTAGTTTCAGCAATTCTGGACGAATGATCTCGTAGCCAAGTGCGAATGTCCTCCGTGCAGTTTCTATGAAACATTTTCTCGTCAGTTCTCGTGTGCGGGATAAAAGACGGTGTTTTGAAGCTTTGATCTAGAAAAGTCGCCAACCAGTGACAAGCTTTAATTGATGTAAAGAACTCTTGATCCAATATTGTCAACATTGCAGAATTCAGTGTTTTGATCTGGTCCAACTGCACTTTTCCTTTTATTTGAAGAAAATCCTCTATTTTTGTTGAAAGTTTTGTCTATAACACGAATTCATATCTTTTGTTGTTAATATCGACTTTTGTATCTTCTGTTGCTAAAAATTTACTTACAGTTAATTGTCCAATTTCTCACATGCAAAATCTCGCAATCATCTTAAAGATGGTCGTTCTTGGAACATCTTGATGTCCTTTGCAAACTATCGAATTCTTAGTTTTTGCAGACTTACGCATGGAATTTCCGCGTTTTATTAGTAATGGCAGATATCTGCAGTGATTGCAACAGCTCCGAAAACTTTTTGTAATCTTCAGCAACTACGTTTTTAGACTGCATATAAGCTGCATCACGTACTGACATTGTGAGAACCCGGCTTCGTGAGATATTTCCTAAATTATCGTTCAATCGTTTCACAACCGACTCGTAAGTATCCCTTTTGCTTCTTTGAACCTGCAAATTAGATAGAGAAAACAGCGATACTTTAAAGTGAAACAATTGTAAAATTCAACCAAATTTCTCAGCTAAAAGTATTGAGACGATCCTTAGGATCCACTCAATGATTTTTCTGTAGGGCAAAATGTAAATGATTGTTGGAGCTGCAATCTAACTCACCGTATCCCATTTATTGACTATGAAAACCATGGCATCAGTTTCTATTCCCAATGCGCTGTCGTGGCTTCCTCTGCATGCCTTCTTTATCAATTGTGCGTGCTAGATGAAAAAAGAAATGGGAGTGTTATAAAACTATTTAATTTCGACATTCATCACCTTTAATCCTCCCTTGACGAAGGGAGAAAAACATTTCCCAAAAATATTTGACATATTGATCTAATGCAATCATCTTGACTGTCAAGCTGCATATTTCGCATGATTAGATAAAGAAAAATAAATATCCTTTCACTGTCAATAATTTTTCTTTTTATGCTATAACATTTTATGGAGCAATAGGTTTTTCCAAGTCATCAGTTTCTTATCTTATCATTCCTTTCATGAAAAAGTGTTTGACGTTGGAAATAATGTGACATCGTAGCTTCCGAATTGCCATTTACAGACCTTTACCTCACAGAAGCTCATTGTTAGGGCCAGACGGTGTAATTTTTTCCATGACTTTTCTAGCAATATCATTTTCCGCATTACTTATGCTCCCCGATCGTTGTGCACTTTCATATGTCAGCTAATCACATCGAAATTATAAAAGCGCAAAATCGCACAAAAGCGCACAATTATAGAGGCTTCGGACATCCATCGACAACGCTGAAATCTAATTGTCTGTTCCAACTGCTATATAACGACAGCTGATGTGATAACCCAGAGTTCTATATTGTTTACTCTCTTGCATACCTAGAAAGATCAGAGTTGGAAAGGGACCGCATTTTTCAATTTTCCCCAGGTTTTATTTGAAGTTAGTATGCCTTTGAATAGAGTTGCTAATTATGCTTGAATAGTTAATATTACTATTCGCACTTGTGCATATACACTCAACCGAAGCTAAACCCCCCTCTGCAATTCCCCCTCCGCGAAGCTTCATGAACACAGATCAACCATCTCGCGATCGCTGACTGTCAGAGACGCACACGGCGCATGTCAGATGAACTGATTTGACCCTTTGTTGGTCTTATTCGCATGTTAATATTGAACAACGAAGATCAATACATCAAATATATAATTATTAAGTAGTTCAATAAAACATCTGAAGGTAACACATGTTTACATGCGTGTTTATCGGCTAAAATCATTTTATTTCCATATTATGCATGTAATTTAGGCTTCCGTTTTCTGATTCATACAAGAATTTCTTTTAGCTAACTGCTCGTAACCTTTCTTCTTTAGTCATGTGATGCACCATGATCAGCTCAAGAGTCAAGACCAAGACCAGTTTGATCAAGTTGATTGATTTCGTTTATAGATCTGTTTTGTTGTTCGCTTTGAATGCTTTGTTGTGTCTGTGTTGGAGATAAATTCAGAGTGCGATCTGGAAACAAGATTTTTTTCTGCCTATCGTCCTTTCGTTATGAAAACGTCCTTTTGTTGCATTACACCATGCCGGACAGGCACGCGAGAACGATTTGTCGGTGGTATTGGGGAGGCTAAACTTTCACGTGTTGCAAAACGAAGTTTCAGGCGTTTAACTGAGGCATACTACTCCTGGCGGAAGCTGCATTCGTCTTGAATATAACTCTGCTATTTCCTTTATTAGATTTTTCCATTCAAGCTGAGTCCTGTTACTGATTTTTGGGTTCAGTTTTTTAGCATCATGGTCTCCCGTAATGTTGAGTTAGCTCCAACATTGTCTTAAGCTAAATGACAAATACTGCCCTCACTCTCCAAAGTAAAACATTCTTTTGATCACAGCATGCACGTCAATCCACACTAGATTATACCAGTAAAGATATAAATATATTTTGATTTTATTGTAGCCATCCGAATTGTCCTGCAATTTGACTTTTTCTCACTCTACTTCTGCGATATAGTTGACTTCTATCACGTATTTGACCTACATGTATATTACTGATTCAAAGATCATTATCATAACAGTCCGATGAGCTATACTAAAATGATTGTTGATGAAGCTAAAACAAGTTGATGTAAATAGCGTCATGATTATTGACACAGGGCCTATGTGTTTAACACTAAAAATGACATTTATTAAACAAATTCATTTATGCGTGCAATCTTTAGTCATATAGGCCTATGCATGCTTAAAACAACGAACACACTAAGAATCTAATCTAATATCAGCACAACCATTAATAATACCACCTTAAGCATTAACAATGCCAATTAATTTTGCATTATTAAGATAATAAGTTCAATATCATAATACATCATTTAACTTGCATGAAATTGAAGACATTTTACAATGAGTTAGTAATGGCGTCATTCATCATACACGTGGTTGTAGCATATCGTAATGCCTTTCACCAGCAGCCTTCAGGGGGAAGTGAAATCAATTTGAACGCGTCCCGAGAAACTATTAGAGATCATTTCAAATCCAACCAAAATCATCTGACAATGCTCCATCGAAAAACATATACATGCATTTAAGTTACATTGACTGAAGTAGACCTAAAATAACACACACCTAGACTCGTTTACCTCTATCAAATGCGCTTAATATTCGGGTAAATCCAATTTATTCCACAACATTTCTGTCTTTTCAACTTTGGGTCTCAGATTTCCGTGAAAATTTGCATACATACTCATTTTTTTACGCTGAACACGAAAATCTTAGCGGCGACCACACCAAATAAAAACTTTCCATAGAAATCTAGCACTTTTAAAAAGTCATTTTTTCTACATCTCGGTCAGAGGACAAATTGATCTCGGTCAGATAGATGTCGAATAGGAAACTCTTCGGCTTCTGCATTTGGGTTGCTGATGAAACTGGGAACTTAGGATGAATGCTTGCATGTGGAAAGCGAAGTGACCAAAATGTAACGTATTACATATAATGTCCGTTGACCTTGACCCACCTTGTCCTCTAACCGAGATTTTTAAGGTCTCGGTCAGAGGACAAATTGATGTCGAACAGGAAACTCTTCGGTTTGTGCATTTGGGTTCATGAGACTGCGGGAACTTAGGACGAATACTTGAACGCGTAAAACGAAGTGATATAAATGTAATTGCATACATTATCATGTCTTTAGACCGAGACCCTTGTACTCTGACCGAGATCTTCAATTTCAACGTTGTCCTCTGACCGAGATTTTTTAGGGTCTCGGTCAGAGGACATTTTCGTGGTTTTTGGAGATTTTGAGAGGGTTAGTTAATTGATATAAATAAAAAATTTCTTTTGCATAGATGTTAAGAGCATGGATCCCTCCTATGCTGTGAAATTTCATCGATTCCTGACAAAATTTCTGGTTTCAGCATCCATATGAAATTTTTGGGAATATTCAAATCCTCTGGTCGAAAAAACGGATAAAAATATTTTTAAATCAATATTACTCACTTGTAACGGCATCAAAATGAATTTTCTTTACGGATTTATAAACTAACACAATAGAGGATTCGTTTGGTGCAAAACGTTTAACGGAAGAATCAATATTCTTCGAGAAAAGGTACCTCGGTCAGAGGACAGAAAACGTCTCGGTCAGAGGACATTTTTTTCATTGGACAATGGAAACCCAGTGACAATTCAATGATTAATATTGATTATAGTATTTAAAATTAGCCTGTTTTAAAGAGCTGATCTTCTTCTTTCAGATGATATAAATATTAGTGGGTGTATTTGAATGTATCTAATCGAAAATCCGTGTTGAAATGAGAGTACTGCAACTTTGGACATGCCTTTTTGGTCTTTTTTCGTCAAAAAACGGCAACTTGTGAAGAAGGTCTTGGCTTTGTGACTTTTTAAAAACCATGTCATAATAGATGAGATCCTGACGGTTCGATTAAAAAAAAACTATTGAAATCGGTTCAGAAATATGGATTTTACAAATCAAAGACACATTTTCGTCAAATGTTGTGGAATAAATTAGATTTACCCATTCCTGTGAAATAGCAAAAAAATGAGTTCCCTTTGTAATGGATCTGCTTTAAATTACCAATAGTTGAAAAATCAGTAACTCCTAAAAGTTGTCAATTTTCTAACAGATGAGTGGTAAATTTACATCAATACTTCAGCGCACCTTCGTGGCTGTGCCGAATTATGAAAATCCTGCATTCCTTTCCAACAAGCGAATTATGCGAAATGAATCCTTACTTGTCTTTCGCACAAAAATAAATACAATTATGCAATTATGCAATAATTAATTGCATTTCCAAACACCTAGTAATTTGCAAATTTATATAATATACATGTAATATGATACAATATATAATAATTGTATAACATTATTATTATATGATATATCTTATATATATTTTATATATTTGATGCATTTTATATATTTATATTACTATTATATAATATAATTATATATGTTAATATAGTTATCGAGAAAAAACAATAACTCACACAACATGTTTCATCTTGTTTCAAAGACTTCCTCAGGTACAACAAGAGGGCGGAAATGGAATCACTTTAATGCATTGATCGACAACGTTCAGTAAGATGGTTAAGTCACAACAAAAGCAATAATAAAATCAATACTGTTAAAACACGTACATCAATTCAATAGAAAGCAACTGTTAAAAGATCTAAAATCAAGTCATCTGTATAAAGTGCAAAGTCAATAGCAAATTCACTCGCAAGACGCAGACAGTAGCTTACAAATCGAGAAGCAAAAGATTGGAACTCATTCTTTCATTCAATAACTTATCTGATTTAATCAGTTTGATTACAATAGTTTCATAGATTCTTGGGTGATCTGTACCAGCGACAACTTTGAATGAATCTTTGGTCGGGGATGTTCATGGAGGCTTGTTTCCGTAGGTGTAGGATATCCTTTTAAATGCTCATTTATGCGGGTTTGAAAATGGCGGATAGAACTACCAACGTAGCATTTGTAACTATGCTCACAGTTGTATTTACATACAATGTTCGATTTCAAATGTTGAGGTACTCTATCCTTATTACTGAAAAATTGAGGGTTTCAAAAATAGGCCGGATATGAACATCATCGGGCAAAGCTTTGTTGATGTCTTTTATGCGGTTTTTTATCTCTTTTTCTTTGCTGGCAATATGCGGAAAGCTCCAATTTACAGTTTTGTTTTCATCATCATTCGCTGGTCTTTGCACAGGTATCGAATCTGCATGTAATTTTACTCGTTCTATCATGTGCTCTGGAAAACCGTTTTTGATAGAAATATTCTTGATACTGATGACGACAGCCTGGTAATTCTCATCAGTAGAACAAATTCCTCGAGCTCTGTAAAAAAGGGCTCTCATGGCGGCAGTACGATATTTCATAGGCGCGCAGGCGGACCAAGGAGTGTAAACGCCAGTGCTAGTATTCTTCAAAAGCCAAGAGATATCAATTAAAGGATTATCCAGTCTGGTTATTCTTGTGTCGATAAAAACCAGACTGTTATCAGTTTCAACTTCTTTAGTAAATTCAATGTTGCAATTCACAGAATTAAGGAAATTAAAAAAAGTCATTGATAGCTTGCTCATTCTGAAAAATGGGAATACATCATCCACGTAGCGCTTATAAGAAAAGGGAGATGTAATTTTAAGTTCACGGAATTTCGACTCTATCAAATTCATGGCAAATTCTGCGATATAGGTCAGCATCTGTCGGTACGGTAGGTTTTTCACAGTCATGTTTCAAAAAGAAAACGGTCTCCCCCTTTGTTTCGACACGTAGTGTTTATTTTATAAAGAGAATAAAATCCCTTTGATAAAGAGAATAAAATCACGACGCGTTTCGTCTTGTGGACAGTGTCATCATATTTATCTTTAAGTATTTGTAGGGGTTTATCTTCAATTGCTTCCATAAAAATGATGGCAAGCGGTGGTGAGAAATGAGTCCCCATAGAAAAATCATGATTAGTCCCAATCATGATTATCATGATTAGAAGAAATGAGTCCCCAAATTAGTCACAACGAAAAAACATACCTACAAATTTCGGATCATTTTTATGGAAGCAATTGAAGAAGCCCTACAAATACTTAAAGATATTTATGATATTGTGTCAAAAATGTATAAAAGATGCATAGACGACATAATCGAAGGCCCTTTCTCGAGATTTGACCACGATGCTTTTTCAAAAATTCTCAACGTATTTAATAGTCCGGGAGCTAGCGCGAAGTTGTGCAGGGAACGAGGTAGTACATAAAACTTTCACATAGCATAGTACACCTCTAACCTACTGCAAAACTTCGCGTCTGCCGGATCAGATCATTTGCTTTTCAGAAATAGAGAGAATAACAAAATCCTATGTATTGTGGTAAAATTGTGACATTTAAGGTGTTGACTCCATTTTTTCGAATTTTTGCTCATAAAAGTTACACAAATTGGTATTTTGTTGAACTGGTTATTATAGAAATCATCTACAGATCATGATCTTTCAAATGAGTTATCATTCAGTGACAGAGGATGAAGTAAAGTGTACAAACAGACACTTTTCGTTGGTGTAACTGCAAATTTCAACATAGAAATTTCAGGAAAAATGTAGATTTGCCCTAACAAGTAGTGTCTGCTTGCACACTTTACTTCATCCTCAGTCAATGAATGATAACTCATTTGAAAGATCATGATCTGTAGATGATTTCTATAATAACCAGTTCAACAAAATACCAATTTGTGTAACTTTTATGAGCAAAAATTCGAAAAAATGGAGTCAACACCTTAAATGTCACAATTTTACCACAATACATAGGATTTTGTTATTCTCTCTATTTCTGAAAAGCAAATGATCTGATCCGGCAGACGCGAAGTTTTGCAGTAGGTTAGAGGTGTACTATGCTATGTGAAAGTTTTATGTACTACCTCGTTCCCTGCACAACTTCGCGCTACCTCCCGGACTATAATTCCATTAACAAGAACATCAAATTTACTATCGAAATCCCAAAAGATAGTTTGCTAAATTTTCTTGATCTAAGTATTTTGATAAAAAACACCAGATTAATTATACGTGGTTTAGCAAACCTTGTCACTCAGGCATCACCCTTAAAAAGATAATTGGCTCCCTAATCATATCAAAGACAATTTTGTGACGAAACGTTCAAAGTCGCCGCTCAGACAATAACAACGCGAGTGAATCTCTAGCTGTTATGAAAATAGACTTGAAAATAATGGTTTTCATTTTTTTAATGACAGTAAAAACAATAAAGCAAAAAATAAAAATCAAGATTCAATTACGCTTGCTCTTATCTTTGTCAGCGATAGTTGCGACCGTAAATTAAATAAATTAAAACGTAAATATAACCTGCCAATCAGGATCAAATTCAAAACAGGCAATAAACTCATTTCTTCTGTTAGCAATAAATTAGATAATAAAAATGACTGCGCATGCTATGTACATGTATGTAAAGACATTGGACCGAAGTACAGATGTACTGACAAGCACTTGGCTTATAAGTTTACGTGCTTGCTAAGTCACGAGTTTTACATTGGTCAAACGTGTAGACCCTTCCGATATCGAGTTCAAGAACATGAACGCAGCTTGAGAAACAGAGACAGAAAAAGCGCCCTTAGTGAACATAATTTAACACTACATTCCGATGAAGTGATGACCATTAATAATTTCAACTGCACCATCATGGATAAGCAAGGAACAGCAATTACAACTAAGATGGCCGAAGCACGCTGTATTGCGTTGAACATGCCAAAAATAAACCGTCGTCATGAACTGATCTGATGAGTTCCCATTACACAGCAGGCAGTATATAATACTCTTGCAATCTCACAAGAACCGCCAGCACCCTTGACACTGTCCACAGGACGAAACGCGTCCGGATTTTATTCTCTTTATAAAATAAACACTACGTGTCGAAACAAAGGGGGAGACCGTTTTTCTTTTTGAAACATGTCTGCGATATAGTAATATAGTTATATAATAGCTATATAATACAATGTAATATAATGGATAATTCACTCTGACTTCACAATTAAGCTACCAGTCATCAGCAGCTACTCGTCTAGTTCTGCTTCGACCCCTTACATGAACACTCAAACCCAGACGTGGCTGACAAAATACTCAATAGTCAATGATATGTTTGGAAAGATATGCCAAAAAATGCGTCAGACATCATGAAAATGCTGCGTTTCCCACATGTAAACTCATCCTGTCATTAAATTCATCCCATCCATAAATACAGCATGCCTTTTGAGATCCGTACATTTAAACAAATCCTGCACGTACATCCTTCAGACAAGTCTTTCATGCTTCACCTCATTCATCGTGACGCAATAATGGGAGCTCTCTCATATCCCTTCTTAAGCCACGCTAAGCGTTCTGCACTCTCTCTTTACCACCCCTAGTAATGGCTGCAAGCATTGTTAGTCGGCCTTCACCCATAGAGCAAGGCAGTCAGGAAAATGTCAGTCGTTTGTTGACGCGTGCCGCATTTAAATTAGTCAGGAAGTAAGCATATATATATACAAAGTATATATATATATATATTTCAAGGAAAGATCGCACAGGGTAATATTTTTCAAAACCATCGTTATCAGTAGTGGTCGTGTATTCCGGACATGTTTCGGTATATGAGGTCATGCCATCATCAGCGTTACAAACACATGGTAAAAGCAGATACGAAATGGCTTATATACAAAAATGAAAATTACAATGAAATTTACGAATGAAGTCTGATTGGCTGAGATCCACTCCTTTCGTTAGCAAGTGTGTCGAAGTTGCTTTTGATCAATATCGTTTCTAGAATTTTAGGAAATTTAGTTCTACCGACGATGTTGAAATTCTCACGTGACGGATTATGCACGTACATAGATATCTCTGTTGGGGTCGGTTTGCCAAACATCTGCTCGTTAATTCGAGTGGCTAAATGTCGTGTTGCAACGCAACCCATCGCATCTGGCAGCGATCACAGCTGTAAAGATACACAATATCGGATTTGAGCTCACTCGAAATAGCATCAACGTTCTGACAAAAATCAAGGGTTTTCAGAGTTTTGAAAATCAATCAAATTTTCAAGGTTTCAGTCAGAGATTTATTGACAGTACAAATGCGCTTCATAAGCTCTTCGACACGCTTGCTAAGAAAAGGGACATTCCAGTTGATAAATTTGAGATCACTCTCATGCTCAGTGTGTCTCTTATTCGGCTTGCATTGAACCTCATCTTTGATTTTCAGCGGTAAGTTGTCAGAGTAGCCATTCAAACGACTGAATCTAAAAATTTTATCAATGACGTTGTTCTTTATGAATTCGAAATGCGGAGAGCTCGATAGAATAAAGAATCGAAATCCGCCACTTTATACGAAAAAGTAGGCATTGCAGAAGAAGGATTATACATTCCGGTCTTTGTATCTTTAAACGCAAAAGAGACAAATAAATCGCCATGATCAATGTTTACTTTTGCATCTAAAACCGCAAAGAATCGTCTGACTGATAATCAACAGGAAATTTGATACTTTTCTCAACGAATTGATAAACTCAAGAAAATTCACAATTTCTTTTTTATTTCGAGAAAGGTTCGATTTTTTGTTCGAGAAAGGTTCGATTTTTTGTTCGAGAAAGGTCAAAGATATTAAAATCAATTACCGTCAAAATAAGATTAATGGTTTTGGACACGGGAACGTTGCCAAATAAAGTCGATACATCAAAATTGCACATTTCTGCGGTTTCACATTAAGTAAGATCAAACTTCTTGATCTCATCAACAAACTCAAACGCATTTTTAACGACAAAAGCTATTGGCAAGTATGGTTTCAATAGATGACAAAGATGCTCCGACAAATTGCTCTTGTATGAATATTTCATGTTTAAAATCTGCCGGTACACAGATAAAGATCTTGCGGCATTTTTTGGTTCTTCAAATTATTCAGAGATAGTTCCATTCACCTTTGCAGCCTGTTTTCTATCGAAAAGATATTTCAATTTTCAATTTCAAGAGAATTATATTTCAGTGGCGTTTAGTTACATGACTGCAAGACCACTTTACAATGATAAAAGCATATACTAAAAGAATGAAAGTTCATAAAAGTGATTCTAAACCTGTTTCTTGAACTCACAAAGACTGTCAATTTGCCTGAGATGAGTAGGAAGACCATTCCAGGCACGCACTGCAGCAACGAAAAAAGATTGACCTCCCAAGGTCGGACAACGAATTCTGGGAACCAGAAAAAGTCGCTCATCAGAAGAGCGAAGTTGATATCCACGAGATATTGATGACACTTTTTGAAAATCCGAGACAAGGTAAGTAGGCACCAGTTGATGATAGCAGGAGAAGGCAAGAGTGCACAATCTATAGTCAATGCGTTTCTCAATTGGTAACCATCTAAGATCTCTGAGCAGGGGAGTGATTGCACAATAACGAGAGATACCATTCACCAAACGGGCCGCAGCATTCAGAACTGATTGCAACCGTCTAAGACGACAAGAGAGCAAGCCATATCCTATAGAGAGACAATAATCCAGACGTTGTATCACCAAAAACTGAACGAGGTAATGACGCTTTGATGGATCGGATTTGTCTTAGCATCGAAAAACAGGCGGCAGCCCGTTTATTAATATGAACCTGATAAGATAGTTCAGAATCAAAATGGACTCCCAAGCATCGAGCAGAGGAAACAGGAGATATCCAAGAGGATCCAATTCGAATAGCGCTACCTGGTACAGACTGTCGTCGCCTTGAATGGATCCAAAGTAATTCCGTCTTTTCCTGATTTAGCAGCAGCGTATTCGAACCAAACCAATCAATGACGTCATCCAAAGATTGAGACATTTGGGAAGTAAGGGACACAGTCGAAGACGGAAGACAGAAACCATAGATTCGGGCATCATCAGCGTATAAATGTATGCACAAATTGTGCTTCTCAACTATTCTTGTGACGTCAGCTACGTACACAATGAACAGCAAAGGTCCTAAGACCGACCCCTGGGGCATACCAGACTGAATAAATGTAGACGGAGAGACAGACGAACCAATTTGTACCGACTGATAGCGACCACTAACAAATGACTTGATCCACGCGAGAGCGGAGCCAGAGAAACCGAACGAGCTATGAAGGCGTTGAAAAAGTATATGATGGTCTATACTGTCAAAGGCCGATGAGAGGTCTAGAGAAAGAGGTCTAGTCCTCTGTCTAGAGAAAGAAGGGCATTCGATGTAACTTTCAATAATAAAGTTTCAGTCGAATGATGCCGTCTGTACGCCGACTGCAGAGGAGGAAAAAGGTCATTGACAGACAGATAAGCACGAATTTGAATGACGATAATCCGTTCCAACACCTTAGATAAAATTGACAACTTTGCAATTGGACGGTGGGACGCAGCTTGGGAAAGGTCAAGACCCTCTCTCTTGATTATAGGTGGAATTACAGTATACTTCCATAAGTCAGGAAAAAACTCCAGAGTCAATAGAGAGATTATGCAAATATGTAATAAAGGGAGCCAAGAGATCGATGCACTTCTTCAATGTCATAATTGGTAGCAAATCACGCTCAGATGGTTTGTTCGATAAACATCGAAAGGCCTTGATAACACTATCCATAGTAATGCCTGAATGAATCGAAAACACTATCACAAGGCGAGGACAAGAAGGAAGGAGGAATAGACTGATCCACCTTCTCCCTTATCGACGATAATTTCTGATTCATATGACTCAAGAAATCATCTGCAGTAAACCAAAAAGGAGGCTCTTGTCGACCACTAGCCATGATACTGTCAATAGAGCGCCATAGATTCTTGGGTGATCTTATCTCAGATAATATCTTACTTTGCCAAAAAGATTGCTTCTTTTCTCTAATTAGTAGACGATAATTGTGAACAGCGTCTCTCCAATGAAGACGAGCTTCTCTCACACGAATAAATGAATCAGATCGCGAAGAACGGAAACGACGTTCTGCTCTACGAACAATACGCTTAGCTTCGCGGCATTCATCATCATACCACGGGTCCGAAATCCGTCTTCGTATACTCATCGTTCGTAAAGGCACCAATATATCTATAATCTCCTTTAATGTAGTATCAAACAGACGGGGCAACTGGTTTACATCCAAACCTGTTCACGAGACAGCATTGCACACAAGAATAAGCAATTAACGCTCTCAGATCGACAATGCTCAAAAACTTCCAAGGACGACAAGTAACATTGATGTAGACTGGTGCCGGTTTGCATACAGAAAGATTCCAACATAAAAGATAGTGATCGGAAAGACCAGGATTAGTAATCCGTACTTCAAAAGGCTCGCAGTCATTTCTTGAAAAGACCACATTAATTGTACCGCCCATGACATGCGTAGGTGAATGAACACGACATTCAAAACCATATGAGTCAAAAAGATCCAGAAGCTGACAAGAGGAGGGTTCGTTATGACGCTGAATATGAATATCAAAATCACCAGCCACAACTGTGGGTCCCGTTGAAGTTGCGAAAACATCCAAGACCATGGACATTTCTGTGAAAAATAACGAAGTCACATCTCCAGTACGATAGACTAGGATCAATGTAGCCGAGAAAAAACTGGCGCAGATATGAAGATATCCAAAGTTTCCATGGGCTGAATTCCAAAATGTTTGAGTGACGGATGGACCAATGGCTTGTCATCGCTATGCATGCGCACAGTTCTAAGTGGAGAATGCTCCCCGAACAAGGATTAGGAAGATAGACCTTTCTGGAATACGGACGCAGCGAAGTCCAGATCACTTGTAGATAAAGTCTGAGACACAAATCCAGTATCTCGTAAGTCAAGCTTAAACGAAGCACATTCTGCAGGTGTTTGTATCTTTCGTGTGGAACTGTATCTTTCCCATAGATATAGCTGGCCTGGTTACAGAATATAGGCAGTATGTAACAGAATGGTCTGAACGACCAAGAGGTTAGCCAAGAGGAACGACCAATAGTTGCCTCTTCCGAGAAGCGCATTAATAGGGTCAACACTTTCATTCAAACCATTCAGATCTCCACACAGTATGATGTTTTTAGCTTCAGGAACCTCTCTCCCATTGTAGACGATTTCGACAAGATCATCAATAGACCAGGAAATTTAGGAACGTAATATGAAAAAGCCCGGACAAAATTCGTGGTACGCTGAAAATTGGCTTAGATTCTGCTTATTAACATATCAAAAGTCACCGTAAATCCGTCCTGTGCTCTCTGAGTAACAGCCTCCCAAAGATGCCATACTGCATAAGGTTTTCGAGGTCTACATTAGTTTGATGATATCTGATTCCCTATTGGTGCGTGCGTAAATCAGCTGACGCTCTCAACCAATGAGCGTGCTGCTGGCAGTGATAGGAAACTTGACTTGCAAAATATTTATGATCAATTTTTTTGGAGTGTTTATCATAGGCTACACCTTTCAATCTAGCATCTAATGGATTGGTTAGCTATCATCAAGATTGGTCGCGGAAAATGAATTAATTGTGACAGTGCATTAACCGTCCATCGGTCATCTATAGAGAAAGTTATTGTTCAACAATGCTTTTCAGAGCTATGTTGGATCAGGGTCGATTCACAACTTCTAGCTCACAATCAATTCTCAACTACATCTCCATCGAATGCTCTATGTGAATAAGGGACTTAATGATCTGAAATCATATTTTTGTATTTTTCATATATATATATAATCTTCCGTCTCTTTTTGAGATTGGACAGTTGGATGGGACCCAAGGGTAGGGCACATCCACATGGGTAGGGCCGACGACGAGAACTTGGACCCATGGGCCGGTGTATCCTCAATATGTCGACAGATTTCCATTTGCAACTCGAAAGTTAATGAAAATATGCATCATTTGCGTGTGATTTGACATTTTGAATATCTGAAATCATTGGAATGAAATAACTATTTTCTAAATTACTTGATGATAAAGCCAAGGTCAATCGAATAACATTGAGCAATTAAATAACCTTGAATTATGGAATTGAAATATACCTGTCTTCATTAACAGAACGATGCATAACGATCAGACATCTTAGCTGAAGCAAAAAGTCATTTTTAAAATTTTTTTACCAGAAATTTTTTTGAATGATTAGTAGTGGTCTTGACAATTTATTGAACGATGTACCGTATATACTCGCATATAAGCCCGCCTAACCATATAATCTAACCATCTTAATTTTTTTAGCATACCCATTTTTGCAAAAACCCGCATATAAGTTAAGCCTTACTACTATCTAATTTTACACTATAATTTTGGTTTATAGAAATTTGTTACTGTAAAGAATGATAAATACTATCTTACATTTATGTAAAAAAGAAAAGAATAAGAATTTTTATTTTTTAAAAGAAACAAACCGTGTACCAAGCGACACGGCTTACTCATACCTCTACACTTTACGGCTCGCCACCACCACACAACACAACCAAAATAAAAAAAGGCAGATAGCGATGAAAACGTGTAGCTAGAAAATTGGCATTAGTATCTGTCCTTGTGTTCATTTTGTTTTATACGCATATAAGCCGACCCCCTGATTTCAGCATTGTATTTTATACTTCTAAACTCGGCTTATATGCGAGTATATACGGTACTTTCTCTTTCCAAGCTTTGAGGATAAATACTAAGATCCAATACTAATAAAGAAACCGAAAAGGATTGAAGCATACGTGCATAAAAGTAGGTGACAGTAAAATATTTGCTTTAGCTGCACCGGCCTGATCGGCGGAATATTATCCTATTATTGAAATTGAATGCATTTTAATTCCATAACTCAAGTCTACCTACTTTAGTGCACGTCGATTGATTTTAGATTCATCATTCCATAATTTAGAAGATGATTGTTTGATTCAAATTATTTCAAAATCTGTCCTTGAAAAAAAATGTTTTTCATGAATGTTCAATAACACAAGTTTAGCAGGCATACCAATCTGAGAGACTAACGAGACTTAAGATTTTTTTAGTCACAAATGCTGAAGTCTATTTTAGAAACCGCAAAAAAATCGATCGCTACAAAATTTAGTGCATGAGTTATAATTGCCTATAGAGTCATACAAGCTGCAGCTGACCCCGATCGTGATATTGTTTATTTTGCCTCAAAACTTTGAGTGAATCACTTGCCAGCTACAAACAAGGACAATGGAATATTACATCGTCTTTTGCAACGAATACAGCAAGATATTAAATATATAAAAGATACCAAATTAATAGTTGGCTATAATAGCTCTTACCGTATCCTACAAGAGTAGCAATTAAATGATTATCACATCCTTAAAATACAGAAGACACTAACGCGGTCGGAATCAGGCTGTCGGCTATGGCTTGCATTGCAATGTATGCAATGGCAGCCATCAAAAATTTTGCCCTTAGATATTCGATCAATCTGGCCTTATTTTTTGCGTTTCCGAGAAATTGATTTGTGGTGAAACAACATGCATGTCTTCACGAAATATTACACCAGGAGCAATTCCACACGTGGTCCGTCGACATTTCTTGTGATTGATGTCTTGGGATATTCATCAAATACGATGACAGCGTTAGATCTGTAACTATTATCAACACACGTAGCCTATATGAGTATATATCTCCATGATGACATGACAATCGGCTGGTTTGCCAAGCAACAGTGTGGATCATATAACATCGATCAATAAAGAAATTAGTTTTCTTAGGAAATTCCTCCCTACACTTTTGCAATTTGAATGTATCTATCTGACAACGATGATTTGTTTATTTCTAGCTCCCTTCCTTAAAGAAACATCGTCAAAAAGAGACAGAAATATGATTTCAAGTCATCAAGTCCCTTAGACACACAGAGCATTCGATGAAAATGCAGTTGAGAATTGATTTTGACTCTATCATCGACACGAAGTCAGTTGGTTATCTTGCTGATGAGCTCCTTGTACAAATTCTTGTATATATTTGTTTTAGTGTTTGTTTGTCCAGTTTTATTTTATACTTTCGTTCTTGTCTTGTGAAATTTTAAGAATCCGTGTGTTCAGTCCTGTGAAGGCTTAATGAGTCATTTTCTGGACTACCTTACATTTATTATATAGAGATAATTTTTATATTTTGTCATGTGTGATATCCGCACGTTAGCGTGTTTCAGTTACAATCACATTTTTTCATTGCTCTGAGCTAGAAGTTGTGAAGCGACCCTGATCCAACATAGCTCTGAAAAGCATTGTTGAACAATAACTTTCTCTATAGATGACCGATGGACGGTTAATGCACTGTCACAATTAATTCATTTTCCGCGACTAATCTTGATGATAGCTAACCAATCCATTAGATGCTAGATTGAAAGGTGTAGCCTATGATAAACACTCCAAAAAAATTGATCATAAATATTTTGCAAGTCAAGTTTCCTATCACTGCCAGCAGCACGCTCATTGGTTGAGAGCGTCAGCTGATTTACGCACGCACCAATAGGGAATCAGATATCATCAAACTAATGTAGACCTCGAAAACCTTATGCAGTATGGCATCTTTGGGAGGCTGTTACTCAGAGAGCACAGGACGGATTTACGGTGACTTTTGATATGTTAATAAGCAGAATCTAAACTACATGTATGCCAATTTTCAGCGTACCACGAATTTTGTCCGGGCTATAACCTAGTTCTCCTGGACTACAATGGTAATATAGTGGATGACAATGAGTAGAATATTATGTGGATGGATTATGATACAGCACAGATCCATTCTGCAATCAAATAAATCCAGTTAAAAGCAAGAGCAATTTGAGATGCTGTAACAGCTAAGACAGCAAACCAAGCTGCCTCCGCCGTCTTGATCACGATAGCTTCGAATAAACTGATAGTCGGAAAGGTTCAGAAATTAATCTCAAGTATTTTGATCCAGCCATGTTTCCGCAATGACTGCTAAACCAGGTGAATATTCCTTTATTCGTAATTCCATTTCTTCCATCTTATTCCGCATCGATCGAGCATTGGTGAGAAGTATTGATGGACACTAGGGAACTGATTTTTTGATAATTGTCGGCCACGCATAGTTGCTTCAACACAACGTAGAAAAATTGAGGTTTTAATCTAGATCTCAAAACATGAGAGCTATGGCAAGGTTGATAGCCTTATACGGGAGGGTGTTCATGATGAGGATGAGAAAGCAAAAATACGGCAATCCCTTTAGTAACGGCTTTAATAGAAATTAGTTGCTAAAAAATATTTACACGGCAAACGTTTCGCGACGCAGTCGCTGCCTCAGTGCACTAAAAAGAAGGTTTTTTAGTGCACTGAGGCAGCGAAACGTTTGCCGTGTAAATATTTTTTAGCAACTAATTTTTATTAAAGCCGTTACTAAAGGGAGTGCCGTATTTTTGCTTTCTCATCCTCATCGCTATGGTAAGGGTGCAATAGACGAAGACAAAATAATGAACGTCGGATATTTCTTGTAAGTCCATGGCAATCTTGTTTTATATTCCGAGGAACAAGTTTTTAGTGTAATATAAACGCTGACTGGATGGTTTAGACGTAGTTGCTAGCATGCTCACAAGGTTCAACGATACGTGTGAACAATGTGAGAGAAAATCACACACGGTGCTATCCGAGACGACCTTCCCACATGGCGGCAGCAGATCGAAAAATCCTGAAATCAGTTTTAGCTGAAACTTAATGCCTTCAACCGCACCTTTGAATATATCACCGATCAGAAGCATAAAATAACACACTGCTCATAGAAGCTGGCCTGAAGACACATAGTGGCCTGAACTCATAGGGTGTACATCATTCTGTAGAATTCTCAATTTCGACCTCGTTCACTTCGGAAAATCGTTCTGACGACCGGACTGCATGCATGAAGGTAGAATTCATGTGATATATGCTGAGTTCATGCGTCGTGTGTCCTCCCAGCATCCCTCTGCAACTTTAATTGATCTTCAATTCTTGTTCACTTCAAAACAAGTGCTAGAACATATAGCTCCTCGAAAATGAATGCAGATTTTAAAAACAAGCATCGACTCTGTAAAACGTCAAAGTGGTCAGTCACGTCTGCATCAATTAACAATGATTACGAGTGGAATGCAAGCGTGTTGAATTATTGAATTGCAAAAAGGAATTTCTAATACCTACAGAGATAGGAAAAAAGTCGTGAGTCGCTTGCGGATTAATGTGAGTTCCAGCAAAGTTCTTCGATTGCCAAAATTCCTTCAGTTTCGAAGAATTCAGATCATTGCGCACAAGTTTTCCCCATAATGTTGGCCCTTCCGATCATTAAAAAAAGTAGCAGGCGTACGAAAATTAGTTCACTTGATGTTTTCACATCCTCTCTTCGGCATTTCTCACTGCATAGTGCATACACTGAATCGAATGTTAGCTAGACGATGTGTGTTTTGGTGTGTGCGAAGTGATATTACAGCACGCACGCATCTTTCACTGGGTCTGGTGTCCTCTGTGCTGACAGCTTATTGTTTGCCATTTCCAATAGCAAGCGATACACGAATTATCCATTCGAGAAGGAGCAAGTTGTCTAATTCTGTGATATGCCATTTAGATATTAAGGTTAGATGTGATTCTTCCTTTCTAGGAAACCGAAGCGCGCGCAGATAAATCTAATTCTGTGGTATCTTCATTGCAAATGAATTACACGGTTGGTTAACATGGTCACATCACCACACGTGTTAGCACATCCCCGAAATAAACTGATTGTAACATATGAATGGCTGTGACTCAACATCTACATGTGCTTTATTGAATTTTACGTTCGAGTCAGCTTTGGGTTACTTTTAAACTATTTCGTGCCCGGGTTTCTTTTAGATTTTTCGGGTTGGATTGTGTCATGTCTTGACGACTGCATACCTCTATTGTGAACGTAGACGAGATAATGACAATAGCTCAATTAAAACATCCTGATAGTGCAGTTGACAGTTATGTGATTTAATAGTTGCTGACATCATCAGTAGTCAAACTACGCGCGCAGAATTTTTAAAAGACAGCATCTGAGACGACTTACTTCGAGACAATCTTCACCAATAGGATTAAAATGTTTTAAAACATAGACGAATGCACATGACTCTTGAATCTGCCTATTCAATTCGATTGAGAAATCAGGGGCACCCATTCCAGGCGAATCCATTATGACAATGTCGTCCTGAAAATAAACGGCGTTGGCATATGACAATCCACCGTGTTCAACCATTCAACAGAAAATTAATTTCAAAAGAGAAATGCTATAAAATTGAAGATCATTTTTTCTACTGTATTAAACGGGAAGCAAAATTTTGGATAATAAAGTTTTCTATGTTTTAACCTATCGGCATTGGAATGAGCGAATCATGATATGCGAAACCGTTTGGATGCAGTCACTATCATGAAACTTCAGACCTTAGGCTTTTCAAAGTGAAGACAAATTTCAAAATTTGTAATAGAGTCTTCATTGCATTCTTTCATTGAAATAGATGCGCTCATAGAAATTTCTTTACTCTCTATCATGGAAATCACACTTAGAAATAGCAAAAAATATGGCAGAGACAATGTAGTAGAATATGCCATATTCAATACTTTGTTGTTTCTGGATCATCGTAGCCTAATAGATACTGAGGATTCTGCGAAATATAAAATTACTTGAGCAACTCGTGAAAAGATATCCATCCACCTGAATTGCGCAGACATGTTGATCTCGAAAAATGCAATGTAGATGGATACGTTGCAGAAAAATAAGTGAGCCGCGCAATTAAAGAATCAATCCATGCAATTGGTGCAATTGGTGTATGTAGGTATATGTATATAAAGGATATGTATTATAATATATACAGAGTGTCCCAAAAGAAACCGAACCGCAAGATTAAAAGAAAATTTAAGATCAAAAACGACTATTCCAGTAGCTAGTAATAAAATAATTAATGTTCAAAGTGTCCACTTCAGGTTGAACAGAATAACGATATGTCAAATCATGTCGAAAGCATTGGTTAACTTTATTGATTATTCAGATATCAAGATTTCATTATTGCTCATGTCGCACTGATTCACTGTGTGTATGTCAGTGACAGCTATTCACTGTCATAAAGTTCGTAACAATTAAGATCGTTGCATCAAAATTACAATGCAGCGAAGAACGGTAGATCTACACGAACGTATTTTCATTATCAAGTGGTATTATGCAACCAGCAGTTACAAAAGGATAGAAGAAAAATAGGCAGAGAACTTTGATACTCCAACACCAAGTAAATCGACTATGTTTAATTTAGTTCGCAAATTTGAAGAAACGGGAAGTGTAGCAGATGCCCCAAGAGAAGGTCGCCCAAAGACAGCTTCTTCACCTGAAAATAAAGATCTAGTAGCCACAGCTTACGTCAATTCACCCAAAAAGTCCGTCCGCCGAGCATCCGTAGAATTAGACATATCCCGAAGTTCGCTCCACCGCATCGTGCGTGATATCGGTCTAACACCATACCGACCTCGCCTTCTTCATGCATTAAACGAGGATGATCACGACAAGCGAATGCAATTTTGTGAAAATTTCATTCAATTTTGTGAGGATTCACCAGAATTTCCACACAGCATTCTATGGAGCGACGAAGCATGTTTGAAACTTAACGGACATGTTAACAGACACAACTGTGTTTATTGGGATAGTGAAAATCATCACCGTATAATTGAACGAGAAGTCAATCTCCCTGGAGTCACAGTTTGGGGTGCAATCTGCAATACTGGATTAGTCGGCCCTTTCCTTTTTGAAGGAAATGTTAAGTGACCGTTACCTTAACATGCTGAAGACTCAAATGTTTCCGATTGTGTCCGAGTTCCCCAATTTCCGTGATCTCCACTTCCAGCAAGATGGCGCACCAGCACATTACGCAAAAGATGTTCGAATTTGGTTGGACAAATCATTTCCAGGACGTTGGATTGGACGGTGGGGGGCATTGAATGGCTTGCCAGATCCCCTGACCTTACGTCTCCAGATTTCTATTGATGGGGAGTTCTAAAGAATGCTGTTTACATGAGTAAACCAAGAACAATAAATGAGCTGAAACAAATCATACAGCACGAATGGACTAACATTTCAACAGAAACTTGTCGGAAAGTATGTCGGAGTGTTGTACAACGATATCGGGAATGTATTAAAGTTCAAGGTGGACACTTTGAACATTTATGAATATATTATTTGCTTCTGGAATAGTCGTTTTGATCTTAACTTTTATTTTCATTATGCGGTTCGGTTTCTTTTGGGACACTCTGTATATATACGAGTATATATATATATATATATATATATATAAATTGCGAAGAAAATGAATTATTACCAAAATATACGAACATAAAACTACATGATATGAACTTGAACAACAAAAATATTGCTGAACCATTTCGATCAAAATTAGTGGATTACGAAATCCAAAGAAGAAAGAAGGCGGAGTTAGTATTAATTTAGAAAGAATTGGCTATCTCTCTTATATATATGCTATATGTAGCATATGTATGTATATTGAGTATAGACTATAGGAACAGTGATGCTATATTGTTTCGATGATCTCCTGTTCAACAAGTTCACCATGTTTAGTGAGACATTGTGGTCTCTATACTGAAACGCCTGTGTCGCAACTAACAACGTTCTGGAATGGAGTCACTGATATTGAGAATCTGACCGGAGTCAATATGACTGGTATGAAGGTCCTTATGATTGATGTCAATTCTCAATATATTTAATTAGAATGCCTATGATAGATTGTATCAGTGGGATTGACAGCTCATTGACAACAATTCACTGTGATAATCTCTGCTGATAAAGGTAATTGAATAATTGACTGTACGCATTATGAATTCACATGACTGGATCTCTTATCTGATGACCCTCACAACAGATATTTTAGTGATGATGCATGCTTTGCGTGATATTAAAGAAAGCAAAGACATATTCGACGCAGAGCATTCCATAGGCGACAAAAAGGATCAAGATTTCCAAGTCATAGACACCCAAAAGTTCAGCTTGAGAGAGATGCATGAAGGAAGTCATTTGGAAGGCTACCGCCAAACAGCCAGCTGCCGAGAGCCTCAAGAGACCCTTTTAGAGACGAAGACCACCCCTAAAAAAGAATCACTCAAGAAAAGTAAGCTTCGCAGAGTACAAATCGGACTGATGGGCCCAAGAACATATCTGGCTGGCACGAACTATCAATGAGACGTTCTGAAATTCACAATAGTTCGAGTCCGTGCTTGGATAGAGAAAACTACAATTTAGTCAAGAAAAATTTCATCGAAAAATTTTGTAGGATCCAAATATCACGGAATATAGATAATGATTGATGCACGCGGATTAATTATCATAAAATTCTTAATTTTTAATACTAAGCTTGGCTTTATGTCTCATATTTACGTTGCAGCCACAGAATTAGATTGTTTATCTGTGTCACTTTGCTAGAAGTGCAAACTGATTCAAACAAATGGCACATGCGCAAAAAGAAATTTTTAATACCTTGCAGAGATAGGAAAAATAGTCGTGCGTCGGTTGCGGATTGTTCTAAATTCCTTCAAAATGCTCCGATCGCCACGACTCCTTCAGATTCGAAGAATTCAGATCATTGCGCAAAAGTTTTCTCGATAATGTTGGGACCTCCGATCATTTTTAAAAATGTTAGCAGGCGCATGAAAAAACGTTCACAAACTTCTCTGTAGAACTTGACATCGACTGTGTCTCTTTGCTGTGTGATCCGGTTGATAACAGTCACAGAAACTTTGCACAATTTGGCGTGTTTAATGCTGAACTGGCTGCTCATTGTTCGATTGCTATGGTATTTAGTCAGCAGATTGTGCCATTTCAATAACGTTGCACGTTCCAATGCTTCCCTTCTAGTCAAACGGAAGAAGAGACGACCTGTCTAATTCTGTGGTTGCAGCTGTACATGTAAGTGATAACACCAAAACTTCACAAGCTTCATTCACAATTACTACAAATAACATATGCGAATGATTGTTTATGATATTATCACAGCCCAGATTTTCATAAGTATTTTTTGGTGTTTAGATGGTTTTGATAATCACTGGTTGTCCATTTATTCAGTAATACTCAACACACGTAAGCGCATATGACTCGATAACCACATGTTATGCTTTGCGAAATTACGTAAATCATTTTTCAAACAACATAAACAGTTTATAACCCTGCTTCAAAACATTGATTTAAAAGTTGGTTTTAAAACCAATATTCTGTACACGAGCTTCATATTCTATAATGCAGCAACTTGTTTCTAAGCCCTTGTTCTTGAGCATGTTTTTAAACTATTTTCAAGATCGCACCCAAACATGACTTTAAGAAGGCAATGATTTTAAAGTTATTGAGATCCCAGTAATTGAAGGGTATGATGTAGACCTGTTGACAGGCGCTTTGATGCTTTATTCAGAACGAGAGAAGATAAAAAATCGTGTCAGTGATCCCTACTTGTCTATGGCTTGCTAGAGAAGCGAATGAGAAAGTTTACGATACCTCCCAAGAAATCAAGTTGCTGAAGGCAATTATGAGCAGCATAACATAAAAAATGCATCAACACAAGATTTAGTGGACTTAAGAATTACCGATGCATGTTATCGACATAACAGATGCCTTGCTTCATACATGTACATGAAAACAGCGTTTGAGGTTGCATGATAATCATGATGCGTCTTACGAACAATGGAATCATTTTATTTTGTTATTGTTGCTTTTCTGAAATCATGATTACTTCTTGATATTGCCATTCCCACTTTGTCTCACGATTCTACTATTAAAGCAATGAATCAATAAACGATTATTGTAATTACTATTACTCAGAGATCCGCTCCAAGAATCCATTTCAAATGTCCAACACTCAGTGTACTGACCCTTAAGAAAAGACTTGACTTAAAGGCCAGCGGCGAATTATTGAGTGTTAATTTTGATTTCATTATACATGTAGTTCAAATCGGTCGAAGAAAGCTATTTTTCCTTTCATTACGGTATTAGTGACTGATGCATTTCGAATACTATCACTGCTGCTGCAGATATAAATTCGACATGCCCGTCAAGCAAATGGAAACCTTGTTTAAGAGAGACAAGCTCACACTTGTTTTGTTGAAGCTCGGCAGCTTCGGCTGCTGTGTATGGGGTTCACCCTTCCGGCGAGGACAGCCAGCTAGGGATTTTTGTAAGTATACGAAGTGTGAAAGGACCAGAAACGTGATCTTTTACTGATGAGCACCTTCTCGTTGTGTTCAAGTTTTCTGAACTATCACATCATATTAGGTTATCTTTTTGTACGCCCGTTGCTTTTGTAATACCCATTGACTGGAGCGAATGCATATGAGTCCTTTTTAAGGACTACTAAAAAATACACTTGTTAACCTTTTTTAATTTTCTGTTCATCTAGGTATATGTATTGATTCTGATCGATTCGACCCTGAAAAACATAAATCGGAAGTTAAAATTCCACCGTCAGTTCAATAATTACTGGGTGTTGAATTTTGCAATCAAAATAATACGAACAGCTACATGCGTATTCGCAACATATGATCTTATCTGATTATTAATTCTGATAAATTGGACCCTGAAAAAACGAATCAGAAGTTAGATTTTTGAATTTCACTCATTGTTGGCTGATTACAGGGTGCATGAAAAGTTTGAAACTGTCAATTTGTTGAACTCATTCTAAAATTTTTATGTTTGGCAATTCGACTCTGAAAAACACGAATTTGAAGTTTTTTGTTATCTTAATGCAATGTGTTTAGAAACAATTAATGATTGTTCTTTGCCGTACTCGTGTTTTAGATTAAATTAGGCACTTTATCTATTGATAAATATGGATAAAAATGTGGGTTGTGGTTAATTAGAATATTGAAAATAAACAAAAATGAAGCATAGTTGTCGTATAGAATATCGCCGCTAAAATCACATCAAAAGTGAACTAAGGAAACTATTTTAATCTGAAATCACTTTGATTATTACGAGGAAGAGACGACATAAAATTCGCCATCATCGTTGCTTCTATTGTGTCGCTGTTCTGTGTTTTGGATCTAGGTAAAAACTCCGTGTTTTTCACTGAAAGCATCAGTATTCGATCAAAAAAGTGTAAATCACTGTGAAGGCAATGAAATGTGATTGATGTATTACAACCCAGCTGTTCGTAAAGCATCACAATAAGTTCTCAATCAAGTTCTCATTATGGCCTTTTATGATTTCCAAGAAACACTTGAACAAAAGATTGAAATGATATTCATGCAATTCTTCTAATTGTTGTCATTCAATTTTCTAATTTTCTTGATCAGTTGACTATGTAACATAAGACAAGCTAGGAAACATCCGACAAATCAGAGCCGGCTACCTGGATTCAATGATTTGATAAATTATTTTGCAAGCCCGATTTTAATATATGACGGTATGAAAAATCACTTAAGATGTCGGGTTGATCAATGGGTTGTTTTCCACATTTTGTTCTCGGGGAGTAAAATTACCGCACTGAGGCCATGTTCACTTGCGACTGTCTCACATTCACAACAACATGCAATGATATTCAGTACGTTAATCCACTTTTTAGACCCATTATAAGGGTCAATATTTTAAAGTCTGCACACACATTCGACTGATGCTCACTGAATTGAAACAGCTCTAAGATTGTTTTGACGATGATATATGTTTACTTTTCACATCTGTTGAATATGAACCTGGTATCAAAGGTATATTTCCACTTCTCAGAAGTACAACTGTTAAATTGGACATCGATGCCATCTGGCCACATAGTGAGCCGTACAGCTTGATTCCCGCTCGCCACTCGTCGGAAGTGTTGGTTTACTACGCTAGTTCTAAAAATAGATCCTCCCATAGCTCTAGCTTTGAGCTGTGATAATTGAGAGAGGAATTATCAAAGCCCGAAGCTAGCTGTGACAAGCTACCACAGCGCACCTGGAGCTACCAGTGAGGCCGCTCCGATTGAAACATATGTAAACATTTTCACAGCGCGGCTACAGCGCAGCTCAAAAGCTCGTCATGTGGCCTTGCCCTTATATTAGTCTATTGGTTTTTCTTGCAAGCAGGATCAACCTCACATTGAATTCTCACAAAGTACTGATACTATGGACAAAGTACGCTTACTTTGTGGAGGCTATAGATGTTAAATTGCACCTTCAAGTGATCCACCACAGATTTTAACATAAGAGATTGATAGCTTTCTAATTAAAGCTCAAATAAGTTAGGCCTACATTATGAGTGCTGAGATGCGCATTTTTGTAAAATTGTTTTGAAACACTATATTCGTGATCAGGACATTCGAATTGCATAAAATAGAAGATAAACAAAATCTTTAGTGACAGTGCTATTATTCCGCTACATTTTTCATAAATGTACGAATTACGAATCTTGTAATTACTGTTGTGTACATTTTCTTTGATTACTTATACAGATGATTCTACAAATTTGTTGTACATTGTTCAAAAAAGTTTTCAAAGCGATTTTTGTAGATTCTATAGCATCAGGTTGACGTTCCTTTTTGACACAATAGTAGCAAATGACCGAAACTTTACCTAATGCACTTGAATTTTCAAAAACACCTGCTTCCGTGCCTGCTGAGTCCTATTGAATGAAAAGGTATTGTTTTATTCTAAGCTACTGCATACTTGCAGAAATAAGAATCGGTTGAGAAGAAGAAAAAAGACGGCTAAGAATGTTCCCGAAATTAAGGTCTTAGAGCTATTAGAAAATCAGTTATTTCTTGGGATTTTTAAGTTTGCAAACATTCAAATCGCAAATTTGCAAATTTGACATTTTAAAGTCTATTTTTAGCCGTTTCTGCACCATCAGATAAAGCAAATAGGATATCTATCGCAGCAGTATTTCAAAGTTTTGATACTGCATGATATGCAGTCAGGATCAGGAGCGATCTTAGAGAGTAAGACAACCTGTTTTCATTAAATAGGACCCACCAGGCAGTGAAGCAGGTGTTTTTGAAAATTCAACTGAGGCAAAGTTTTGGTCATGTGCTACAATTGTGCCAACAAGGAGCGTCAACCTGCAGCTGGAACCTAACAAATCGCTTTGGGAAAAGAGTAAAAAGTTTTGTACGAGGACTTTTTTGAACACTGTACACTTATGACTCACCTTTAGAATCTCGCTGGGACACTTCAATTCAACATAAGCTATATCATTTTTCTTGCTAGCCAAATGCTTCTTGCATTCTTTGTTGAATTCTGCATCAGGTATATCTTCAATTACCAGCTTTTTCTTTTCAGGGTTTTTGTAATGCACCACAGCTCGCTTCTTATCGTGTTTTCGAATGACGCAAAATGTGCTGCTGCTTTGTTCAAAGTCCACAGGCATGATGTCATCTTCAAGAAGCAGGTTGATGAATGAACTTTTGCCTGCTGATGTTTCTCCTGCAAGAAAAGCAATTTTATGTGAATTACAAAATTTGCCACAATTTCAAATTCACGGATATTTTAATATCAAAATCGAACGACTGATCTTCACCACTTTCACTTTCGTAGTTTTTCCTGACTTTATATTTGGCTAGTCTGAGTAGAATTTACGGAAGTTTGTTTTGGAAGTGATAATTTTCGCATTTGGCTTTCAAAGCTCATCATAAAAAAGATTTTGCAGAAATGAGGGCATGTAACAACTTAACCGTCAAGTAGCAAATTTCTAAGAGCATCCCTTTATAAGTGAGAGCAGGGAAGATTTTTATCTTTGTATGAAAATTGCTCAGATGTAAATGTATCGTACTTTAGAGTCAGGCATGGCAAACTTAGTTTTATCATTATGCCATACATTATTCACTCATTCAACGATGATTTATCTCAACTAACTTCATTTAATTACCTGTAATAAAAATGGGGTTTGCTTTCACAGTCAAAAAGTCTTGCATATATTCGTTTTTCCTTTCTTCAAACTTCTCCGTTTGTTGAATAATCCTCGCAATCGTTTGATTTTTGCCTGATTTCGCCATCTTTCTTAAATCTTGAACAGATTTCTCAAATTCACTGAGATTTCGAATCAAGCGAAGACGTTTCTCTCCCTCCTCTTCGAAAATTCCCTTGTATGTCTGAAAATGCAAGCACTTAAGATCTATCGAGGAGAAAATAGTAAAAGAATATCGCTAAGTATTGAACAACATGCTAAGAACTTTTTTGCTCTTTTCTGAGTCTTATTTCTCCCAGCCTGAATAATCAAAGCTTACATTAAGCAAATCATTTTTTTGATATCATCGTTCGTATTTGTTCGGTAAGAAATGAGAATTACGGAAAGGGTTTCAGCCACACATGGGATTTTAGATTGGTAAGACGGATTCTTGATATTACATCTTTTACGTCTTTTTTATATCAAATAATGGATTTTGAAAATCTGAGCATGAGTTAATGACATGGGTTTTGGATATTCAGAATGGGTTTTTGTACACGAAAAGATTTTATACAACGCTGCCACACAAAAGTTAGCCACGGTGAGTAAAAGTTCATATAAACGCATATCGATCGGAATGTCTCTGTAAGAAAACCTGTTGCGATAAATGTTATAATTACTGGTATCGCAATAGATTTTGAAAAGAACGAAAACGATGCGCTCCCTCGTCGAAACTACAGAATTCGTATGTTCAGCGAGTGTTAAATTAATTCTTGAAACACTAACATGATGAGGAAATCGTTGATATGGGGAAGAAATTGCTGTTTTAATAGAAAGAAAGTCTCTGAAATGTCTCATCAAGCGAACTTCGATGTTGAAGTGTCACAAACTAAACCAATCAAGCACGGACCTTTCCGCAAAACCCTGAAGAACGAAGGAAAAGGACAAATGATCTAAAATACTAAATAATCGAGCATGTTATTTTGCACAAATATTTTATCTCGACTTTTACATTTAGTGGTGTTCTCCTATCAATATTACAGCATTATATTTTTCGTGCTGCATTGTCCAATGCAATATAGTTCCAGAGTATGTAGTGCCTAATGTGTTATATTTTAAATTATGTGTCGCTACATTTAGATTCTCAATTCATTCTATAACATGTGATAATGGAAATATCTGATGTGCACTCCTACACTTTAGAGATCAGCATCCTTTCAATTTCATTGATAATATTCGCTAGTTTTAATTGACCATTGTTTTCTTTTTTATATACTGAACAGTGATGCCGTAAAATGGGGTAACTTGCACATGTTTTTTCGGGTTTTTATTATGCTGTATGGAATATATGGGGCTCAAGTGTCTGTAACTCACTATGAACACCACTCTTAACGTTCCAAAGTAATTTCGAAAAAGTATTTATAAAAATATTGATTGGAAAACAACGTTATTGCCTCATACTTTAGGCAAAGCCAACATCTTTGTCATATGGGTAACTTGCACAGCCTGTTTTTGAAACCAAACTTCTATCAAAATTGGTCTGTAACATAAGACAAAATTAATTAATTCTAATTTGTCATTATTATCTATGCCCATGAGAAACAATGTATTCATAAAAATATTCACATACCGATTAATTGCTACGGATATCTATTAATTGATAATTAAAAAACTCGTAATCTTAGTCAGAAAAAAATCACAGTCCAAAAAAACTTTTATTGATAACACAATTTCACTTCCTCTTGTCCTTCAACGCTCATGAGGTCGCTCGACAAGCGGCGCACAGTAAATATAGGTCCTGGTCATTGCAATAGCTGCAAATCCAAATCTTGCACGCGCAGCACTCCAACCAGTCTTCTCCCCTGTACCCGATCCATGGTCGGCTGCACTCACCACAGCGTTCTTGCTCATCATCTTCTTCCTCAGAACTCTCTGTACTGGTCACGGAAGCTCCAGTAGCACCTTCAGCAGATCTTTCATTTGTGGAAGTTGAAGGTCCCGGGACATTCCCGGGACATCTGTAGAAAGGGCAACTCCAGGAGAAACGTTTGGACCACGACCTTTGTTCTTTTGAGTTCTGGAATCTCCACGTTGTTCTTTGAGCCATTGAAGCAGCGTTTCATCCAGCCTCCGCGTAACCGAAAGACTTTCTGCAGCAACTGTACCGGGTAACCTTTTCAGTGGTTCTTCAACATTTCGGGGGTATATACCAGTGGCACGGAATCCGGATTTCAAGTTTTGTGCAGAGTTTTTATGGATTTGCTGCCAAAGTTGAGAAAGCATTACTGGAAATGTGTCCTTCGTAATTGTGCCTTTAACCCGCGTTTCTCTTCTGTAGTTGTCCAGAATTTTATTCCACTCCATCTTGGCCGGTCTGAAGAAGGCAACATCTAGGGGTTGTAATAAATGCGTTGCATTTGGCGGCAAACAAGTGAAATAAATGTCATTTGACGCTGCCAAACGAATCACTTCGGGCGAAAAATGGCTGGATAAATTGTCACCTATTAAAAGCTTTCTTCCAGGACGATTTTTCATGGCTTCGATAAAAATTGACTTGAACCAAACTTCAAAAGCATTCATATCGAACCAACAGGTTTTTGTCGCAGTGTATTCAATCACACATCGAAAAACGTACATTAGCTTAGGATGATCTACGAACGGCTTTAGTTCTCGCAGTATAAATAGTCGGCGGTTCGCAGCTCTCACGGTGTTTGAAAAGTGAACATCCCACTTTAACTTATTTGTCCATGTCAATCCAAGAATGCTCAAGCTGTCGATGACTTTGATGTTGTCGTAAAATGGACAAGAAAATCTTCGACTGTGCTGGATTACCATTTGCCGAGACTTTTCTTTGTTGAGTATCATATCATTTTCCATAATCCAGTCGCCAATATGATGTAAGTTATTTGGACAAACATTGTCTTTGCTGCAACTTTCAATTAGTGTCAAATCATCAGCAAACTTGACCAACAAAGCTTCATTATTCGGAGAAATACTTAAAGCAATATAGACTGCGTGATTCGTTGAAACTCGAAACGTAGCATCACAAGATAGAATGGTGACGTCAAGACCAAAGAAATCCGATCTCAACACAAACAACTGCTTTCAAGTAAAAGTACCTGCTTATTCATCAGCACTGGAGCAATAACTTCTATACCTAGAGTAGCTACTTCTGACTTTTTACTTTTACTTGTAAGGATATGCTTGAAGTGTTTGCTTCTTTTTATTCATTCGTCCCTTATCAGACTAGTGTTGATCGTCGATTATCTCCTCCAGTTTGTTAAAGATGGGACCTCATTGTTGTTGAATGATGACTAATATTTTCTTGATGGAAGACGTGTGTTGATATGTGTTGAATGTGCCCCTTCTCTCATCCGTTCTGGATACTTGATATCCTTCTTCTTCTCTTTCTCTTCTTTCTCTTTCGAATTTGTCTTCTATGTTCTACATATGGCACGAAATCTAATAAACACCACCCTTACGAATTTTGATAGTTTTGAGCTAGAGGCGTTTAAAGTAAATTTATCTGAAGTAAATCTTACCATGTGAAACTTGTAGACGCCATAACTCTTTCCTCCGAAGGTGTGCATTATAAAATCATCTACCTATCATGATCAACAGGAAGATGATATTGCCGATCACCTCGAATTTTATGTATTCGGCAACTTCTCAACTTGCTTCCATGATGCTGTTATGTGATTCTGATTTCCATTTTTGAATCAATTCAATATACATCTTTCTCTCTCACTCACTTATTCACTCACTTTATGAAGCCCGGATGTTAAGCCAAGCATAAAAGAAACTGAAGCCTACATTAACGAATGTTAATGCACGCTCAATTTTGCATAATGACCACCGCTAGATATTATTTGCGACAATGGGATGTATACTACATCTGTTACAGCGGATTTTACAGCTGATCACTGTGATTCATTATTCTTTCAGCTTCGAATTATAAAGCCCATGCTTCAAAAGTGAGACTGTTTTCCATGTTTTACGTGCGCATCAGAAGCAATTAGTATAGATACTAAGAATTTGATATTTTTGAATTACTTCCTTATATGGACCATCTCTGTATGTGTGCCATAGCCTACTTATGTGTATGTGGTCCACTTATAGAGGCATCACTGCATAATGGTGAACTTCAGACCCTTGAATGAGTACCTTATTTTTTAAGTATAATGCAGCACTTACCATACATCCTGAATTGTATTGCTCCGCTTGCTTAATTTTTTGCACTTTATCCTTGTGCTCCGTTACTTTTAACTTCAGCGTCTGCTTCAATTCTCGATCAGACTGGTAGTCAAATCCGAATACCTCCTCTGCCCATTCGTCAGCATCACCTGGGGACATGCAATCAATGATGTCATAGGATAGATAGTCGATGTTTTCCTTTCGCGGCTCGATTTGTTCCATGATGCTGCTCGCTCATTACACAAATCCTCTAAACCTTTCATGCAGCAAATACTCGAACTTCGTCAATCATTCCTAGCCTGATGTAGTTACTCAAACACGGTACACATTCGAAATAGGTGTGATAAGGCTCAGCGTGGACGATTCAGCAATCGAGAGGTCATATCCGTTTAGACATCCTTATCTATTACGAGAGCGCTTTAATTATCGCTTGATGATTGTCGCATCAAATTTCACTATCGCACCAGAATATTGCTTGATTTCAGCTTGACTTTATTCTAGAACATGCCACATTTTGGAAATGTTCTATTACACATATTCCACTCTAAATTTCAATAGTGCAACTTCATTTTTCAGTGATCGTTGTCACTGATGATGGTAACTTGCTTACTAAAACATGTTTGCAAATAAACCTGTCAAAAGTGCAATTTCATATTAAATAACAGCTTCACAGTAAATTAGAATAGAATTTTTCAATGCAGGTGTTGTTTCGTTTTAGTTTTCACCTTTTAGTCCGTATATACTGCATTCCAAATAAGTAGGCTAAATGAATATATCAGAGGAAATGGAAATACACTATCACACTTTAGAGCGGAGTGATAGTGTACTTAATAGCCAATCAAAAGGCTGAGGTTCCCGCAATTTGCTCAAAGATCAATCAAAACTTTTATCTGTAGTTACCTATAAGGCAGCGAAGCTCTCAGCTCTCAAATATAATCCAAACCTGACAGAGTAGAGCAATATCATTATGCGCACAGCAAAAACTCTGTGCTAGATGACAGTTCTATGACATACCTAAGAGCTGAGAACAGAGACGATGGTCGCGCTCCGCTTTTCTGATGGAGTTTTATGCTATATAGAGGAGTTCTCGGGAGCGCTAGAGAGCAGCGACATATAGTAAACTCTGTCAAACTTCCAGCACATTGATGATGGAAACTACGGGAAATGTATATTTTTTGGCTATATTGTGGGTGAGCAATCGCAAAGCATTTCACACAATATGAGAGTTGACACTTATGAGTCGGAAGCAAATGGAATATCAAGTTCTGGTGATGTGCTTTCAGCTCTCACCTCTAAAATGCGTTAGTATTTTAGCATATTTTCTATTTCAGTAGACAGCTGCTCGTATGGGTCTTGAAATAACCACACTTCTCTTAGTCGGAGGAAGATGGCTAATGGAACCGATTTGTTGTGCGAGCAAAAGTTCAAACAACAACTTTCTTGATTTTCATATGAGAATGCGATTACGCTTGCGAGGAAAAAATTGTCTGTGATGGAAGCAGGAATGAATTTGTGGTCAGCAGACCATGGCACAATTATTTGATTCCAAGCCATTATTGGTCTGTATGTTATAAATGGACGAATGACATCTCGTGAGAAGAGATGTTACAATTCGAAGCACGCATAAATCTATATAATTCATTCTTAATTCATACAGTACCATAAATTATATTTCGCCTGACATTCGTTCTCCTTCCAATGCCAATCTTTTTCAACATGGAATCGAAAAGTTATTCGTATAAAAACAACTGACCAAACGATTCAGGCGATTCCTAGGAGATCATCTTTTGAAGCGAGGAAGACATGACTTTCTTCACACAGGATAAAGAAAAGCTGAAACCCGGCCTGGGCGGCTGAAAATTTGCACTTTCTTCTTTTTCTGCTGCTGATCAAAAAAAGACGGTGATGCACAGAACTGTGTATTCATGTTTTTCGTATTTGTTTAGAGAATATTTGACCGCCAGACCTAGATGCTCTAGATGCGTTGGCGAGACAAAAACACAAGGATAATTATTATTAGTATTTAATACGGTCTTTATACTAGATTGTCATGCTTTATGTCAGATGTTCAGTAGGCCCCTTATTCATGCCTCCTTGTAGGAGCTCAAACAGCTTGACACCCCGTCGGAAAGATCCCTGCCGTTGCCCCTGATCCGCCTGATGACAATCTACAATCTAGTGCAGTGGCGGAATAAATAAAATTTAAAATGGATTCTCAATACAAGCATCTATGACAAGGCAGAAAATAATTCCATTGGCAGGTCAAGTCTTACTCATACAAATTCTTTGACTGTTGTGGCAGCATTGTCCACTCCTAACGGTTCCTATCAATCTAATTTTATCTTGTTAGCGCTTGTAATCAGCAGCTGGTTATCTAGCGGAGCAGTCTGATTTCAGATTATCAGCTGATAGATGATTGCACAGATGATGGTCAGTTTAATTATCTGAATCGCTGAAAATGCCACGAATATTGTTGTAACGATGAGCGGAGGTTCATTATCTTCAAAGTCAATGTTACGGATTCGATAGAATGATTATTCGGCAATCCATACATGGTAAAATACTTAGCACTCCATAGCGCTAAGGTCATTATTCGAACTTATGACCGGTGCAGTGGCTTGTGGTAGAGTGTTCGCTCTGCGTCAGGGAGACCTGGGTTCGAATCTAGATCGAGTCAAACCTAAGACTTTTAAATAGGTACACTCTTCATTCTTGTTAAACACTCGAGGCGAAAGAGCGGCATGTCGCCGAATGTGCTGCAGAGTATAAACAAGGAATTGTTTTTAAATGATAAGCAGAATACAAACAGCAGGCATGTACCAACAGAAACCGCTGAAGTCTTACAGTGGTTCCGGTTCCAGATTTTTTCAGTGTTTACGGTTTCAAATCCTTGTGGGACTCATGTACAACCGACAATTTTAAAGTAACTAAAATACTCATCTTAGACATATGAAACCTACATAATGAAGAAGGTTATAGAGTGAACTTCAAGTAGGCTGAAGAACATCTACAGAGCTTCAAGTTCTGTGAAACATCTATCTGACTATTTACACATCAGAAACACATTGCAACCAATTTTGAATAACTATTAATAGCTCCAGGTGTGTCAAGAAGATCAGAAGGATAGAATGATGCAAGCCTCCTTTGCTGCAGACATGAGTAGCGCGTCTGCTATATTGAAAATATTTGCTCTAATTGACTTTTCACTATTTCACTTTTATAAAATCTTTTGTATTCATAATGATTCTGTGATACAATTACGAGTGCGTGATAAAAATGGTTTATCACAAGGAACCTAGATTTGAAACTTATCACGAGGGATGCGTGGTCGGAGTCGGAGTCCCGGAGTCCTATCATCTTTGCTTATAATAACTAGATCAGAAATATAATGCCAAAAAAATTATTTATCCTCGTGCATAGCTGTCACTGTCTTGATGTCAACATTCTCCGTCAAACAAAAGTACAGAGACACTACTGCATGCAAAGCTTGTACTAGTTAAAGGAATGAACCGACATAGTGAAAAAAAGGATTGTCTTCTCACTCGTTGATGATTAAGTAGAGAAGACAGGTCTTCCTAGCCTCGATCACACCAACGCACCAAAGACCAGATCAGAGACAAAAGTAAAATACTAGTTTGTTTGAGAACATTACCTCTTACCCTCGCGTCAATCGTGTGTGATAGCTCCTCCAAAACCGCATATTAAAATCGAAAGTGCACTCATATTTCTTGAAGAAGGATGGACGATTTTCCTGCCTGGTAGAGACTGGAGAAAAACCGCGTGAAGCACACATCAACAAGATGGGAGGAGCCGAGTCGCATGCATTCAACTTAAAGCGACATCTGATAAAATTTCATCGAAAATGATTGATAATTGATGCAGCAATGATCAGTAAAGATCGGTTCAGGTAAGCATGTAATGATCTATGATGTTGGTTGCCAATTTTCTTTTAAAAATACTAGGCTATATATATTGGCCACCCGAAGTCGGAGTCGGAGTCCTATCAAAATGATGGGACTCCGCATCCCTGCTTATTGCGATATAAATGAGGCAAACGGTAACAATATATTTTATACTTTTCTATGCATTAAACAAAATAATAAATATTATAGGCTACGACTTAAATGCAGCCCCCTTTCTCTAGTGAGAAAACTCGAGACTAGAGATGCTCATGTAAGTCAAAGGAGCTTTGATATTCTGCTTCTTTAGCGGCATTGGCGGAGATAGAATTATTGATAATTATGAAATATAATAATTATAAAATAAGTGATAAAATTGTATGATTGATAAAATTAGTGATGAGTGGATGTCCCATCCAGATTCGGACATGACATGATCCGTTGAGCAATAAACTATAGCTACTGTAATACACTGGAAGTCTATAACATACGAGTATAGCGTAGAATTTTTGAAAGGCGAATTGCTTGTGGTGAAGTGGCCATTTTTATATACATTTTTCACACACAACGCCATATGGTTTGTGCTTTTGTTCTTCAACCCTATTTGCATGTTGATGAAATTTCTATTATCGGAAAATTGCACCAGCATAAACACTCAGACGAAATGAAGAATCCTCACAGTGGAATCCTCTAGGGACCTCAAGCGCCAACTAACCAGTCAGCATTTCTAATTATTTATAAAAGGAACACCTGTTAGTTGCCTACATTGTATCAAAGCAGCCAAATACATGTGTATACACATGAGCATTTAGCAAACCAAGAACTTATCTGCCGTAAAAATCAATTATTCGTGAAGCATTACTGGCTGAGATGTTATTGGGTCCTTATGAACCCCAAACGCCAACTAACGGTTGAGATACCAATGAAATTATTGATAAATATTCATGTTTTTATTTTTGTGAAACATGCCTTATCACCACTACTTACACCGATGGATTCAATTCAAGTTGTCCTTTTTGAAATAACTGAATATATGTTTGCTGAAGATGTTAAGTAAAATTTAGAATACAAGCTTATCACGTTTGAGAATTATTGATTTTATATTATGCAGACTGGTAGTAAAGGCTCAGCCTCATAGCAGCGGAACTCAAGGTAGCAAAGTGGTGTTATGCAATAATGAGTGCTGTGCATGAATAATACTGTACGCACTCCCATTAATATTTCATTAAATGCTTAACAGCTGTGCGTAATTGTGAGATCCGCTCTTACGGGATCACGTCGCATGTTTCTTCAAGTCTAGTTGTTGAGTGCATATACAAACGTGTGTTTTTCTGTAAGTGAACAGTGCGGATGTACATGTAGGATTTATAGCTATACATTTATTCTGAAATAAAATGAAATAAAGTGGATTGACGGCACCGATTTACCTGGGTTCAGTTTCTTAACGTGCCAAAACTATCAAAAGAGTTAAAGAGGAAGTTTGATATAATCAACTTGTGTAGAGGTACTGAAATAAATACAAAGTCGTCATTCTAATTAACAATAGAATGAAGTGAAATGAACTATAAATCAAATCGCCATGCAAAAGATGTGCGGCTGGCAGGATTCGAACCCACGACCCCAGGAAAACTAGGCCTGTGCTCTACCAACTGAGCCACGAGCCGCTTGCATGAGACTGTGAAAATTGGCAGGACCAAGCCCTCACCACCGCACATAAGTTGTCACAGCAATTATGATCAATGTATAGACATCTCGTCGCAATTGTGCCTGCCGACATTTAGGCAAGTAGCTGGGGATCGATTGTCCTAAGCACTGATTAGAAGCATCCTGAAATCGAATGATGTTCTCGTAGCTTTAATGATGATATGCACATGCATATATTTGGATTAAACAGCTGTAGCTGATTGTAATACATAAAGGAAAGTTTAAAAATAGTTCATCAAAAACAGAGCTCTACAAAAAGTTTGACAAAATAGATGATAAAAGGGAACTACTGCATCTGTCTGTAACACCACGGTTTGATACGAGTATTTCCATCAGGCGGATGAATTGTAGTGAAAGCCATAGCTCCATATGATCGTCATCGAATTCGCCAATTTGTGAAGTGAGAGCAGCACATGAGACATAAGATAGCACACCGCTACCAGCTCTGTCAATCCTATGTTTCCTTTTCTTCTTGATGTTGAGGCATTTCTGACTTGACTTGATTCTTCTAATAACTTAAATAAACATTGACATTTTAGTGCATCTTTTAGCCCCGTACATCCAAGATATCTGTTTTCCGTAGTTGCTCTGATGCGCATGCAATGCTTGATGCTAATTCCATCATAGATAGTCGAAAATGGAACATGCTTACGAGCTTCCACTATACAAGTCCGACCTTCCACTACGAAGGCATTTAATCGGATCTTGGAGTATATGCATTCCAAATTATAATCTCGGAATACAATTTTATGGGAATATGGGCTGTCATGTGTCATAAATCATCAAAGAAATAAAAGTGGATTCATATCAATCAATGTAAACCGTACATGGAACCTGACAACAGAAACAGACACTTAAAACTTAAGCATCCGGACAGAAATTATAATAAAATATGCATGCACTGAACATGCGCATGTGAAAATCAAATACATAAACGAGCCTTAGTTCTCACTTGAATTAGAAATTAGTTGAATTTTCGGTACAATAATTTCTTGGTGGTGGTCAGAATTAAGGCTCAAGGCTTGATGGATTCTGCTATTGATAGAGAATCATACAAATGCAAATTTTCAAAAACGACTGTCTGATTGTGCATGATACGTATAGAGGCTACACTGAAATGGAGTCATTGGAAATCAGAAATTCTATGCGAACAAAAACAGCATAAAAACGGGGCTTTATCCTTAGGGGGCTTGGGGATTCTGTAAGGCTGCAGTCCACAGAATTTGGATATAGGGTGGGGTGGGGACTCGGCTATCTATCCCCACGGCAACCCTCGCTTATATCTATATGAAATACAATACTAAATTACGTTGATATCTCAATTCATGCATTCATCTCAACTTCACAGAAGATTTGCATAACGCCTTTAATTACATGTGAGCAGCGGCCGCATGCTAAATGGTTTTCGAAGCCGGATCAATAAAAGATAAAAACAAAGAAAAATCATTTCATTGTCCTCACACATACTGGTTGCTGTTGACGAACAGTTTCCGCAACCGAAAATATTGATTTTTCTGTGGTTCTGTGGTCTCCAGTTTGAGCCAAATGCAGTGGTTCCGGTTCCACATTCCTGACAACCTGCAGCCTACCCTATGTTTTGGCCTTACCGGCCTGTATGTCCTTGGGTAAGTCCTGGTTAACAGATATTTTCATTACACTGTTGACTCACTCATCTCAGGTAGTGTGCATTTCTTTTTCAATTTCAATTACGCTTGTTAACTCATAGTCTCTGTGCAATATCAAAGTGTTTAAAAATTTTCTTTAACGGAAAGCTGGTGATGAGCCGTATGATCTGGTGATATGACAGTACCGGTCGGCCGAAACACCGTTGATGCTCGGTTAACTGCTGATGATCTCTAGTACTCGCAGAGTGATGCGCTGCTTTTTTGCACTTGGAATGAAAGAAATAAGCATCCTTGCTTGTACATGCACATTTAGATTGCTTTACAGAATAATCATATCAAAGGTGATTTTATGATAAGTTGATTGATTGAGCTGATGCACACCATACTGATAACTGCCTCGCTGAACGATCACCGCTCTAATCGGAGTTGAACACAAGTGATCATGAACAGGAATTGATCATTTCTTCTTTCATCCTACGCCTTCTTTTGGTGAAGAATGGCTGACATTTCGCCTGAAGAAAGAGTTGGAGACATCACCTACAACATGATTGACTTAATGACAACTGCTGACTTGTGACAACTTGTGCCTTGACAAAGGACGAACGTCCGAAACGTCGGCAATACATACAATATCCAGAAATTTTGGCCTTATTTTCATTATTCTGGAGGTATAAATCTTATTTTCAAATAATGAATCCCAAACACCTCCTCCTCACGGCTCTTTTGTATATAAAAATGTAACTGACTGCAATCACAAAATCATTCTTCATTATCACTGTAATTATCACTGACTTCATTATCAGCGTAATTGATAACAATTACAAATTACTCCATTTTTCTTGAATCACATTTCAATTACTTTACAATTACTTTAGACATCTCCCGGTTCTTAATTTAGATCTTGAAATAATTTTCGTCATAAATTTTTTAAAAAAAAGTTGCCGGTAATTATACCTCTGCTGCACATCTAGGGATAATATCGCACTGTCGTATTATTAGTAGTTATTTTAACGCTTTATCGACAAGGAGAATGAAGTTGGATGAATATGCACTGTAACAGTGCTGACTTCAAAGAAATTGCAATTACCTCTCAATTACATGACCAAAATGTAATTGATTGCAGCCACATATGACTCATTAGAAAATGTGATTGATTACAATTATTAATAACAGTAATTGTAATTGCAAGTACAGTGTACAATTACAACACAAGTCTGATTTCTTTGCTTGATAGCACAATCGGAGCTGTATGTGTTTTACATTTCACGTCCTTTTCCCAATGACTGGGGCTCGAATAGTGCTGAGACATCTACGTGTATATGCAGGTACCTGGAGCGGAGCGGTCTCTAGTGTCCAGGCTATTACTAACTCGCACAGAAAGAGATTGCGAAGCAGTAAAAAAATATGAATAAGTCAACTTGGATGTGGAGCACAAGACGATAAAGGCACACAAGACTTACATTGTAGACAAATTGAGTAATGATAGGTCTCTCCCTGCGTTAGCGCTGATCAGTACATTTTCAGCAGGAGATATACTTGCTTGATACATCCTTCATCCTCTATATCTACCAATTAAAGCGCTTAGTGTACAGATACATACAAACTTACATATGAGAACGAGCCAATTAATTAACTGTCGGTTCTTAAATTCGATGATGCATTCATCACATTATTGAAACAGCAATTAAGATGTAGGAAACACATCGATTTCCTCAGGTGGTAGACATCGAATTTCTTAGACTGCTGCTCCATTCAAGAAGCATTTTGATTCAATGTAGGAGCCTCATCAACAAAACGGTCAAATATCACTCGAGGATCAGTCCAAGTTGATGATTGAAGCGTAATCAGCTGTCTTAATTTCATGCATTCACTATGACTAGCCCGCAATCCAAACATAGGAACAGTGGTTGACCGGAATTCCGTCCGATTCCGGTCAAAATTAAGGATCACCAGTCCCGATAATTGATGCATCATTGAGAAATTCAAAACAGAAAATGCGTGAAGTTAAGGAGCATTACAAACCCTGCAAACTGGCAAGGGTTACAATGATCACAAAATACTCGTAATAAAATTACTGAAGATTAAGGCTACAGCATATTGCATGTAGGTGGATGTGACAAATGCACTATCTGAAAAATATTCATCGTGTGTCAAAAATGCTTTCAGGTTAGTACATTTGAATCGGAACTTATGTGTGGCAGGGAGCAATTTTCAGTAGAGATATCTGTAGAAATAATTGTCAGCAGCTTTTCCAGATTGTCGTGCGATCGTCAATTAAATCTTCAAAATCTGGAAGGTTGGGCCTAATTTTTATAATAAGTGCTTATGTTTTACAGAATTCAATGCAAGCTTCATAGAGTGCTAGAAAAGTTCCAATGCTCCTTAGAATTTGAGACAGTCTCACATAGGTCTCCTTTAATTATATTTTGCCAATCGTTGCAAGTAGGTGACTCTCATCATCAGTGTTTCCAAAAGTGAGCGCACAGCGCGCAGCTTTGATAACATTATTTCAAAAACAGAAAGGGAATTTAATAATGAGAAATTAGTTTTTCTACGCACTAGATATAAAATAATTGCAAATCAAGATATCGCATTTCGTCGGAACGGCCTGGTCACTAGAATAGTCATTATATTTTAAAGTTCAAATCAAATATCACGCTTTGATACTGCATCATATTAGGCCTACCTACATGTACATGTAATACAGTGCTTTGCAGAGTAAATAGACCACTCAAGTGCCATTAATAGCCTCCGTCTACGATCGCATGGCATCGATCATCTCGGACGTCTGTTCCTAGATTCGACAAGAATATGCTGATAAGGCGATGAATGAGAATGAATTCTATAGCATCCCAAATGAAAAACAATAATAATTATTATCTGATGGTGATATGCTAATTGTCGAGAAAGCTAGAGAAGTTCTTCGTAACGACCATCTTAAGGCAGCACAACGTGCATTATTTTTTGAACGTGTTCGTCTGTTCAATGGCCAGCTCTTTCTATCTTTCCTCCACTACTTTCCCATTGGTAAACGTGCTCTGGGGGCTTACAAATTCTTGGACCTGAAACAAGTGAAAAATTTTTCGGAAGAGTTTTAACGGTATTTTGACGGTAAAATTATTTAAACAAAATCGTGTCTTCAGTAGCGCAACGTTTACAATTGGACGTAAGATGCTCGATCGTTGCTATGAGGCATCGAATCGCTACATGCTGTATCTGAGTAAAAAAGAAAAAAGAGCGCATTCAAGCAGAAAAAAGAAAGAGGAAGAAGGGAATGCCGAAGAGGAAGAAATTGGAAGGGAAAGAGTCAGAAGAGAAGAAAAAGAACTCGCTAAGAAACCTGCCGAGAGTAAGCGGAAGGCGGCTATGGAATACATGGAGGCAACCAAGAAACTGATTCTGAAAGCTCAACAGATAGCGGATGCAATTCCCGAATCAACGCATCCATGTTTAAGTGGGGTGTAATCGATTGGAGATCAAACTACTTGTAAGAAGAAAATGAAGGTTGACATCGACTGAACCAAAAGTGGATGCGAGGCTTCACAGACTATGATAATAACGTTCAGCACTGAATACTTTCTTTTAAGGCTAAATTCAAGTTGATACAAATTCTATTGATGAATTCAAATTTTCTGAAAAGATATTTAATGCTTTTTTTCTGTTTTTTTTTCAGCTAGCATGTACATATCTACTACATACAGTAACGCAGTATATATTCCAGGCTCACTTATCGTGAAATTAAGGAAAACGTGGACCATCAGGCTATTTTTTAAATTAATTACAGTAATTGTCATGTAAACCTTCTGTTGTGGTCACATTCCCTTATTATTTGAATGCCACTCGAGAGAGTTTCTTGTTCATGGCTTTTATGAGAGCTTTAATGATTACCGTGAAATTTCAGTACACTAGGCAATGTTCATAGTATGTTATTAAAACTTATTAAAACTACCTAGCTATGTTGACCCTATTACAGGTTCCATCGAAAGCCTTCTTATGATTGAAAGTTCCACTTCTGGAATCTCAATAAATCACGGCTTTCAGTTTTAAACCTTTGAGATTACCGGCCCCTGACGTGACCACTTGGCCTGAAATTTTGCCATAGGTCCGAGAAAAGTAAAAAATGTAGCTCAAGATTTTCATCATAGTCAGAAAACAACTGAATCGAGAACGGCTGAAATAGAACTGATACCATAGAAAGCTAGCTATCATAGAAATATTGGAACATCACCAGACTTTCAACACATTCATGTTCAGAATCGTCCATTTCACGCGTCGTCACCATAGTTTAAATTTAATTATTCAGCAATGTAATATTGCAGTTCAGATATCTGAACCGCAATATGCTATAAGGCTGAGCATAGACTTCTAAATTTCTCTGGACAGATAGGTAAACAAAATTTGAAATCATTTTATACATGTTCAGGTCAACCAACATTCGTGTTGCAAAAGATAGAATTTTGCAGCTTGTTTGAATGCAAAATGCAAGCAAATGCAGTATACCATTGTTGGCTGTGAACCGAAATCCAATGACGGTGTAAAACAAATACATTCCTCTACTTGCATAACAAAGAAATTTGAATTTGTGGTTGCATCGATTTAGTTGAAAGTATTATATCCCAACTAAACATTCTTGTGTGACGTCTTGTGTAACCTTCAATTCCATGAATCTGACAAATGCTACCACGAAGGACATGGATCATCATGGCAAGCAATGAAGAAAAATTGAAGAAATGAAACAGCGTGATCTAAAGTACAGTGCCATCGAAATTCCTTTATCTGCCTAGATGCTTCTCCAAACAACTACAAAGCTGCGATCCGGTATGGCCACTTTTTCAAGTATATGTCCTGGGAATGGAAACACAATCGGAAGATTTCTTGTTATTACAATTTTGTCTAAAATTTAGAAAGAAACCATTCCATCTGCGTTTGTGACATCTCAAAACGATAATGGACTAAAAATGGCTATCATAAGTTGAAATCTTCCCCACAGCATCATCACATCATTGACTGTCGAAAAATCTGCGAATATGTATTTGCATTTATCACAGAGAGAAATCCATTCCAAACAGCACATAATGTATCTATCATACATGTATATCACAAGTTTTCCAAAGTTGTCAATCTGATGACTTCTGGATAATCTCTGGATGACCAGCCAGTAATAGAAATTCGAAATTGGATTCAATTATGTAATACTTGGAAAGACTGACAAAGCTCCGTGAAGCCGAATTCAACGGACGGAAGATCCAACCGAAGCATTGACCGTTGTTATGTAAGGGTCAGTTTCGAGAGGAAAAGAGAAGCCATCGATTTCCACACTATGAATGTCCTGAAATGAGGGGAACAGAAAAGTGAACTATACGGAGATCCTTCTTTGCATTCAATTTCATGAAAACAATCATGATGGACACAATAAGCATTTACAACCTGAGCAGCTACTTCTATACGGAGGTCCGAACAGTTATCAGGCGATCTGACCTGTGATGGAGGCTCTTCTGAGACCAATGACCAATGTTCGGAAAAACACAGCCAGATCACATTGAGAAGGGTTTTAGCTGGATACGTCAAATGACTGGTGCATATTATTTTATCTCCATGCGTCACCTTGCAGAGAGTGACAAGAAAATGAAAACAATAACTTTTTATTGAAGTTTTCCGGATTTAGTCTGAGAACTGTTGATGATAAAATATCATGCAGTCAACCACAGAAGATGATGTGTATGCAGGAGAATGTTTGCATACAAAAACTGATTTCAATATGAATCCTGATAATCGAGATGATATAAGTGGCGCTTGCTGCCCTTCACTCCTGAAATGTAAAAAATGTGATTTTTGTCGTAAGTGTAATGTCACAAATAGTGAGTTGGCAATGTTCGACATCCTGAAGCTGCAAAGTTTTTGAGCAAAATTTGTCATGGGAAGTTTTTTCCACCAAACGTATCTGTGCTTCAACTATACATTCCTTGCTGGAGGGTGTTGCATGAGATCAAACTGAATAGTTTTTAATTTTCATGTAAAAACTTTATTTGTGAGAATAGCGAAGAAAAACCATTTTTCCAGGTTATACAAGTCATAACTGAGATTGAATAATTGTCTAAGAAAATAGCATCTTTCTTTAAAAAATGAAAGGACGATGCTCAGACTATCGATGAATTTCATCACATTTCCGATTGCTTCGTAAAAATCTCGCTGTTCGCACGTACATGAATCAGATTTCTGAAATTTCAATGACATTTTTCAACAGCATGTGCAAGATATATGTTCATGAAATCTCAAATGCCTCAGTTCTGAGAAAGTTGTTAGAAGAAAAATTGCAAAATTAGCAAATGACGCGGAGGTGTAGCACATGCGTTTAGCGCATAAGCATGTGTAAGCTCATGCGTCCTAACTCCTAATGTAGATAAATATACATACATGCTGTGCTGGCAGGCAACCGGTTCTCCAAAATGTTGATTATGCTTATTGACAGTCTATTTGCAAGGTGATCTATATTTAGGAGTCCATGCCTGAATATGTATAAGCCAATTTCAACCTATCTGTCCAGAGAAATTTAGAAGTCTATGGGCTGAGGGCCGTCAGGCACGAAGCCATAGGTTATTGCGGTTCTGAGATCTGGATTGCAATATCATTGTGTTGAGGTTATCTATGATTGAACCACAATATGCTAAACAGGTATATTGCGGTTCAATATTTTAACATTGAAAGATATACGAATCTAAACACAATGAATTGTATTTATCTACTAATACTCTAGTCAACAAGCTTTGCGTCTTTGTGGCTCTGCGTTACTGGCTCGGCGTTTCACAATCAAATAGAAGATAAATCTGATGAGAAATTATTATTCATCTGAATATAATGTATCTGAAGCCGCAAGCCAGGCTGGCGAGAACCCTCCCCATGTTTCCACGGTAATGAGACTTATTCGGAAGTTTGAAGAAAGCGGGACTGTTGCTGATGAAGGTCGTTCTGGTCGGCCATCTGAATGTACGAGTAAATCTCAGGAGTTTCAAAGAGTTGTTACAAGGAATTGAATCGAATGCTCTAACGTCAACTCGCCGTATTGCATGCTAAATATCCATTACTTCAGATTACAATGTATTACCGCGTTACTGTGTTCAATACATTGAAAGAGTAAGGCTATAAGCCATACATTCCTCGATTATTCCATGCCCTCAATGAGGATGATCCAGAAAGGCGAATGCAAAGTTGCGAAAATTTTGAGGAAATGTTCAGAGCAAATCCAACAAGAATCGAAAAAAATCATTTGGTCATCATCACAATAGTTGTAAACAGTTGTCCGAACGGTTGCAAACAGGGATGCGGAGTCCTATCACTTGATAGGACTCCGACTCCAGCAAAAATGATAGGACTCTGGGACTCCGACTCCGACTCCACATCCCTGGTTGCAAGCAATTGATGTCAACCTTAGAAGAAAAGTGTGCAGGTCTGTGCAAGACAGAATGGCGAAGTGTGTTCTAAATGAGGGGGAAACTTTGAACATCTTCTTTGATCGTCTTCTACGTTCTCACCTCTCATTGTGATCTATGAAATGAATAAAACTTAAATTAAACAATTAAATTTTGGTTACTTTTTTGACAATTTAGATAGGTTTTGTGCATGAAGGATCAAATATCTAACTACAAAAAGAAAAAATATAGTTAATAATTTATTTTAGTTTATTACGAGTACAAGTTACGTATAATTGTTCGTTATATAAGTATTATTCTTAGTTGTCATTTTGCAGTCCATGTATTGTCTTCATGTTTTATCTTCCCGTTTGATAGCTTTCACAAAAAACTTATAATAGAAAATTCATTAAATTGTAAATCTACTATGTTTCGAAATTCATAATTTTTCAAGCTTTTAAAAGTTGCAAATCACTAATAAAAGTCGATTTTGTAAGATTCATTTTTGAAAATGCAGGAAGATGAAATCCAGAAAATCACAAATCTGGTCTTGAAACTGCAAGGTCAAGGGGGCTTGGGTATATCTGCGCGGAATCTCAGAGATATCACTTTGGAAACGCTGCATCATGCTTACCCGTGCGTCTCTGGTACTTTTTTATAGCTAGATGAAAACAGAAATTATAAAGAAATTCACCAAAAAATGGCAAAAATTTGCAATGACTGAACTATGCCTTTTCCATTAACCATTGACACAAACTGCAAAATAAATGTTACAAACTGCAATATCAGCTGTCACTTGTACACTGTAAGTTGTCAATTTCTCGCGCTTTAGATGGTTGCCTGATAACTTTGAAGATCGTGTAATCCGTGCAGACTCACTTGAATATCCCTAAGGTGAAAGAAAAGTGGGCGAAATACGTCTTATGGTTCATGAGAAAGGGCATTCAGTGACATAACATCTTCGACGAATGCGGATTCAACATCTGGACCTCCAGGACTCAATGCTGATCGTCTCAAGGAGTCAAGGAGTCCGTGGTTGAAGGACAGAGGGAGAAGAATTCTATGGGTTTTTTAGCTGCTACTCCCATCCTGCTTTAAACTCTTTCACTTTATGTTTTATCGAGGGAGAATGACGAAAGACTCTTGAATTTCATCAGCGAAGTAGGTGCACTTCTTTTCGAGGAGTCCTTTTTCGTCATTTATGACAATGTTCTCCTTCACACAAAGATTGAGGTCACTCCCGAGATATTGCCCCTTTCCAAACATGACAGAAATGGCCACACCATTCGTAAGAAATTGTACAAAGTGAAGACTGACGGATCCTCGCATCCAGTCGATCTTCAGTGACCATTCTGCCGTTCGATCTGCTGGAGATGACTCCTTAATGACATCGAATGAATACAGCAGTTTGAGGAAGCACTGTCGTCAATCACTCCTCAGTCGTCAATCAAATGCCATCAGTTTCATAATCGCTCTCTTATCTACACAGAGAAATGTTTAAATAAAGAGGACTTTCTTGATAAGCAGACCCAAAACTTGCACTTCATTATTACACAAATATGTTGTCATATATTGCCACACAGTTGTTCTTTCTTAGGCTATCGCAATAGGTTTGGTGTAATAGCCAAAAATAACTAACTTTTAACGCTTTTTCACAACAACAGGAAATGCATCGGTTATTTTATGATATGGCCGTGACTTTTAGAAGGTTCATGATATAGAAATTTAATGTTTTAAGTGAATTGATTGACAGACTCGAATAATGCTCTCCTAGTTGGAGTAATTATAATGCATGCTTAAGATATTTTTCTCTCCAATTTACTGTGTATAAGATAACAGATAAAATGAATTTACTTTGAAGTATTATAATTGAAATTATGCACTAAATCATCAATTTGATCGAAACTGGCACATTTCGGTGTACCGGCCTGAGAACCGGTGAACCGCGCACAGTGCTATTTAAAATGTGTAGAAGTAAAAAATTGATCAGTTTTGCTTTAAAGAAATAGGTAATTTATGAGATATAATTAGACTTGTTGGCTATAAATGTGGTAAATAGTAAGCACACTTATAATTGTATTGGAAAATTTAGACAATACATTATCGTCAATTAAACGTAAACATTCAATCATGTCTGTCAATTACCTAAAAACAAATTAGGCGCCTTGTATCGACATCTATACAATTATTATACTTAAAAGGGGACTCTATAACTTTAACCACATTTGGGGATTGGCTGTAATGTAAATTTACAGTCAAACCAAGAATGACAAGTTTATATAAAAAAATTAAGGAAATTTAGGTTTTATATTAAGCGATTTCAAATTGTATAGCATTCAATGAAAAATTATTGCTAGCTTCATAACATGAATACTATTAACACTGTACAGCTGAAATAAATTCGGGCATTCTTCATTACAATGAGCCTACCACTAATAAAATGTATGTAAGCATGCATAACGATAAAAAGACATGTCATTGCTGGTTGAAGATAAACAGATCCGCCTTCCGTAGATAATTGTTTCAAGCGGATGATTTTTGCCACATAGCACAGAATAGAACAGCAAAACATAGAAGAACAATATTGTCTGTGAAGCAGTAGACATGTAGCTTGTAAAATTTCACATGAATTTGTTTACGAATAAAAATGCCTATTGGAGACCATGACTCTTAACATCTTTAAAGATTAATCTGAAAACATCCTCATCTTTAAACATTAAGTGCATGAACAACTGCAGCTTTCTATGAAACATCGATGAACGCAAAAGAAGGAAATACCATCAGCACAAATTGTCTTTTTCAAAACTTTTTAAACAGATTTTGAATTCTTAAATAGGGTCTTCAAGACCCCGAATATACTTTAACCGTTAAATGCAGCACATGTAAGTAAAATTCAAAAGTTTGAATTTGATAAAATTGATGTCCACTCCTTTCACACAACACGAACTGTCTTCTTCATCCATTACGCCGTGATTGGTCTCCAGATGTCCTGAGATTGTGTCCGTAAACATTCTGCATAGTATAAATACTGGCTAATGAATTTCAAACGGCAACATTATCTAAAATCGCAAACTGACCTCTACGGCTATAAATTGAGAGACTTATTTTGGCAATCTCAATTATCTATCGATTCGAAATCGTCGGCCAAAAATAGGCTTGTATAGCAGAAATTTGGCAAACATTTGATAAGCACAAATATGGAAAGCATGGGAAAGTTCATTTCGAAATTAAATTTAGGATAGATACCTTTTGAGCGTGAACGGAACTAAAACCATGCGTTTTCTCATCAAGCACGCTTCTTAAAAACTCAGAATGCTCGCTGAACATGTCCTTATATACCATAGCCCACCCAGGGAAAATATCAGTATGCTAATGAATATTATCTCTATTAAACTGGAACACAGAACAAACATAAGTAGAACTATTTTCATGCGAATTAAAACTATTAAATGAATTAAATCTACTCAGAATGCTCGCTGAACATGTCCTTATATAATTACTCAACATTTATTATTGAGCTGCTGCTTGCTGATTCACTTAAGTAGATTTAAAGTCTGGCATGAGATTTAATCGGTCGAGTCACTGTTATTAGTTATGCCAGAATGGTCTGTCTCGTCTCAAACTAACATACGATATTATGACCTTCAGTCTCATTTAGCGATGCTTCATTCTATTTTTATAACAAAAAGGATATTCAATTTTATTTCTGCCTACTATAATACTTGCATCTGTAGATGATGTGACGACTATGCGAACGCTATTTGTGATTGATTATGCACGTCCTAAAAATCTGATATATCGCTTTATTTTAGCTGGACTAGAATTCTCGCCGTATGTCGATTTATTGTAGGTTATTTTGTAAAATGTTTTATATATGCATAAAGAGAAATGATAATAGCCGTGAATATTTACAAAGTTCACGGATAAGTTGCCGGTGCATTCCTATTGTCAACCACTGGAAGCCAACGTTTAGGTACCGTTGTCATGACAACGAATGTCCACAACGCACTATTGTTTTCAATGTCTATGTCCGTTCCAGTCCTTTATTTTTATAGATTATTGGATTTCTATTCTGCGGGTTTCCAAATAATCATCAACCTACCGTTTTATTTTGCTTCATGATGTGGAAAATTTCGAAAAAAGGAAAATCGAATCCCATACTTTATCGCAATGCTTCTGGTTTTTTTCCAGCTAACCTTTTGTGCTAAGGACATAGCGTCCAGCGTTATCGCCATCACAGTCCCAACACCATTGCTTTCTAAAACAAACTGCAAGTCTCGTACTTCACAGCCATTAAGTGATCGATTTGAAAAAATCTGAAGAATATGAATTCTGCGAAACTGAAAAATAGTTCCATTGCAAGTTGTCATGAACTTTGTGTCACCATATAGCCTCTAAATAACTAGAATTTAAGCATCTAAATTTAAAAAAAAATCACGATCAGCTACCGATGATTTCTTTTCATAATAGTGAAGAGCCATGGAAATAACACATCATTGCGCATTTTGTGAAAGCAGTGTAAGTCAGGGGTTCGCGCAGTCAGGTTAATTAAGTCAGGTATTAATCGATTAACCCAGTGAACCCACTGTTGGATAGAAAAACAGAGCCATAAGCTAATTTGTAGATAAATTAATTACACAAGCAGTATATAAATTATGCCCAAACGCGTCAATTCTATCGTCGTGGTCATATGTGAACGAACAGGGATACAGGGATAATCTCACATTGCCTACAGAGATGTTTGGCTTACTAACACTATTTCTATTCTTGATGTAGCATTCCCTGACTATACTTCAAGTGGAATAAGCATTTTGATAGCATTTTATTGTTTGAAACTCGTCGTTCATATGTTATGCGTAATCTGAAGCCACACATTTCCAAAAAAGTTGCTAGTAGTAAAGTTGCTCCACAGTTGTCTCACTATTTATGTATGCCACTGTTTTTTGATTTGTTTTGTGAATTGTTGACTGAGATTCGAAAGCGAGCTCTTCGTGTAATTTTGCGGCCAAGAATGAAAGCGCTCAATCATTCCTGATTTTGACTGTATGCATAACATGTTATCGTGTAAATTTCTCACCAGTTGTCATTCAACAGAGCATCCCTAACATCAACATGTTCCTCCAAAATCCACACGCATGTTTCAACTCTAGACATCAAAATTCATTTTTTGTCTGGTGTTGTATGATTGATAATAGTGAAATCTGACCTCTTCATTATTGTCGCATGTTCCTTTCAAAGTCTACATGTTACAATGAGTGATATCTTTTTATCTGTAAGTTCAAGCTGATTTACTATTTCACTGTTTTGATATATGTGTATTTGATTTCTATTCACTACCAATAAACGCATTACTTATTTACTTGCTACTTGCCTACTTTCTTATTGGTGAATTAGTTTTAATATCAAGTGAAAAGAATGCAATATTTTACTCTTTTGTTATCAAATCGTAGTTTAAGAGATGATAAAAAATATCGGAATATTCGCAATGACGCTTATGTGAACTAGACGAATGAAATTCAGGATGTGCTCAAAACGGATTGTCTGTCGTCCCAATGTTTGCGGAACCGAGCTGCAAAGGTAAAAAACTACACTTCAGAAGAAAATCGATGGCAAAGACAATTCAATTTTGAGTGGTTCAACAGATAATGGAAAAATTGATTTTCATTGATTTTTAAATGTAGTTTATTGTTGATAGGATTGTTAAAAATATATTAACTTTTAGCATCATCTTCATTTAAAAACGTGACTTCGCAATATTTTGGGATATATCACTGTAATCATATGAATTAAAATTATGCTCTGATTGACTTATTCAACTAAATCACAACTCGAAAGTTTCAGTTCAATGCATAAAGTAATGTTATTTTCAGCTGATTGAGCATGAAACCATTCGACGGGAACGCTTGAAAAAATATGCTGAAGATCTTCAGAAAATAGTGGAAAAACTGAATCCATTATTTCAAATAAGTGAAAACAAATTTGTTGATGAGATCAAGAAAGAAGTAGACAGTTTCATCAAAGAAAAGGAAAAGATGCTGAAAAAGTTTCTACCAATTGAAACCAGCCCAATCTTCGTAACAGGTGAGCTTTGTTGATCGTGATTCGACACTTCAACATATGACGATGATCTGGTATTCAACTATCATTGACGCATATCCGTCCACAACCGTGTAGTTCAACTCTTGTTACTTAGACGTAATGGATTAGGATATATTCAGTACATATCATGCATGTGGAACACTTTGTAACATTATATGTAATACGCTTGCGAAACATCAGTCTCATTTCAGTTCAGTGTGTAGGACATTCAAAAAAGTTCGGCAAATACGGTTTCAAAACAAATAGTTGTCGTATTGCTTTCACTGATTTTAAACCAGTAGCAGACTTGCGTTGTCATTGTAATTGCAATTGACATTATTGTAATTAGTAACTGTAATCGTAATCTTTTACATTTTCCTATGAGTAATTTGTAATTGTAATCAATTACAGTTTAGACATTCATTCAACATGCAGTTACTCCTCGTCGATAATGCGTTACAATAATTGCTCATAGTACAACATTGTGATATTACATGTACACTTAATTGTGCACCATAGGTATAACTACCGGTAACTTTTTAAATAAATATAGGACGATGCTTGCTGTCAAAATTTAAATTAATAACCAGCAGTTATCTCAGACACAGCAATTAAAATGTAATTGAAGAAAAACGGATTAACTGATAAATGCAATCAATTACATTCATGAGTAATTGACACACGTCTGAGTAGTAGTAGATAGCGAAATGTTACTGTCTTTCAAAGAAACAATAATAAAAATTTAAGTCCGATATTTCATGTTCTTCAAAAACGGACAGCAAGCATGCAAATTTATCCCCAATCAACTTATCGAGCTCAAATTTTACCAAATTGAAAGTCGATGAACAAAGAGACCAGTTTTTACATCAAGTGACGTTCGAAATTGAACTCTCTCTCTCTTTCAATGGTTTAGTAGATATTTATGTGAAAACATATATATATTTTGCTTGTTTTTGCTTAATTTCTAATTCTAAAATGGTTGATTGGAACTGATCAGTTGTTTTTCAATGTTTGTTTGATCTTTTGTCAACTTGATGTTTGTAAATATTGGTTTCAGTTCATCTTTTCACGCTGTATTGAATATTATGTCGTCGTTCAGTCTGATGCATTTATCCAAACCGAGTAACGACATAACATCCAATCAAACAAGCATTGCTCCTTCAAGTATTTGCACGGAAATTAATACGTCAGCTGGTAGTTCAATAGTCACTTTTACTGGTACATTTGTAAACACTGTTTGCAAATGTACCAACAAAAGAGACTATTAAACTAGCAGCTGACGTGTGTATCGTGATCAAAATACCAAGTCTGAATTTAGCAAGGATGTCTTTACAAAAACTGGTAATGTTTTCCGTTTGCGGTTGTTTCTCTTTCAATAATCAATTATACCGACAAATAGATGGAATAAGCATGGGGTCACCCCTGGGACTTACGTTCGCGAACTTATTTTTATAAAACCTAGAGCAAAGCGGTTCAATGAACATTTTTCTCCGTTATTTTATAGACTCCACGCAGATGACATATCAGTGGTGTTTGATGATTAATCAAAAATAGACAAATTTCACGAAATTCTAAATGAACAACACCCTTATATTAAATATACAGTAAAAAACGGAAAAGATTTTTCTTTCCTGAAGGTTTGATCTTTCCTTGATTTTGAAATTGAAGCATTAAATAATTTAGGTACAACAATTTACCGTAAAAATGCGTACATTGGATTGTTATTGAATTTCGACGCATGTTTCCCGATAGATTGGAGAAAAACACTTGTCACTGTTATGTTACACCGAGAATTTACTGTATGTTCAAATTGGAATATATTTCATGAAGAAGTAAATAACAGCAACGATTTTAAAAAATAATGCATACCCACCTGAATTTGTGTACAGTATGGTAAGAAATTTCGTAAATAAAAAATTCAACGACAAATGTAAAACTACCTCGGAAGATACAGTAGATGAACAAAATTATTTTTTCCGATTACCTTATTTGGGCACTATATCGATAAAATACATACGTAAAATTTAAAAACTTTTTCGAAGGTTGGATTTGAACGCGCATGTCGTCTTTTAACTACAAAGGTCAGTAGTTAATTTATTGTAAAAGATAAAACACCAAAGTTGTTGAAATCATGTCTTGTGTACCGATTAACATGTCAGGCTGATCCTAATGCTCAATACTTGGGTGAAACAAAAAGAAACACAAAAAAAGAACACGACTCGGCAGTAAGTACTCATTTAAGTAGATGTACTACATGTAACAATAAAATACATGAGTGCCTTAAAGTTGAATATCATGAGGATCATTGAAGCAATTAAAATAAATGAAAAATTACCTGTATTGAATACAACATTAGGATATATCGGAAAATCAGTATTTCTAAAACTCTTTTGCTAAAATTACAATATAATACACGTATCACACATTATATGCATGAGATTTGAAAATCACTAATTGTTGTTGTTTGATTGTCAAGATTACGTAGATGTAATTGTAGTATGACGTAATTGACCAGTGAACATGTGCTTAAACTTTGGATAAGTACGTAATCTGTGTCCCCGTACCTTCACTGGTGTCACTGTCAAGTCAGTTATGAAAATTGTATTAACGAAAAATAAACTTCAAGAAGAAATTCATCAAATGATTGCTTGCCCAGCCTTGCAAGTAATTGTGTTTTTGAGCATCATTCTCTTCCTTCTTTCAAAAACTTTTTAAAAAAATACCAGAAAAACACCAAAAAAATGCAAAAACTCCTTATGATTTGCAGTGATTTTTGTGTATAACGTAAGTGTTTTGTCATCGATAACCATCAGTAATTCCGCTTACGGCTTTGAGCTAAGACTTAACGAAGAAATTTTTCAGATTTATGTTTTTTTGAGAAGAAAGTTTTCATCATTTATGTAACACATAACATTACACCTTTTACTGATTTTAACTTACATGCTCCTACCATGTTGCAATTATTTTGAAAGACAAAGAAATTTATTCTAGAATAAACGTCATAATTGATCAACATAGACCTATGTATTCAAAATAACGTTTCTAAGACCCGCCGGCTCCAATTATGTTGTACGTGATCTATGCTCTGTTCTCATCGCCATCTGTAGTATAGGCATGCTTTCTGTTTGACACTTTACCACCACACTCGAAGCATAGCGGCCTAAAATTCTGGTGATCGATAATAACACCATTTTCGTCTCACTTGGTCTGAATTTTGATTCTTTGAGTTTTCGATATGGCCAGTGACACGTGGATATACAGTATGGCATTATAGAAATCTCCAAATGCCTCTAGAACACACTACTGTAACTACTATGTATATTGCTGCTGCACACAAAAATATTTGAAAAAAGCAAGCTTCATTGTCTTGTGGCGGAAAATATATTCATTGATCCACTAAAAGTACATGTCGGACGGCATTGTCTTACATACAGGGACGCCGGCAAGGGTGTTGCAGGTGATGCCCTCTTCATGAATTACATAAAAAAATATCATTCACCTTTCGTTGATGCGGTATACATAGCCTACTGGAAAAGCAACACAGTAGAAGGTCTCTTGTATATATTATCCACTGGATAATTGCGTGTCATTTTCAAGGATAAGAAAATGTGTCGCTAAACATAATATCTATTTGAATAGAATCGGAATTTTTATCAGTATTACAGTAAAGGGTTGTCACATACATTAGTTTGTGGTGCAGTAAATTTACGGATTTTAACTTGTTATTAATAGGCTGTGCTTAGGGTAGAATTGACAACAAAGTGATTTTTACTCATTTGATCTACACACCTCTGCTCATGCATAGCGGTAATAGTTGTTGTCGATGAGCATGGAATGTTTATCAATCTAAAGTCAACAGGTCTTTAGATGGGCCTATACAAAACCTAATTTAGATTAATTAAAACGTGAAGAATTGGGTATGGTGGCAATTTAAAGGCTTTTAAAAGGATGGAATATAGTATCTCAAAAGTGCCATCTTTTAGATCGACGCAACACCTGCCCCATAGTCGTGCCGGCTCTGCTTACATACAACAAAATCGTCCGTTTTAAAGCTTTCACTTCATTATCTCTGTCACTTAGTTGATCACAAAAGAGTATTTAGATCAGAAATGTCAATCACCCTAAGAATGTTTTTGCGAAAGAATGGATGCCAAATGCAGAAATACAAACATAATTTCCACAATTCTACACTTCGCCAGCAATCGTAATTGTCTGAGGTCTTCTGAATTTGCATTTACTCACCTCACAACGACATTCATAACCATGTAATTTTTACCATATTCAATGGAGACACACATTGGTATTCCTAAATGTGTTTTGCAGGCATAAGGAAGTGGTCTTGATTCCACAAAAGAGACAAGCATGTAGCATATAAGAATAGTAAAGTAGATGAAGTGCACAAAGTTAAGCATGCTTCTGCTGAATGGAAAAAATTCATCAAATGACGCCTCTTGATAAGTAAAAGATCTGAGGATCTACAAGCACGTTGCATCCAGGAAATAAGACGTGATTAGTTTTCTGGTTGCGAAGTACCACAAAATGTGTCGATTGAAAATGTCAGTAAAATATTTACATGCAGGATGGAGAAGAACATTTTCGTCTGTATGCTGAGCAAAGTATCTTTTGGCCTGTTTTGATCTCACGCTACTGTAGACTCCTGCTTGAGCTATTTCTGAGAAACTCCAATAAAAGTGAGACATTGGTAGGAAAATTAGATAGAAACTTGTTTCAGATGCCACTCGCCTTAATTTTACTGAAGACAATGTTTGAAACCTCCACAGTTCAGCGTAGGCTAATAGTCTCGATGAGCATCATACAGCTGACAGCAGAGATTCAATGAGACAAAATATTCTTCTAAAATGCTCGTAAGACTAGCAACTATTAAATAATGAAAAACCATCATCATTGAAGCTCAATTGTTGTAAATTGTTGTTTGTTATTATTTGACATATCTAAATCTATTTTGAAGATAGACTTCATTTAGAAAATAGTTATCATTGTATGTTCGGAGTCTAAAAACGGTAGTCAGCGTATGAAGCGACCATTGCCAATTTGATCTAAAATTTCGGTTTCAGGAAGAACTTAGGAGGAATGCTGAATATCGGAGCTCAAGTTAGTCATGATCAACAGAAGAAACTATGACTATATTACTACCCTAACGAAGAGAACTATTGCCAATATACAGGTGTTTCGGGAAGCAGCTAAATCTTGGTGACAGTAGTTTTATATGATCATGGCAACGGTCGTTTCAATAATTTGTCTAGGTGTGATCTTGCAATGTAAATTAACGAATAGAATAAATACTTTTCTATCGACAGAATGAACCTTAGGCTAACACAGCACTATTCAATTTCAATTATTGTGGAAGTTGACATCTTTTCATGAATGTAATTCGCGTGATATGAGTGAATGACATGAATATAACATAAATGTACCATGGAGTGACTATCAAATCTAGATAAACACCACCATAATAGCCGTCCTGCACGTACTTGTATATCGGCATGCTGATTTGATGACTCCCCAACTGATTAATTGCATTTACGTACAGAATCCACCTTCTCAATCAACACTCGGGTGTGGTGCGATTTCCAGAGTTTTAACGCATGAAGATGGAGTCCATAGTGAGGAACTGGTCGGTCCATCATTTGATGTATCTTTCTGCCGGTGCTTTGTTTTTTATATTATATGTACAAAAAGCAATTATTCTAATATTTTACTCATCGTCTTCCATATTCTTGAATAGTGAATGCACCGAATTGTCTGACTCGGCGTTATGGTAATGTGCGTCACATATGGTTTCAAATTCTTTTGATTAAAAAGTTAGATATTACTGAGTAAATTTTAGAAAATCATGCTAGGCGACTCAAAATTTCGAATACGAATACGCTACTTGACATTTTATCCAGATTTGGGCTGTGATTGTAACTACATTTACAATAACTACAATTGCAATTAATTAAAATTCGGTTACTGTATTCAACTACATTTTCTAGTGAAAAATTTGTATTTATAATCAATTATATTTTTAGCCATCTTTTAAAAAGCCATTTCAATAACTTGACATTCAGCACTGCTAAATCATTGTTTAAATTACACAACTCCTACTCGTTGATTGTGGGTTGTCATGCTTTGATATGTACCAGGTGCTATGTAAGGTACCGATTGTTAACACCTAGATAAGTATAAAAAATTGTCTAAAGTAATTGCTAAGTAATATAAGAAAAATGGAGCAATTTGTATTTGCAATCAATTGCAGTTCATGAGCAAGCATGCCGGCACGTAAAAGGGGCAGCATGGGCAAGGATAAAAAAGGGCATTTTGCATATGCACACCCATATACAAGAAATTGGACTATTTTATACGCCTTTATTTATTTAAATTATATAACCATAGGCCAGGAAGTACTTACTACAGTCCGTTTCATAAAAAGTGGATCATCCTAAAATTTGACTAAATAAAACATAAGTATGATACAGAAAGCATTTTTCATGTTATTTCATGTCCCTAATATATTTAAATGTCCTTATATAATCTGATAAGCTATGATACAGTAACGGTTCTAAAGAAGCTAATATTTTGAGGCCCTACCCTTATTGTCAATGACATTACCAATTCGTCTAGGCATTGATTCGATGATATCGTTGATTTTTGACTGATCTAACTTTCTCCACTCTCTTTTTAACAGTGACGTAAGTTGTGATACGCCATCTGTAGGTAGCAGTGAACGACGAACGTTACGTTTTAGAATACTCCATACATTTTCTATGGGATTCAGATCAGGAGAACGAGCTGGCCAAGATAATGTCCTAAGCCCTAATTGAGACTTGCATAAGTTGACTCTACCACTCCTGTGACACGTAACATTATCATCCATAAATAACCAAGTCGATGGATCACCAAGTTGATCTGTCATTTGGCCAATGTTCATTCGTAAAACATTCACATAGCGTTCAGAATTCATGGTTCCTTGCTGTATGTGAAGTTCAGGGCGGCCATTGGTCCAAATGCCAGCTGACACTTTGCCTTTTGTGAATGCGATCTCGTTATTGTTCATTTGTGCTTTGTATTGTTTTCAACCGGTGAGAGATAGATTTCTAGCTGAAAGCAATCAGGAGTGCTGCCAACACCACCGCAACGAAGTCAGGAAACTATGGAACATGAAGTCCAGTTAATCACATGTAGCAGCTACATTATTGTTGATGAATAATGGTGCTATACTGGCTCTGATTGACCGATTTTCTTTATTTTTGTTTTGCTTGATAGCTTTTGGCTTGTAGAACAACATATTACATAACAAAGGAAACAAATGTAATTTTATAAGAGTGAGGTATGATTTTGTGTAACATTGCTAAATGAAGATCAAATTATCTACTACTTTTTTATCTATAACAGGAAAACAACTCAATATTCATGCTTGAAATTTCCAACAATGATATTAGTAAGCACAACTGACATATCTTCCAAATTTCAGAGAAATTCGTTCAAGTTTGGCGGAGTTAGACAAAGTCGAAGTTAAGGCGATGTTTAAGGGTGATCCAGTTTTTATGAAACAATCTGTAGTTTCCCTGCCGAGCGAATCGCGCGGATTTCCATGCTAGGCGTGGTGTAGAACGTTGTGGATCGAGCTTGATTTCATTACATCGGAGCATGATAATCATCGCTTTGCAATAACAATTAGCTGCGGTAGGAATAGTTCCGTAGTCCATAGGATTGCATGTTCGCATCGGTATTGGCACCTTTATTTGTATCTCAAGTATGGGAACTTTTATTTGAAAATTTTGACTTTATATGTGATTTTTGAATTACTTTTCTTCTGCTTAAATGAATACGGAGTTCAAATGATCTTATATAGAGGTTTCTTTTAACAAATGCATAAACATAATGCCATGATTTAACAATATTATAAGTAGGTTATATTCCGATGAAATAACGTGTGAAAATATGAGGCTTATAGAATAAGGAGAAGTTAAAAATATTATAAAAATAATTAAAAATAACCGAAATCGAATCATATATTGTAGGTTCTATATACACTTTTACATACAGTGACTGAAACTTGATATTCTTAATGTGTACTTAACTGTAAGGTTATTATTATTCACGACACCGGTATCCAGCTTTGATACGGAAAATATTCAAAAATAAAATATTTGATCAAATCATAATGATCTATTTATGTACAAAATATCAGACAATATAATCTAAACCTCTGTGATAACTCTACTGATATAAACAAGAAAAACAAGAGCCAATCAGAAATGTCCAAAGTATGAGAGTCTCTTTTCATTGAATTTGATGAATTCATCAGTAACGGTGTGGATATTAACATCGTCCATGTAATCCTTATGCAATACTGCAAACAATATATTGTTAAGGTGGTTTGGTCCAGTCTTGGCTCTGGTCCATGTTTTCAGGCGTCGCATTGCGCTGAAACTTCTTTCCGCTGTCGCTGAGCTCATGAGTACTGTGCAATAATATTTCAGCAAGTCGTGGGTAATTTTGCAAGCTTTTTTCGTCATTGGCATTGCGTTAAATATATCACAAATTGTTGATATCTTTGTAACCGTCTTTATTCTTGGTTTGATCTGTTCATTTCGCATTTTGAGGAGGACTGGAAAACCCTTCAGTTCTTCTTCAAATTTTGCTTTGCGAGATTGTTGAAGCTTCATTACTTGGACACAATTGGAAATATTTTGTCAAATGATTCCTTCTCGAGTTTGCCATTTACAGAGTCTATCAGGGCTATTTCAATATCTTCTAATATTTTCATATCATTTTGGGAGAATCTTCTCTGCATCGCTCCGTCGATCAAATTGATCAAATCAAAATACTTCTGTGAAAAAGATTGGAACGTATCCGGTGTATCAACATCAGGCAGGTCTGTCATTTCGGACAATATTTCTGGCAGTTTTCTTTTTCTCTTTTCTTTTCTCTCCATGATGCTATCTGTCATTTCGTCCTAATTCTGCTTGTAGCTTTTCTGCATGACTCCATATCTTACTAGCTTCGTCATTGCAGCACATTTCTTTGAATCGTTGCTTCGCAAGGTTGATGACGAAATTCGCTTCTTGAGCACTAACTCAGATCTTTGAGTAGTCCTGGAAATATTCTCATTATACAGATCACGTCGTATGAGCACTTAATGCTAGCGATCAAAAAGGTGTCCCTCAATTGATTCACTATTCCTTTCGACTTTTCCCGAGTCTCCCAACTGTATGACATTACATATTTTGTAAATGTGACCGCAGACCCACGCTTGTGAAAAAGTCAGCATTGTTTCTATTTGCCCATCCTCTATAAATTGCACAGGGGCAAATTGCAGATGTCAAAATGCAAGACACAGTAGAATAACTTGGCCGCCGCGCAAAAAGGCAACATAGAAACACGTGCCCACCTTGTACTCGTAAAAAAGGCAACATATGTACATTAATAACTTATGCCGACATGTAAAAAGGCAAAATAGATCAATTTGCCCACCCTACAAAACGGCAATTATGTTGATCAACTTGCCCACTCTGTCAACCAAAAGGCGACACATATTAACTTGTCCATCCTGTCTAAAGGAAACATCCTAATTGAAGTCACTTACATCGTACTTGAAGAAAGGGCAATATACGAGCGTAATATAGGTAATTAAACAAATTTGCCCATCCCGTGAAAAGACAATTTTCCCCTCCTCTAAAAAGGCAGCATTGCCCACCCTGCCCACCCTGTGAAAAGGGCAGCATGGGCTTTGCCCACCCTGCCCACCCCGTGCCGGCATGCTTGTTCATGAGTAATTGACATAAGTCTGATCTTATACAAATGTCAACCCACATGAAATATATATAGCTAACTCTACAGCACTAGCCACCGAAATCAGGGTTAATCAATTAAATTTATCTTACTAGACTTCGTTTCAGTATACTGTTAGTTATACAATGTGTGTCAATATTGATCTTGTGAACTATCAAGTCTGGCTAACAATCAGAAATTGATAAGTATTTAGATATTGTTATTTAACCGACCATCCTTTGCGCTATACTTCAGTCGAACCATACGAACACATCGAACTATCTGATAGAGCAAAGCAACAACTAATTTCTCTAAGGATCAGTCACAATTTTGGATTTTGCCGTGATTATAAGCTTCTACTCCTTTGCAGGTGAGATATAAATCATTCGAATTTTCCCTTTCTCTTATAGTTGATTATCACTATGCCAATTCTCTGTGGCTGATCCTCAACTTACCTAATTAATCAATTAAGCATTAGGATTGACTGACGAAAGATTGGGAATATAATATCGAAAAAAAATCGATAGAAGCATGCAATTTCAAATCAAAAATTGTCAAAACATAGTGAATCTACTGTCTTGACTGAATCGTTGAATTGATTGCAGACTGATTATAATGAATGTCCTCCTCTAATTCTTGCTGCAGTCACATGTTGTATAAAACTTTTTCGGTAAATTGTGTGAAAGGATTATGTATATAGTTAGTATTCAAAGTTATTGCCTATAAATGTTTTTTTGCAAATAAAAGTCCGATATTTTGATATCCTGATACAGTTATGAATTATATTTATGAGGTGAATTAAAGGTTGCATATCATGGAAATCGGAAAGGTTGGAGTCTCGACTGACCTGGTCCCTGTGCACTCTGAAGATGTACCCCAATACAGATCGTAGGGCCTACCCTAGATTGGATCTCGATTGTGGAATTTGGGATATACCCAATATTAATCCTTTTGATAACTAAACCCTGTTTGACCTGCCACGTTAATGAGATTTGAATTATATGATAATAAGGATAACAAATGTATGGTGTGATAATACGAGTTATGACTTTATCATAAAAGCAGTGTAAAACTTGTTATTGATAATGCATTGATCATTATGAATTTATTATAAAAATATAGTTATTTTTGACTTTGTAGTACATATTAAAGTTAATTAAAATAAAATATCTGGACTTCACAAGTCATATTTGGAAAAATAATATTTTTCTTGCGTGTTCAATTTGCTCCATTGTCATGTCTGATCTGAGGCCGAGCTGAAAGAGGGTCACCCCTGTGACACGTGCTGACCTGATTTTCAATGAATAGTTTAATCAATTTTAACCTAAGTTTTAACTATTGATCAATTAGATGTTCTTCAATGTTGGTGCAACAGGAAACCGGAATTTTCTGTTCTAAGTGCTGTGGAAGTGTTTCATCTTCAAAACTATTACATGAAATGTTTATCATGGAATTAAATAATACGCCCAACATACAAAAATAAATAAATAATTAGGAAAATTTCCAGGAATTTAAGGGTATAATCGGCAATTTATCCGCTAGCTCACGATAACATAGCTTAACCTATAGCCAGACTAGAGAAGGAACGCACATAACGCTACGTACATCTCATGTTACGTTTAGTTATGCATTTTCTCATTTGCTTTGATTGACTATTTTTTAAAATTTTCAATAGCTCTATCTTCAGTGTGTCCTTGTGATACAAGAATGATTATCTCTTTCAGGCGAAATATCAGTTGGAAAAACATCATTTGTAAACTTAATTCTGAATAACGACCTGTTACCGACCAGTTTCAGTAAAAACACGTCAACGTTTTGCATCGTTTCAAATTCCGAAACCCAAGAAGCTGCTATTCACTTCAAAGATGGTCAAATAAAGCCTTTGAGGAATTTACCCGAAGAAGATTTCAAAACACAGTGTGCAGAATATTTACAATTTCGATCTGACATTGAATATGTCGAACTCAAATGTAAAAGCAGGATTCTAGGTGAGGTAAGTTATTGATTTATGCATTTGTAATTTATTCATGATCTGATTGGCAGCCGCTCAAACAGCTTCAGGTAATTTGCGCAACAGATAGGTATATTAATCTCTATACAAATCAGCTGTGCCTGCAATTTGGCCATAGATAAAAAGAGCTTTGAAAAGACGGAGAGAGTGTGATGTTTCCCACACTTATCCTATCACTTTCGTGAGTACAACACTATCTCTAATGCATTATTTATGCAAAATGAATGCGTGCCTTCATGCTGAAAGGGTGCACAGGTTGAAACAATTGCTGCGGATGGATGCGGTGTGAGAAATTCCAACATCTGCATGCAACTTAGTCAACATGCATCTGATGTATTGTCCCTTTAGGTCTAGAGTGCATCAAATCAAGCACAAACTAGCAGATACGGATATTTTGTACGTTATGCATTTATTAATTTATTGGAGAAACACACCAAAATATGTCTTATTCGGAAGTTCGTCTAATTTGGTGCAGAATTATGCGTATTTTACTGTACACTGTCAAGCAAAATGGTCCGTATCAAAAGTACGAAAGGGTCCGCTTCCATAGGTCCGGAGAGTCACTATATGTGGACCATGTGGTCCATATTACTATGGGGTCCTATGGGGTACTATGGGGTTATTTTGAAGGTTCAAAGAGGTCCATATAGTGACTTATAGGATAAAATGTTTCATGGGCGGGTTAAATGGTCGAACTACTTTCTATCTACTTCCAGATACCTATCCATATCTTGCTAATCCCAATGTTCACTTTCCAGCACTTCACCATAGAGACTGTGTGTCTAACGATTTCTCGGTTGATTTGTCAATTTATACAAAATACTTTGCAAAATGCTTGCAACTAACATTACCAATGAAGATGATAACTTATAATTTTTTCTACAGATTTTTTCAATTCTTATAGTAATTTGATAATTGTGTACTTTATTCATAATAAAATTAGCCTTACATGTCTGTCATTGCAATTTTCAAGAGAGGTATTTCGGCACCTGCGAAATATGCTCACAGCACTACCTATAACATGGTGACATGGAGCAACATCTAGCCAACAAAAATTTGACCCCTCTATGCTATCTATTTTCCGTTTCTGTATGACCTACCCATGACCACTATGATAGTCACTGAAATTGTAACCTAGCCATATAGCTTCTAGAGCCATTTTTTCAAAATGGTGTCAAAAATCATATTAGCAGCATTTTCCCTACAAATTTGATGACCTATTTATGCATCATTTGAATTTGTTAGTTAAGTTTTTAGCGTCCCTATACAGTACAATATCAATCAATTATATATCAATCATTCTGATGATGCCTACGGTGCATTTTTTGTATTATACACTTAAAGATATTATACACTTATAGACCCTTAAAATACTATTTATTAATATTAAGTAATATGAATTAATGAAGGAAGTTATTTGTTTTATGGTCTATTTCCAATTTTTTTTCAATGCAATTAGAGTAATCACAAGCAATACACATAAGTAAATTTCGTCGTACAAATAGTCGCTTTAGGCATCCTTTCCACAATATCGTTTATGTCTAGTCTACAAATACTAGGTAGTAACTGTAAGCCTTTGTAGGCCTTGATGTTGAGATCTATATGAATATACCCATAATGTTGCGTAGATCAGAAAAGTATATTTTACTTCAACTCTATGTAATGAAAACAGTAGTGATTTCTCGCTCACCGATCATTTCACATTCCCTCAATATCGACCCTTCGCTTGCTCACCGCTCGCTCAGCTGCTCATCTCTTCAAAGGCCTAGGATATTTATATACCGCAACCGTATTTTTCAGACTATAAGGCGCATATAAAATCCCTATATAAATGAAAAACTCGGCAATGCGCCTTATATTCCGGTATGTCTTGTGTATGAGAAGTGTGTATGTTCATGTGCGATTGGGGTGGTGACTAAGACGAAGCTTTTTCACTTTCCAAAAACCATTTTGCTAGATACATACGTACGGTGCTTCAATATCAGGTAATTAAGTACCCCAAAATGGCACCTGTTAAGAGAAATGCTTACGACACGGATTTCAAATTCAAGACCATCAGCCACGCAGTACAACATGGGGATAATGCAGCTGGGAAGCAATGTAACATTAATGAATCAATGGTAAGGAAGTAGAGGAAACAAGATGACCTGCGTCAAGTAAAGAAGACGAAGAAGAGATTCCGAGGTAACAAGGAAATATGGCTACAACTAGAGAATATAAATGAGCAATGGATTGCTGAGCAGTGAACAGCAGATAGATGCATCTCTACAGCCTCCATTCGACTTAAGTAGCAACAGCGATGGCTTAACTATTAGCTCAATAAGTCCAACTGTGAAAGTCCGACCCCCAAGACAAGGAATTTAATGGATTCGCATAAGATGGATGAATACAAAGTGAGTATACTTTTGTGTAATATTGATAGTTACTGCTAATGATTTGAATAAAAGATGACCTATCCGACTACCGGTATCTTGTTTCGCTTTATATGCCTTATAATCCAGCGCGTCTGATATATGGAAATGGATCCGTTCTCTGATATTGCGTCTTATAATCAGGTGCGCCTTATAGTCCGAAAATCCGAAAAATACAGTAAACTTTTGTTCTGCAACTTGCCTTCCTTCTTCATGCATGAAGTTAACTCTATGTTTTAAATTAAATGAATTCTTTTAGGCGTAAATGAGAAATTCATAATTTAATCTAAACTAAAGCATAATGTATTACAACCCAAGTGTATCTATTTTAAATGTATTAAAACCAAATGTCTATCGTGTATATCTCCAATATATTAAGATAGCTTTCATGCACAAAATTAGTTGAAATAAGTTAGATTTCAATTAAAATGCATTTGAGCTAATCGATAGCAATATCCTCATTGAAAAGGTAGCCATTTACCATTTTGGTTCGGCTACATTAAAATTGATTAGAATCCTATCTAAAAGAAAAATCACAAGCCGTTTCATTTCGAGAACTATCGAGCAAGTTAGAAAAGTTGGGTTCAATTATTGGGCCCTTGCTTTTATAGTTTTATAACTGACCTTCCTTTGTACTGTGTTTGTACCCATCTCCTAGAAGTTATGTGAATACGCATTCAGATGATACGACAATCAAAGTATCCAGAAGTTCACTTAGGGAAGTAAATCATGAACTGAAAATGATATTGATGAAAACACGGATTTGGTGCGAAGACCATAAAACAATTTTGAATGCAACTGACGGTGATGCTGATATAAAGATTGTCAAGTTTGGGCGAACGTCTGGGGGTGATAATTGATAGTGATTTGACCTGGAGTCAGCAAATTAGCTGTTTGTAGAGCAGTGACTTAGCGAGACATTTCTGTGGACGAATGTCAGGAAAATTTTCTAATCCTCATGTATTCAATCTTGCACTAAATACTGCTTAGCAGTGTGGGGCTCAGGTAGCACTCGGAGCAAGTTGAGAGGCTACAAAATCTTGCTGCACGCGATTGCTTGCTATGTCCGATTGTCCAGAAAGAGCAAGTAGAATGGCTTGGCCCCTGTATATTTGAAATATATGTTTACAAGATGGACTACTCAAGTTCAGCGAGCGTTATCTGCCGGAGAACTATACGCGCCGCATGCCAAAAATGAAGAAAGGACACTCTTCGATGTAAAGGCCCGAAACTTTTCATCCTCTCTGAAGGAATCGTGACGATCGTATCACTTTGAAGGGATTCACAGCAATCCGCAAGCTACACGCAACTATTTTTCCTATCCCTGTAAGGCATTGAAAATTTCTTTTTGCTCACTTAATAAGTTCCCGCTTGTGCCGTCGTCTTGAATGAATTTGCACTTCTAGCAAAGTGATACGGTCAAACAACCTAATTCTGTGTTCACACCTGTAGTCATTTATTTCCGTCTCTCTAACAGCAGGAAATTTCAAGTGATGCTCGCTCAAAGCACTCTTGGAAACTCTGTTGCGAATACTACGTTCGAACCTTGTTCTTGATAGCGAAGTTTTAGCTGTCGACCATTTGTCCAACATAATGGTCATTGCATCATGAACAATTAAAAAAATAAACTAAATATCTGCTTTTGCAGTTGCATATAGGACCAAAGATGTTACACACATTACAATTACATTCTTCTTTGAGTTTTCTTTTATTAAGTGAAATAATTCTTCTCTCTGGTTTAGTTGAAAACGTTGAAATAAATGACTACAGGTTTGAGATTCCCATTCAACAATTCGATGCGATTACAACTAGAATGGCTAAATCTCGCTTCATAGCGATGGAAGTATCAAACCCTAATTAATAGACGTCATGAACAAATTTAATATTGCCGCAACTATGCCACATAAATATTTAAAGACCCTTCCACAGTTGTACGTCACCCTTGAGGCTGTCTTCGGACGCAATGCGTCGGGTACTTTATTAATTTAACTTCGAGCTGTTCCAACGAGTTTATTATTTAACTCCGAGTCGTAAATAGACGGGAGTGACTTGTTTATTTTTAATTTATTTGAGAAGAACGGAACTTGATCTAAATAGCGTTTTCAGCTTAAAAGAACAGACAGGATCCTCGCTTTTCTATGCTACTGAATGAAATGCAATCAAGTGCTCGGGGTTCAGTTTGCTATTTTCCTTTGAAATAAGTTCTTGAGTTTTTGAGTACCGGCTAACGTGGGCGGATTGAGCTGCTTTTATTTTGCTTTTTTGTGCCAACCCATTTCAGGATGATACTGAAGTTTAGACCAGGTTTGCTTGCATTTCATCCAGTAGCAGAAAAGTGAGCACCTGTATGATATTTCATCTAAAAATGACGTGTTTTTAAACTTTCGAGGCTGTCAGCGTTGCCAGAATGAACGTATTTTCTGAGCTAATCTATATTAGGATGAACTTGACCCTCGTGTGAAGGTCATCTGTAAAGCACAATAAGGAAATGCGAGGCTTTTTTCACCCCTCTGGGAAAGTTAGACCCATGGTTTCAATGATTATTTTGAAAGGGTTTGATTTTTTGCCCTTGATTTCCCTCATCCAACTTTTTCGACGTCAACTGTCAAGGCGAAGTGGATTAATAAAGTCCATTAGTACTATCATCACACAAGAAAAAAGTTGGTTGTGTGACAATGTTGTTTCTAAATTTGAACTTGGTTAGGATGATATTTATCTTTCTCAGCAAATAATAAAAATGGCTATATTGCAATATTGTATAATACTAGAATTATAAGCGGTTATTTTTGTCACTATTCAGTCACTTTTTCTTGCGATTTTTTTGATTACTAGTTTGACCGATTTAAGTTGAATAAATAAACTCTGAATTTATATAACGTTGTCTTAACTTGCGACTATGATGTTGCCTTGCCTTGATTGATGACATCCATGATGCGTTTTGAAAAATCAAGTTATAAATTGCTGTATCATTTCTGATTGAGATTTAACATTTAACTAGTGCAATATTATATATAGGCTACTTGCAATTGTTATATATACCATATTGTCATTCTCAAGTGATAAGCAATATTATTGCACAACACGTAAAAATACAAATGCCGGACTTTGCGATGACCAGTCAACTAGACAAGAAATATCAAAAAAGGGTGCAGCATAGCGGGCGCGGGAAAGTGGCCCATATATATATATATATATATATATATATATATATATATATCTATATCTATATGTATATATATATATATATATATTTAGACAAGTAACCTGGCAATTGATAAATTTATCAAATCTCAACAGATGTAACCACCACGAGACATGTTTCGGCCTGTTGGGCCTCATCAGTCGTGGGTAGGTTTGAACCAGCGACGTTGGAGCTAGAGGACGTGCAAGCATACCCTCTAACCACAAGGCCACCGGACCATCTGTTGAGAGCGTGAATTAGCCAGGAAGGCACTGCTTTAACGCAGGCACGTGGAGGGCGGACTGCTTTCTGCAATCACTTAATACCGCATCCGAGATTGAGGCGCTTCACGCAGGCGCTACTCATTACATGTTTAGACAAGTAACCTGGCAATTGATAAATTTATCAAATCTCAACAGATGTAACCACCACGAGACATGTTTCGGCCTGTTGGGCCTCATCAGTCGTGGGTAGGTTTGAACCAGCGACGTTGGAGCTAGAGGACGTGCAAGCATACCCTCTAACCACAAGGCCACCGGACCATCTGTTGAGAGCGTGAATTAGCCAGGAAGGCACTGCTTTAACGCAGGCACGTGGAGGGCGGACTGCTTTCTGCAATCACTTAATACCGCATCCGAGATTGAGGCGCTTCACGCAGGCGCTACTCATTACATGTTTAGACAAGTAACCTGGCAATTGATAAATTTATCAAATCTCAACAGATGTAACCACCACGAGACATGTTTCGGCCTGTTGGGCCTCATCAGTCGTGGGTAGGTTTGAACCAGCGACGTTGGAGCTAGAGGACGTGCAAGCATACCCTCTAACCACAAGGCCACCGGACCATCTGTTGAGAGCGTGAATTAGCCAGGAAGGCACTGCTTTAACGCAGGCACGTGGAGGGCGGACTGCTTTCTGCAATCACTTAATACCGCATCCGAGATTGAGGCGCTTCACGCAGGCGCTACTCATTACATGTTTAGACAAGTAACCTGGCAATTGATAAATTTATCAAATCTCAACAGATGTAACCACCACGAGACATGTTTCGGCCTGTTGGGCCTCATCAGTCGTGTGTAGGTTTGAACCAGCGACGTTGCAAGCATACCCTCTAACCACAAGGCCACCGGACCATCTGTTGAGAGCGTGAATTAGCCAGGAAGGCACTGCTTTAACGCAGGCACGTGGAGGGCGGACTGCTTTCTGCAATCACTTAATACCGCATCCGAGATTGAGGCGCTTCACGCAGGCGCTACTCATTACATGTTTAGACAAGTAACCTGGCAATTGATAAATTTATCAAATCTCAACAGATGTAACCACCACGAGACATGTTTCGGCCTGTTGGGCCTCATCAGTCGTGGGTAGGTTTGAACCAGCGACGTTGGAGCTAGAGGACGTGCAAGCATACCCTCTAACCACAAGGCCACCGGACCATCTGTTGAGAGCGTGAATTAGCCAGGAAGGCACTGCTTTAACGCAGGCACGTGGAGGGCGGACTGCTTTCTGCAATCACTTAATAACCGCCTCCGAGATTGAGGCGCTTCACGCAGGCGCTACTCATTACCTGTTTAGACAAGTAACCTGGCAATTGATAAATTTATCAAATCTCAACAGATGTAACCACCACGAGACATGTTTCGGCCTGTTGGGCCTCATCAGTCGTGGGTAGGTTTGAACCAGCGACGTTGGAGCTAGAGGACGTGCAAGCATACCCTCTAACCACAAGGCCACCGGACCATCTGTTGAGAGCGTGAATTAGCCAGGAAGGCACTGCTTTAACGCAGGCACGTGGAGGGCGGACTGCTTTCTGCAATCACTTAATACCGCATCCGAGATTGAGGCGCTTCACGCAGGCGCTACTCATTACATGTTTAGACAAGTAACCTGGCAATTGATAAATTTATCAAATCTCAACAGTCATCAGTCGTGGGTAGGTTTGAACCAGCGACGTTGGAGCTAGAGGACGTGCAAGCATACCCTCTAACCACAAGGCCACCGGACCATCTGTTGAGAGCGAGAATTAGCCAGGAAGGCACTGCTTTAACGCAGGCACGTGGAGGGCGGACTGCTGTCTGCAATCACTTAATACCGCATCCGAGATTGAGGCGCTTCACGCAGGCGCTACTCATTACATGTTTAGACAAGTAACCTGGCAATTGATAAATTTATCAAATCTCAACAGATGTAACCACCACGAGACCTGTTGGGCCTCATCAGTCGTGGGTAGGTTTGAACCAGCGACGTTGGAGCTAGAGGACGTGCAAGCATACCCTCTAACCACAAGGCCACCGGACCATCTGTTGAGAGCGTGAATTAGCCAGGAAGGCACTGCTTTAACGCAGGCACGTGGAGGGCGGACTGCTTTCTGCAATCACTTAATACCGCATCCGAGATTGAGGCGCTTCACGCAGGCGCTACTCATTACATGTTTAGACAAGTAACCTGGCAATTGATAAATTTATCAAATCTCAACAGATGTAACCACCACGAGACATGTTTCGGCCTGTTGGGCCTCATCAGTCGTGGGTAGGTTTGAACCAGCGACGTTGGAGCTAGAGGACGTGCAAGCATACCCTCTAACCATCTGTTGAGAGCGTGAATTAGCCAGGAAGGCACTGCTTTAACGCAGGCACGTGGAGGGCGGACTGCTTTCTGCAATCACTTAATACCGCATCCGAGATTGAGGCGCTTCACGCAGGCGCTACTCATTACATGTTTAGACAAGTAACCTGGCAATTGATAAATTTATCAAATCTCAACAGATGTAACCACCACGAGACATGTTTCGGCCTGTTGGGCCTCATCAGTCGTGGGTAGGTTTGAACCAGCGACGTTGGAGCTAGAGGACGTGCAAGCATACCCTCTAACCACAAGGCCACCGGACCATCTGTTGAGAGCGTGAATTAGCCAGGAAGGCACTGCTTTAACGCAGGCACGTGGAGGGCGGACTGCTTTCTGCAATCACTTAATACCGCATCCGAGATTGAGGCGCTTCACGCAGGCGCTACTCATTACATGTTTAGACAAGTAACCTGGCAATTGATAAATTTATCAAATCTCAACAGATGTAACCACCACGAGACATGTTTCGGCCTGTTGGGCCTCATCAGTCGTGGGTAGGTTTGAACCAGCGACGTTGGAGCTAGAGGACGTGCAAGCATACCCTCTAACCACAAGGCCACCGGACCATCTGTTGAGAGCGTGAATTAGCCAGGAAGGCACTGCTTTAACGCAGGCACGTGGAGGGCGGACTGCTTTCTGCAATCACTTAATACCGCATCCGAGATTGAGGCGCTTCACGCAGGCGCTACTCATTACATGTTTAGACAAGTAACCTGGCAATTGATAAATTTATCAAATCTCAACAGATGTAACCACCACGAGACATGTTTCGGCCTGTTGGGCCTCATCAGTCGTGGGTAGGTTTGAACCAGCGACGTTCATTGATAAATTTATCAATTGCCAGGTTACTTGTCTAAACATGTAATGAGTAGCGCCTGCGTGAAGCGCCTCAATCTCGGATGCGGTATTAAGTGATTGCAGAAAGCAGTCCGCCCTCCACGTGCCTGCGTTAAAGCAGTGCCTTCCTGGCTAATTCACGCTCTCAACAGATGGTCCGGTGGCCTTGTGGTTAGAGGGTATGCTTGCACGTCCTCTAGCTCCAACGTCGCTGGTTCAAACCTACCCACGACTGATGAGGCCCAACAGGCCGAAACATGTCTCGTGGTGGTTACATCTGTTGAGATTTGATAAATTTATCAATTGCCAGGTTACTTGTCTAAACATGTAATGAGTAGCGCCTGCGTGAAGCGCCTCAATCTCGGATGCGGTATTAAGTGATTGCAGAAAGCAGTCCGCCCTCCACGTGCCTGCGTTAAAGCAGTGCCTTCCTGGCTAATTCACGCTCTCAACAGATGGTCCGGTGGCCTTGTGGTTAGAGGGTATGCTTGCACGTCCTCTAGCTCCAACGTCGCTGGTTCAAACCTACCCACGACTGATGAGGCCCAACAGGCCGAAACATGTCTCGTGGTGGTTACATCTGTTGAGATTTGATAAATTTATCAATTGCCAGGTTACTTGTCTAAACAGGTAATGAGTAGCGCCTGCGTGAAGCGCCTCAATCTCGGATGCGGTATTAAGTGATTGCAGAAAGCAGTCCGCCCTCCACGTGCCTGCGTTAAAGCAGTGCCTTCCTGGCTAATTCACGCTCTCAACAGATGGTCCGGTGGCCTTGTGGTTAGAGGGTATGCTTGCACGTCCTCTAGCTCCAACGTCGCTGGTTCAAACCTACCCACGACTGATGAGGCCCAACAGGCCGAAACATGTCTCGTGGTGGTTACATCTGTTGAGATTTGATAAATTTATCAATTGCCAGGTTACTTGTCTAAACATGTAATGAGTAGCGCCTGCGTGAAGCGCCTCAATCTCGGATGCGGTATTAAGTGATTGCAGAAAGCAGTCCGCCCTCCACGTGCCTGCGTTAAAGCAGTGCCTTCCTGGCTAATTCACGCTCTCAACAGATGGTCCGGTGGCCTTGTGGTTAGAGGGTATGCTTGCACGTCCTCTAGCTCCAACGTCGCTGGTTCAAACCTACCCACGACTGATGAGGCCCAACAGGCCGAAACATGTCTCGTGGTGGTTACATCTGTTGAGATTTGATAAATTTATCAATTGCCAGGTTACTTGTCTAAACATGTAATGAGTAGCGCCTGCGTGAAGCGCCTCAATCTCGGATGCGGTATTAAGTGATTGCAGAAAGCAGTCCGCCCTCCACGTGCCTGCGTTAAAGCAGTGCCTTCCTGGCTAATTCACGCTCTCAACAGATGGTCCGGTGGCCTTGTGGTTAGAGGGTATGCTTGCACGTCCTCTAGCTCCAACGTCGCTGGTTCAAACCTACCCACGACTGATGAGGCCCAACAGGCCGAAACATGTCTCGTGGTGGTTACATCTGTTGAGATTTGATAAATTTATCAATTGCCAGGTTACTTGTCTAAACATGTAATGAGTAGCGCCTGCGTGAAGCGCCTCAATCTCGGATGCGGTATTAAGTGATTGCAGAAAGCAGTCCGCCCTCCACGTGCCTGCGTTAAAGCAGTGCCTTCCTGGCTAATTCACGCTCTCAACAGATGGTCCGGTGGCCTTGTGGTTAGAGGGTATGCTTGCACGTCCTCTAGCTCCAACGTCGCTGGTTCAAACCTACCCACGACTGATGAGGCCCAACAGGCCGAAACATGTCTCGTGGTGGTTACATCTGTTGAGATTTGATAAATTTATCAATTGCCAGGTTACTTGTCTAAACATGTAATGAGTAGCGCCTGCGTGAAGCGCCTCAATCTCGGATGCGGTATTAAGTGATTGCAGAAAGCAGTCCGCCCTCCACGTGCCTGCGTTAAAGCAGTGCCTTCCTGGCTAATTCACGCTCTCAACAGATGGTCCGGTGGCCTTGTGGTTAGAGGGTATGCTTGCACGTCCTCTAGCTCCAACGTCGCTGGTTCAAACCTACCCACGACTGATGAGGCCCAACAGGCCGAAACATGTCTCGTGGTGGTTACATCTGTTGAGATTTGATAAATTTATCAATTGCCAGGTTACTTGTCTAAACATGTAATGAGTAGCGCCTGCGTGAAGCGCCTCAATCTCGGATGCGGTATTAAGTGATTGCAGAAAGCAGTCCGCCCTCCACGTGCCTGCGTTAAAGCAGTGCCTTCCTGGCTAATTCACGCTCTCAACAGATGGTCCGGTGGCCTTGTGGTTAGAGGGTATGCTTGCACGTCCTCTAGCTCCAACGTCGCTGGTTCAAACCTACCCACGACTGATGAGGCCCAACAGGCCGAAACATGTCTCGTGGTGGTTACATCTGTTGAGATTTGATAAATTTATCAATTGCCAGGTTACTTGTCTAAACATGTAATGAGTAGCGCCTGCGTGAAGCGCCTCAATCTCGGATGCGGTATTAAGTGATTGCAGAAAGCAGTCCGCCCTCCACGTGCCTGCGTTAAAGCAGTGCCTTCCTGGCTAATTCACGCTCTCAACAGATGGTCCGGTGGCCTTGTGGTTAGAGGGTATGCTTGCACGTCCTCTAGCTCCAACGTCGCTGGTTCAAACCTACCCACGACTGATGAGGCCCAACAGGCCGAAACATGTCTCGTGGTGGTTACATCTGTTGAGATTTGATAAATATATATATATATATATATATATAGTAATATATATATATATATATATATATATATATATATATCTATATATATATATATATATATATATATATACCACTCTACAGTAGTTGATTGCTATTCCGTGCTCGCAATTAATTCTTGAAGAACAGTAAATAATAAAAATACAATCTGTCTAAATCTTTGTACCGATAAAATACAAACAAAATAACCGAAAAAATGCTACAATTGCAAGTGAAAGCAAAGTTTGTAATATCTACGATGACTTGCTCAACCACTCACCCACAAGAAAAAGCAGCGCTCGTTCTGTATCCGCTCAAAGAAGGATTAGTTCAAACAGGAAGCACGATTTTTCTGGTTTCGGACTTAGCTCTAGGATTCGTTGGCAATATTGATTTCCTGTGCTGTACATCAATTCTCTTAAAGTTCTCCTGAGATGTCACATTTCAGAATATGGTGGAAATAGTAGATTCTCCAGGTATGGGCGACCCATCTATTGAGGTTCATATGGAGAAACGGCTCAAAGACGCAGTTGCATATATCTACATTGTTAATCCCTCCAATCCTCTGCCGCATAATATTCAGAAGGTGAGAAACATAGATGCAGAGATGATAATTGGGTCCAGATCTTGGTACCAAACCCAAGACCTTCGGACCAGGCCCATTTGTGACTAACATATAGCGTACGTCGACGAACTTGTCAAAGAAAAGTGAATTTGCTGCATTCTGATATATTTCCCATCATCACTGACATGCAATAGTTTATACTATAAGCCTATGTGCTATTTGATAATTTTTTGTAGTTCTGTAGTACCTTACATATGAGTGACTTCACCAGTAAATTTCAAACGTAGGCATCATGAATTTGCGCAATATTAACAACATAAACATTTGTGCAATATTTAAAGCATAATTAATTTAGTACAATATGTATTGCTTTGCATATTGACAGTAGGCCTACATTCTAACGCTTTAGAATATCTACGATGCCTATGTAATTTAAGTTAACCTACGCATAATCGTCTTGCAGAAAAATGAAAGCTGTGATTTTTATCAGTTGTGATAGAATATTTTTGGGATTATAGGACAATTAAGTGAATTTCTGAAGAGCTAGGTTTAGTTTTGTAATTTCTATCTGTTCTGCGATTAACAAAACAACACATCAGTCAGAACTTACTGAAGTTTCTTGGAAAAATACATCATAAAATAACTCGATATCATATGAAGCTCAAAATATTTTCAAGTGCTTTGAAGGAAAGAGTGCATAATTTTGTTCTCTACGAAGATGATCTTGAAGTATACCGATAAATTGAGATTCGGAAGGCAATTGGAGAGAATCTGGACACCTCTTTTCATGCTAAGCGACCATGCAATTAATATTGCGTATTTTCTATGCTAGATATTTGATTGACTTAACCTTATGAGGATGTATACATCAAATCGAGTAAAACTATTAAAAATGACCATGAGCTCACTTAAATACACCCAGATTGATGTATTCGCATATCATGTTTGGGTTTGAATGGGTCCGGATTAAGACAAAGACATAACAGTGAGTGACAAAATTGCTGGATTCCAGATCCAGACCCAAGCATCATCTCTCCTTACACTGTAAATCGCTGGATACGAAAATTACATACAAACATATACCAAAATCACATACAATTTGAAACTAACATCTGACACGATATTCTGGTATATCTACAGAGATCTGGTATGTTTTTCATGCCACATCTCACTTACTTTAGTATGTGATTGGTATGTAGCGATACGAATTATTCTATCTGTGATTGGCTGTTTTACACTGAAATACGAGTTGTTGGTATGTTTTATATACGAGACCCGATGCAAATTTATCCTTATTCGTATGCCTCTGGTATGTGCAGCTGTAAGTCACATAGCAAATATTATATTACTGTCAAATAACTTTTTTCGGTAATACCAGTCGTGAATATTTTTGTTTGATAGAGTGATATTTAACGAGATTAGATTTATTGTGAATTTTATGCTCCACGAATATGTCATCGATGCTACTTGCCTAGCAACATTAGCAGGACGTTTAGTTAGCTCTGTCTTATGACCCAAGTTGATAAACATCATTTCATTTAAACGATATCTATATGAAATCTTGTTGACTTATATATCTCAAACATAACTATTTTTGCGTTAATGAATTATGATGTGTTTTTATTTCGGATTGATAATATACTTAATTTCAAATTTTCATAATGCATAATTGTTGATGGTTGAAATCTTATTGATTATTCATGAAATGCCTTAGACTTACGTGTATTAAAATCGAATTTATTATTGAAAGTATGACTCTTGAATGTCATTATCTCACTACTTACAAAGCAGTAGTAACATAAGTGTGATCTTTATTGGCAAAAGGCTTTAAATCAACATACTTAGGACATGATCTATGCTTTCTTTTAACATTGTGCTGGTATGGCTTTAGTATATAAAGCATACCACATTTGAAATAACATACGAAAAGCATAAAAATATATACCAAGAGAATACAGAAATATCCCAAAAAAATATTTTGGTATGCATCCTTCGTATGTGATTGATATTGAGCGATTTACAGTGTAGAAGAGCATTAAGGAAATAATGTTCCAAGCAACAATGAAACCTGCTCTCTTTCTCTACAGCTTGCAGAAATCGTGAAGAATGCAAATACAGATCCCAATGGATTAGTATTCATAATCAACAAGTGGGATACAGTGAGTCAATTGCAGCAATCACTCATTCATTAATTAGGCTCTGTTGCATCGTAAGTGAAAGCGCAGCAATAGGTTCCAACTACAAATGAGCTATCTTACAATTAAATTCAGCTTATAAAAGAGAGGGAACATCTGCACAATTCAAAATATAACTTTTCGATTTAAAGAAGATAGTCAGAATATTTGTAGCTATATTGCTTGTATTGTCAGTCATGATGCAAGAGAGGTGACACAATGATAATTCTTCTGCAGGAAAGTGATCATGATCATCAGATGATAATGATGTTTTTATTTCGAAGTAATGAAAATCAAACGAGTCAAGAAAAGAGATCATTAAACAATTTTGCAAAAAGAGTCCACAGTACCAGCACAGGATTGCATCGCAAATTGTTCTCAATATCTTGCTATATACAAAGACAGAAAAAACTGAGTGAAAATGAGCTACAATTTGGAGTTATATAGCTTGACACAGTAGGGAAAAAAGGATCTGGATCGGCGATACGTTCTGCAGAGAGGCATCTCAAGATGCTGAGAAAAGTGCAATTTTCTTGGCGCAAGATGGTAGAGAACGCTGTTGGGGTTGAAGACATCCTCAAAATGTTTCAAAGCTCTGATGTTGCGGCGATCTTCTAGATTTCCAAGACAATCACTGATACACTCATTCCCACAAATAGTTCGATGACACAGTCGATTCAATTTGGTCACTATTAAATTGTTCTTTCTGTTAACACCAACATACACGGGAGAATTACATTCGATGATGGAGCGTATATATGCGTTATAAATAAGAATGAGGTCAGATTTTGAAGCCCCAGCGGCCTCCAAACGACGCAATGCGAAGAATCTCTTGCTGGCACGCTTAGAAATATCAAATATGTGATCGTTCTAGTTGAAACAATGGTTGATTATAACACCAAGAAACTTGAGATTTGAACAAAATTTGCGTTCGGAAACATCATTCAAGGAATGATGGATTACTCCGGCGAATGAACATGCACTTAGTTTTTGCTGAGTTTAATGTCAAGCCATGTGATGAGCACCAGTCATTCAGATTTGCTTCCTCTAGATTGATATGTGCATCAATGTCATGCATGCTCAACACCGGAATTAATACTAGTATATCGTCTGCATATTTGATCATTTTGACATCCACTGAGCTAGGAAGAAAGGAACCCATGTGAGCCGCAAACAGCTGAGGGGCGAGGATTGAGCCTTGGGGAACACCTGATGACATTTGATGGAAACTGCTGAAGGCAATATCCTGCAAGGTTACCCGATATGTTCGATCTTGAAGGAAAGAAATAATCCAGCGGATGAAACTGTTAGGGAGATGACCGTCAATAAGGGTCTGAACAATTGCACGGTGTGGTAGTGAATCGAAGGCTCGGCATAAATCAAAGGATAACAAGAGAACACCTTGAAAGTCACTAGTGTCAAGAATTCTTGTGGTGAAATCATGTACCACTAAATGGGCGTGCAAAGTGCTTGTTTTTGGCCGATATGCAAACTGATTGTCCCCATATAAACTCAGTAGTTGGTCAGCAACAGAACGCAGAACAACCTTTTCCAACATTTTCGATAGGATAGGGAGCAAAGAAATAGGCCGGAAAATCTCGCTGTTCAATTTCCCCGCTTTTGGAATGGGCACTATATTGGCTGTCTTCCAAATCGAAGGTACATATTCTTGTGTGATGGATAAGTTGAGGAGGTGGAGAAGTGGATCGCACAACACATGAGCAGATTCTCGGATGAGTTTGGGAGACAGAGAATCAATACCAGGACTTTTAGATTTAAGTTTCAGCATGTCCTGAAAAAGAGAATGGCTTGAAAGCTGTGGCATCCACGAAATGTCGTCACCGTCAGTCGAAGACAGACTTGACCAGTCACTTGCGTCCGAGAAGTTTGATTCAAAGTTGAGTGCAACAGATTCTGCAGCATGAGCTGGAGACAGGTGGCCTTGAATCATTGCCTCAAAGAGAGCACTTGTCCTTGATTTGAAATCGCACATCTCACGTACGACTGTCCAAATATTTTTGTCTTTCCTTGAGGTACTGGTGCACTTGGAGATCCAACTATGCTTGGCTTTCGATATTCCAACCTTGACTTTTTCTTTGTAGTGAGCATAAAGGGACGTATTACCGCTGCGAAAGGCCTTATATCTCAAATTGATAAGATGTTTAAGAACAGGAGTGATCCAAGCTTTGTCTTTAGATGACATTTCGACGTAAGATTGAGGAATAACACTTAAAGCAACATCGATGAAGACATAAAACATAGAACATTTTTCTTCTAAACTAAGATTAGGGTTGTACATGTAATGCCAGGGAGCCTGCTGAAGACTCTCAACAAACCTTTCTACGTGACTCTGGCAAAAATCATACACTTTCTTTACGTGAGAAACGTGAACAAACTCATTAAACGGTTTCAATAAAACAGAAATATGATCGGAGAGACCAAATGCAGGACAAGATACTATAGAATTATATTTCGTAGCAAGTAAGCGATCAACAAAAATCTTATCAAGCGTGGCAGAACCCCGAGTGGGAAAGTCAACTAACTGAATGAGACCAAAATAATTCAAAAACGTGATGCAAGGAAAGTTATTGAAGTCGCCAACAAGTATGATGTGGCAAAGAGGATATGAGTCCAGCATGTATTTCAGGCTGCTGTGAATAAAGTCCAAGGTTATCTTTACATCGGATGACAATAAACTTGGAGGAATATATACATTCAAAATGCAAACAGGAGGGCTGTGAACGATTACACATGAGAATTCAATACACTTTGGACAGTCGGACAAATGTACAGGTGTGCAGCATAAATTGCTAGTGACATAAATACAGACTCCTCCTCCTTTTTTACCATTCGTCCTATCGCAACGGAATGGCTGAGAATAGACACTCAGGAAAAACTCACTGTCAGAAACATAATCACTAAGCCACGTTTCAGTAATGGCTATTATGTCTGGTTTGATGTCAGTGGTAAATACGCTGAGCTCGTCGACTTCAGGGCGCAGAGGACGGATATTGCTCAAAAGCAAGGAAGGGAAAAATGTCTTAAAATTCCTTAATGAAAATTTGTATCACTTGATTCGGAAGCTCGGAAGACTATTTGGCCTTTACGGATCACATATTCGTTACCGCCTGCGTTCCTTCGCTTCAGCTCAGATCGAAGAGCTTTATCATGCGCCTGTTGCATGGGAGTAAGATCTTCATTGATGAAGATTCTTTTGGTGGATTCACAGTTCCTCAGTTGTTTTGACCTTCTGAGAAGGCTCCACTTATCATCATAAAAGCGACACTTGACTAGCAAAAGTCTATTTCCATTTCGGTTTGGACGACCAACACGTTTAACAATTTCAGGAGAAAAATCTGGAACATGCAGAACGTTTGCAATCTTTTTTACCTCGTTCGTATCATGCAAATTCCTGTCCTCAACACTGCCGTCAGAGGCTTCATACACACCATGAACAATCAAGTTCTGGCGTCTGGATAGTCTCGCGATTTCCTCAGAGAACATAACCGGTATTGTCAGAAAAGGATTCAAACCCTTTCTTGATCATTTCGTTCTCAGCCTTCAAATTCTCATACGATGTGAGAAGACTGTCGTATTTATTATTCAAAGTATTCAGGTTATCAATGATGGGCTTAAGCATGCAATTGATCTTGTCGGAGACAAGTCTAGCTATGTCATCGGACACGTTTTCTGCATTTTGCAAACTGTCATTGACACGAGACTCTTCAACGTGTATCAACGCTTCCATCAAAGATTGCTTTGTTATGCTGTTCCTGCGAAGTTTAAGTTCAGTGCTTGATAAGCGGGCGATATGAGGCATTCATGACACAGGAAGTGAGATGTGTTCACAAGATTCCAGTGGCGAGGACTGTCGTCGAATCTTTGCAAAAGTGAATATTTACAAAGACTGACAGTGCAATACAACGAAGCGTCACCCCTGAGCGCTGACCGTAGGTTAGTGCAGAGACAATCTGTGACGTCGATAAAGACACGTGAACACTTGTAGCCACTAATACGACAGATGTGAAAGATGGAACACACAGACGACCTTGACAGATGAAGCGAAGACATGTATAATCCAACTTTCACGAATAATAGGAGAACCGAGCCATGAGCAGCCGCGAGGAGAGCACAGAAGTGACCAACAGGACCAGACAAGGCGAACAACCCAAAACACGACGAGAAACGATACAGGAAAACCGGAAAACCAAAAGCATCAACTGGAACAAACCACACCAGAACGGAGAGACACGACCGGCACTTGGAGTGTTGAGATGTGAACAATATTACATGATTGTTGGTGTCAAATGTTTGTTCACCTGAAGAAGGCTTTTGATTTACATTGATTTCCTTTGATTTGCAAGAATAATGGGCATCGCTCAGTATAACCTGATAAAACTTTCCTAATGCATACCAAAAACATATTTGACACTCTCCGTAAATGTATCCGTAAATGTGTTGGATAGCTATCAGAATTCGGAAGAATGTCGATGAGAGATCTTGAATGCATCATTCTTACAAATAGAAAGCGCTTATTGACCTAAGAAGATCAGGTTTGTACTCATAAACTGCCGCAGGACTGTCTGAATATTCTGCCCTGCTACAGCTATATTTTATATGTTAAGGAGCTTCGAAAAAGCACAGCTTTTAATTCTGATGATCTGCAGCTATGAGGATCATGAATGCGTTAAGATAATGCCTCATTGTACTGATAGTGTAATTCGTTTTATACTATATTCAGTCTTTCTGAAAGATATTTAGAGTGCATTATATTCACCTTAGACTCTTCGGCTTGATGTGAAATAATAACAAAACGTGTTATATTTCAGGTGACTTCGGATAAAGAGGGTGCACTAAAAGACGTCAGTGAACGAATAATACGATTTTTTCCTGAATCAATGAGAAGGCCGCACATAATCTGTTTGAGTGTAAAATCAGCTTTATTCATACAAAAGCATGGAGAGTGCGCAGAGGATTTTGCAGAATTTCTGAACATTCTCCACTTGCTGAGTACAACTGCCATGACAAACCAAACAAAAAGATTTCACAAGTGAGAAGCTTTTGGTGATTGATAACATTCATGGAAAAGTAGGAATTAACGACTTTAGGATATACAGATTGTTTCATAAAAAATGGATCACCCTTAAACATCGCCTTAACTTCAATTTTGTCTAACTCCGCCAAACTTGAACGAATTTCCCTGAAATTTGGAAGATATGTCAGTTGTGCTTACTAATATCATTGTTGGAAATTTCAAGCATGAATATTGAGTTGTTTTCCTGTTATAGATAAAAAAAGTAGTAGATAATTTGATCTTCATTTAGCAATGTTACACAAAATCATACCTCACTCTTATAAAATTACATTTGTTTCCTTTGTTATGTAATATGTTGTTCTACAAGCCAAAAGCTATCAAGCAAAACAAAAATAAAGAAAATCGGTCAATCAGAGCCAGTATAGCACCATTATTCATCAACAATAATGTAACTGCTACATGTGATTAACTGGACTTCATGTTCCATAGCTTCCTGACTTCGTTGCGGTGGTGTTGGCAGCACTCCTGATTGCTTTCAGCTAGAAATCTATCTCTTACCGGTTGAAAACAATACAAAGCACAAATGAACAATAACGAGATCGCATTCACAAAAGGCAAAGTGTCAGCCTTGGTAGAACTAGGGCTTTCTTTGCGAGCTAAAAGGAAGGGACTAAATGTCCCTTACACAAATGTGCATCGATGGCATAATGATGATTTTCGACTCTGTCGTAAAGAGGGCTCTGGCCGTCCACGCAAAACATCCAAACGTAGAAACCGCCTAATTTTGGGATTTGTTAAAGTTGATCCAAGTCTCTCGTTAACTGAGATGGCTGCACTAGTCTCGTCTATTTCTAAGTCCACTATTCGTAGAAGACTTATTGAGTCGAATTTCAAGAGCTGTAAGAGACCCTCTCAGATCGAATTATCAGATCAGCATACAAAAAGACGTCTCAGATGGGCAATGAGTCATTGTCACTGGTGAAATCAATGGGATCGGGTTGTCTGGTCTGATGAGGAATCAGTCCGTCTGAAGGATAGTGATGGTCGATTGAGATTATGGATAAAATCTGATCAGGAAATTCTGAGACATTTACATCGTCCCCGGGTACAAGGTGGTGCGACTCTACCGATTTGGGCTGGCATCTGGACCAATGGCCGCTCTGAACTTCACATACAGCAAGGAACCATGAATTCTGAACGCTATGTGAATATTTTACGAATGAACATTGGCCAAATGACAGATCAACTTGGTGATCCATCGACTTGGTTATTTATGGATGATAATGCTACGTGTCACAGGAGTAGTAGAGTCAACTTATGCAAGTCTCAATTAGGGCTTAGGACATTATCTTGGCCAGCTCGTTCTCTTGATCTGAATCCCATAGAAAATGTACGGAGTATTCTGAAACGTAACGTTCGTCGTTCACTGCTACCTACAGATGGCGTATCACAACTTACGTCGCTGTTAAAAAGAGAGTGGAGAAAGTTAGATCAGTCAAAAATCAACGATATCATCGAATCAATGCCTAGACGAATTGGTAATGTCATAGACAATAAGGGTAGGGCCACAAAATATTAGCTTCTTAAGAACCGTTACTGTATCATAGCTTATCAGATTATATAAGGACATTTAAATATATTAGGGACATGAAATAACATGAAAAATGCTTTCTGTATCATACTTATGTTTTATTTAGTCAAATTTTAGGATGATCCACTTTTTATGAAACGGACTGTATTATCAACATACTTTTTGACATATTGGGTTAAGTGCTTCAAAATTTATATTGACCTATCTTAAAATTGATGCAGATGGTCACAATAGGAGAGCCATGGGCATCTTTCACAAAATCAATCAGTGCTTTGAATCAGTGTTTTTATCAAAATGGAAAATTTATTGCGTTTCATTAAAATGAACACAAAGCACTGATTTAGTAGTCGAAATTAACACAGTTTCACAAAAACTAGAGATTAAACAGTTATTTATGTCAGTGCCACACTGCTTAAAATCAGTATTTTAAGGAGCCTGGGGACGAACTGCGCTTCACAAAGAAGCACCGTTGCGCTGAAGTTTGAAATATGAAAATTCTTTGATAGAAATGTGAAAATTTCAATCAACCGCCCGATGCTGATAAATATGTGAATGATCAGCAAGAAGTTTTAGAAATTTCAAATATTAGAGAAATTATTGAAAATTAGTGGAATGACTTTTGATTTTCAATTGCACAATGTCAAATGTCAAGTAGCCAGATAAAGAAACTGTTTTTGAGAAAAATCTTTCCACATGAACCATGGAGTAAATAGGAGTGTTTTACTATCTAGCTTCAATGGCAATGATTTTGACTCATTTCTGATTTCACAGTGGCTTTATTCAGTGATTATGAATACTATACGGCTAATTATATGACTTTTACTAAAATAAGTTGATTGTTGACATTCATCAGTAAAAAGTTTGAAATCGAATTTTGTCCCACAAATATCGAACTGTACCTCATAATGATAATAATAATTGGCTTTATTGCGAAATGACAGACGCATATCGTTCACAAAAGTGACATGAGAAGACAAAGGACAAAAAAAAGGAAAAATCAGTTACAGTGGATCACTGTTACTCAGAAAAAGTCACTGTGGATCATTCGATTGATGAATGTCCTTCCGTTATTCGCACTAATTGTCTTTTTCTGCAGCCGATGCAGTCTTGGTCTGAGATTCCTTTGGTGTGCAGCTACAGGCGGTATGTAGATTTCTCTTTGTATCAGTTACAAATGTATTGTATTTGCACTCGTACATAGTAATATTGGGTACCTGTTGATGTTTCCTTAACTGTTCTTTGGCCTGCCTGGTCTGCGTGGTTCAACAAAGTGCAAAAAGATTTTGTCTAAAGCCATCCATCTTTTATTACTAAAAATGTTTGTAAAAGTCTCCAATATCAAGAAAACCCAGATGGAAGAAATTGAATTATATTTTTAATGAAGGAATCTGAATTACTTTTACAAATAGAAGTCAAATTGCTGTCTAAAAAAATGGTGATCGAATCGGGAAGTTCTAATAATCGAAAACTGCAGCTTAATTTTTACAAATTCGAGTCGGAAAATCAGCAATCGGACATTTAATTTTCAGAATCTCACCCAACTTTAAAAAACTAGCACTATCACCACATTCACTGCATGCACTGTTGTGAAAAAAATTAAAAGGAGAAAATTCAGTTTTAAGCAGTTGAAATTTTGCCCTAGTTATGGTGCCAACTGACATATTTACTGAAGGTGTGAAAATTCAACTTAATGTAACATCACTATGCTGTGACTCAGTCATTCCCAATGCCACCTTGTCATGCCTAAAAATATTTTTTTAGATTTTAATGAAATTTCGAATTCGATTCCGAAAAGATGTAAGTCTGATCTAAGCCTATTCGAGTGGAAGCTCGAGAAGCTACATCTGATAAACTGGGGGAAGCAAAAGCTCCTCCTATTGACAAAATTTACGATTAATCCTTTCATGCACATTGTGTCCTTTTCAGGACATTTCGACGCGCATCTTTCGGGACAACATTGCGCAGCAGTGTCTTGAAAAAGAATGCAATTTCATAAAGGCAGTCTCACTCGATCAAAAGAAATTAATGTTAAATGAATTGAAGTAGTATCTTAAAATTTATCGAAACCGTCCAAGCCCATTGCCAAGATGGGACTGTGACAACAAGGTTTTGTTGTACTAGAATAGAGCCTCCCTTTCGAGGTGCTGTCCCGCAAGTATGTTTCTTCTGCCCATATGAATGAATGTTAGTTACACTTCTTGACTTCATTTTCGTAGATAAAGTGGTCCCAAAGCTCACTCAATCTTCGGTCTCCCAATCATATCAAACCCGTTTCACACGATGCAAGAAGGATGTATTCACGAAGGAGATCGTAGCTAGCCAATCCTGGTGTGGCAATCTCTGTGTCATCGTCAGCGCTCTTCTTACATGCTTTCTTAAAACTCGGAATCATTTGTCACTAAAGTGAATGAGATTGGAAGTTCTATGTGTATGCTGTGCAAATGGATTTAATATCTAGACGTCCATGACTAGGACTGGAGCTGGATACTAGGATTACCAGAACATCCTAGTATATGCTAGGATTCTATGCATAGTAAAAGTGATGTGAAAAGCTCACAGAATAAAATGCTGTATAATTCTCCAAACATGCAGGCCCACCGTTGTATGCAACTTTTAATTAGTCGCATTTCAAAAGCTGAGACAATGTCCATTCATTTTGCTTGCATCTCGCTTACCGACACTCAAAACTAAAAAAAATGTTAAAAAGTTTTCGATGTCGTTTCCGTTTTCTTCAACAAAAACAGCAATGATTTGAAGCCACTCATTGACAAAAATTATTGCTCAAGCTTAGTACTATTGATAGAATTAGAAGAAGCATAGAGGATCATATTTTTACCAAATATGTTTCCCATTAGATTTGTATACGTTACTCTTAGGCGCTGTCTGACCGGAAGAGGAACCAGGTACAACTCGGCAGACGCGCAGACTCAAAGTAGCCATGGGGTGAGGGAGTCATACTGTGAAAGTTTCAGCGTTAAAGTTCGTCGCTGCTTTCTGCAAAAACTCGTGTAGGATGACGACTAGTTCATGTGCATATATTTGTTATTCATTGAGTTATCTCTATGATTATTGTATGTGTAATGAATTAATAATTAATGAATTTGTTTGTTTTCAGTCGAATGGTGGAATATACAAAGGAATTTTTTCGTCAACTGCTTGTTCTCAGAAAAGCAATCAGAATAAGCATATCCGAGCGTCTGGATAAAGCCACAGAATTGGACGAATGTCGTGAGATAATTAGGAAAATGATTGATCAATGCTATGATGCACAGAAGAATAAATTTGAATCTAAAATGACTGAAATAGCGAAAAGAATGCTGCTAAAGTTAAAAACTAATGAAAATCAGAAGGATTTCGTAAAAAAAGTTTGCGAAGAAACTGTATTCGTCAAAGATAAAAAGAAATTAGATGATAGCCTGTTCGCAAGTGCTAGTCAGTGTATGTCAGAAAAATTGAAGGAAATTGAAGAAAATCATCACATCATTCAAAATATTGTTACTAGGTTCATAGAGAATATTCACAATGAATTTCGCGTGGTCGAGGAAGAGATAAAAATTCAGAAACATCGTACATCGGAAGAAATGATAGACGACTTTCAAATGCAGAGCATCTTGCATAACTCATTCTATCAAACACCCATTGATGAACTTGCACATCAAATTGTCTTCGGTGTGGGACTTCCAATGGCTCTTCCACTGAGCATTCTTGCAGCAGCGGTTCCCATCAGCTACAAAGTCACCAAAATGATAATGGACCAAATTGATCCCCGTAGGTGTGTCAATCCAGATGATATGAAAAAGTACGTCGACGAAAAAGCTACTGAATTCTTCAAAATTTATGTTTCTAAAGAGGTAAGTTTAGCAAAATTTTTGCTTGTTGTCAAATGCACGTGGATATACATGTACATATAGGGTGGGCTATGTGTTTTAGCAAGAAATGATTTGAAATGTTATGAAATTTTATGCAAAATTATAGCATCACGACAGGCAAACAGATACATTTCACGATGACCTGAAAATTATAAAGGTCATTTTTCACATTGCCTCAGATGAAAAGCATGACAAAAGTCTTAAATTTTTAAGCCTGCATTAAAATATGAGAGAGATGAGTTTGCTAGTTTTGCTCGATCAATAAGCAAATGCCAGTCAGACAGATTTCTAAAATCTCTCAAATTGAATGTTTGCCAATTTAACATTTTAAATTTCGATCAATTAATTATTTCTCTCAATTACGACTGAAATATATTTTGATTACAACTTCAGTCTAATAATTAATTGTTTTTCAGCACTCATTATAAATCAGCAACTATTGTTCTTTTTGATAAATTCATGCCAAACCAAACTGTTTTTATATTTAAGATTGACTAAGTGAAGAATTTGAAAGCTCAAATGCGAAATTAGTCATTTTTATAAATACACGCTACGGTCCTTTTGCTGTGTCAAAATATCAAGCATTTTAGCAAGCTCTCTTCTGGTGACCATTGATCTGCACAGTCTATCACATATATATATATATATATATTAGTGTACTTGGGCAGCAATGCATTATTTTTGCAACAATCATTAAAGAGGTTGTTATTTTGTAATTTACTGCATTTTTGAAGGGACTTTTCTGTTTTTTTATAAATTTCTTTTCCTTCAGTTGTTAAATGATTCAATGCAATTTGGAAAACCATTTTATTAAAAAATAAAGGCTCGACGTTTCGGACAGTACACTGACCATTCTCAAGAGATAAAAATTGTGAAGGTCAAAAAAAAATTACATGTCAAAAATTCTAAATTCAAAAAGAGAGATGACATCTGGAAAACTATGAAGTGATACAAATAGAGATACAGCATCATGCTACCTGCAAGCAGAATTGAGCTTTATCATAGAAAGTTGGAGACTAAATAACATTCAGATTTCGGGTGAGGCCCATGTCACGCCTATTTAGAAAAGGGGATTTTTCTATTATTGTTATGAATTCGGCTATTTGGAGCATATCTTTGTCGGGGCATTTGAATATGATCTTCATGTCAGAATACAGATTTCTTGGCTTTCTGTCGTGAACTTCAAGGAAATGAGTTTTGATTGACCCGTTGTTTTCATGTTGCTTAGATCGTGTTTTCAGTTGATTTGTTGTATAACCTATGTATTGAATATTGTTACAAATATCCTCGTCACATGAAAATTGGTATACAACATGATCGTCTGATGTCAGCTTGTCTAAATTTGTTTTGATTACATTTCCTAATTTCTTGTTCTTGTAAAAAACACGTACTTTGATTTTTGTTTCAGGGGAAGACGTTACACTATCATTGACAATCTTCATCAATCTTCTTTCTTCTACTGTAGAGTTGGAAGTTAATTGTCCTTGAAAATAATGTTAATTGGTTTTTCTTTTTCTTCTTCATTTCTCTTCAGATAATTCAGGTATTTATCAATCAAAAACATTGGGTAATGATTGTTTGTCAAAATTTGAAAAAAAATATATATAATTTTCACAATACAGACAATAGCATTATATCGTTGATTTTGCGGGCAGAAATATCAGACAGTCTCGGCTGTTAACGCAGCCTTGTCTATGTCTGATATTACTGCCCTAAAAATCCATCATATAATATAAGACTATTGTATCGATATGACACCAGCAATGCTGCCATATCGATACAATAGTCATACTATTTATGAGGTGTCTATTTCCGTCATTACTGGTGTCTGAAATCACTGACTCATAGACAGGTTTTTCTAAGATATCAATGTGCCATTCGATATCAAAGAAAAAGCTCAGGCCCCGGTTCAAGATCATTTCATAACTAGCCGTCTTAGTTCACTGACGAATTCAGAGCAAGATTCTTTGAACAATTTGTTAACAAATTCAAACACATGTTCACACTATGGAAATCAATATACAAGCGGTTGATCGCATGATGTGATGATAATTGAAATGTGCAAGATAACAGCATTGCTGTTTTTTTATCTTCTAGCAATGCGACTTTAACATAAGATAAGATAAGATAAACTTTATTGACTCACATGCACAAAGTGATTCGGTGAGAGCGTACAATTAAAGACAGAACATAGAAGACAAGATATATACGTAAAGAAATCTCATATCTCATGGCAATATTTAATGAAGGACTCTCCGAGCCGTTTCGTCCTTGTTTTGGGTGGTCTGAGGGTGGATTTATCTCTGGTTCTGCGACATTGTCGCTGAAGGAACATGTCTCTCAGAGGATGAAGTTCATCAGATTCAATTTTTGAAAAGAGCCTGAAACACGTCCGATCGGCCACAGTCGTGATGGGCTGAAACGTCACATCATCCTTGCCAATAATCCGAGATACCCGTCGTTCGAGGAGTACGAATTTATCTTTCAGTTGCTTTGTCAAATTGCAGAAGGCTGGGTATGCGTACAAAAGTATAGATCTAATGAACGCGGCGTATGCTTGACAAATGACAGTTGGTGGACAGTTGCCTCTGCGTAAGTTCCTCACGATGTAAATCCGTTGGGCAAGCTTTAGTAATTACTTTATTGACATGAGTTGACCACTTCAAATCCGGGGTGATAGATAAGCCGAGAAGAGTCAGCTCTGAAGCTGAAGGTATGGCAAAGCCCTCAGCAGAGATCACCGGATGCACATCAAAGTTCCTTTTCGTAACAATGTCAAGAATCTTGCTTTTAGAGATGTTGATAGGAAGACGATTTCGTGAAGACCATGTGACGCAATTATTCCACTCATCCTGCAGCCTGTCATCTTCATATTTGCGAATACAATGAATTAGACTGATGTCGTCCGCATATTTGATGACAGCAGTGTTATCCAGAACTGGTTGGAAGCTGTCAACTACCATGGAGAAGAGAATCGGGCCCATGATACTTCCCTGTGGAACGCCGCTTGTGATTCGTCTCCATTCCGAAGTAATGTTATTCCATTTGACACGCATAAAGCGATTTTCTAAGAAGCTCAACCCGTTAGTCGTCTGTTGTGGCAATCCGAACCTTTCAGCCGCTGAAATGATGATGTTATGAGGGGCTTTGTCAAACGCCTTTGACAGATCGATTGATAATATCCTCACCGCACCAGGAGAATCAAGGAACTCGAAAACACGATGCATAAGAAGTGTCAGGGCATTAACCGCACCAGTGCCTGGACCGGGAATGTAAGCAAATTGCGCAGAATTAAACTTTCCATGCAGATGAGGAAGAAGCAACTTGCGCACAATAAGTTTTTCAAAAACTTTGGATAAGGTGGAGCATAGGGATATTGGACGATATTCACTCACTAATTTAGGTTTGCTGATTTTTGGGATGGGTACAATTTCAGCATATTTGAAATGAGAAGGAAACAAGCTGGCAGATATGCATCTGTTGAATAGTTCCGTAATACCGCAAGTCAATAAATGAGAAAAGTCGCGGTAAACCCAGAACGGGATTCCATCAAACCCAATACCTCTCCGCTTGAGCTGACTTATTTGGTGAAAAGTCTCTTGAAAATGGTGAAACATCTCACGAAAAACAGGGCGTAGCTGTTTTGAAATTGTCCACAATGTTCGCTCCAATCATGACATAGCGAGAATCCATTTCCAATATTTCATGGACTCTTTCACTTGAAACAGAGCTTGTCATCGAACTTTTCTATCATTTCAAGCCCTAAATTGTGCACTTTTTACAGAACTATTAATTCGAGCAATGAGCAAATGCATTCAATGGTTCTGTCGTCAATATCTCTTGGCCACGCTCTTCCGATGTATATTCTTTTCATTGGCAACAACTCTCTTTATAATTTGATATTATCAGTGAAGTGAGACTTTGTTCACCAAATCAAATTCTATATTGCAAATGCCAAGTTTTGCGGGAGCAATGCCAGATTTTCGTGTAACAGAGGAAATGCACTATGAAGGCTATATCTTAGAGGTTGTAAGTGATACGAGTACATGATTCTTGAAACTAAACAATATTTTTTCGATAAGAAACTTTATGGAATTCATAGTTTGAAGGAAATATATTTGAAAAGGCCATCCCCTATCGATCTCAAATGGTTCATCAAAGACACTTCAACATTTTATTTGCAAGAATAACACAATAATGAAACGAATTCAGAGGTAGACGAAACACAGTGTGTTAGTGGAAAAACGTAGGATTCTCACATGTGGTATATGAAATTGATGATTGCTTTGTATTCTTTGATAATTTCGCATTATGTTTAGATATCTATTCATAGCTAGCAGTTGAAGTCACCTTTGATGTCTATTTCCGTCATTACTGGTGTCGTTTTGCATTGGATGCAGAGGAGGAAATTTTGAGTTATCTAGGGCAAAACGACATTACTGGTGCCAAATCTCAAATAATGCTTAATTTTCATTTTGTGTGGGAGTGAAAAGATATCTCTTCTATGTAAACTGCCGGGAGGAAAAATCAATTTTTCAGCCCCACGGGATCACAAAGCTAACTTTTCCTCCGGCAGTTAACTTTTCTTGTGTAAGCACCTGTGTAAAAAAATCAAAGAAATCTGGAAACACGTTATATTAGCCAGAGACTACCAAGATATCGATATAGTCCCTGGATTAGATCATGCATAGATTTCGCGGTATAGCCATCAGTTTCATAAAAAACAATAGACTTATCAAAAGTCACAAAATGAAAAACTGCATTCTTTTGAGAGGAAATATACGTTTCCTCCTTTAGCTACCTGTCCATCCCTCGCTGCGCTGGGGCTGTACAACATAGCTGCGGGAGGAAAAGTTGATATTTCCTCTCTCAAGAAAGTAGCTTTTTTTGTCTGTGAAATGTCATTCGATGTCTGAATGCATCCCCAAATTATCCAGTTCTCGCAAATTAGCTTATAGATGATATTAGACGAGTGACAGTCCAAATTGCATCGCATTTCATCTGATATTTCTGCCCTAAAATCCATGATATAATGCTATATTCCCAAATGTCGTTTAGCATATATTTGAATCTATAGGCCTATGTTGAAAAAAGGTCGATGACTATGTACAATTTGTACACAATGCAGAGAAACATTTTTGTAGAGATGTCAGAAAGTCAAAATATTAAAGAATTCTGATACAAATATTTAATAATGGCTTTATGGTGGGGTGTCTGAAACACCCAAATGTCGTCTGACGGTCAAGAAATTGATGTGATAAATTTATGGCTAATTGAAATTATATGCTATCAATTTCTTGGAATGGAATTACTGAGCATTCAATTACTTGTGGAATTGGTGAGCAATATATTGCTTCAATTTGGGATTACTGAGCCTAAATAAACTTGAAGTGAAGCCTCTGAGCAATCAATTAATCGAAATTCTATTTATTCTTGATAACTGATGACCACTGTTTACAATGCAAACAGTTTTCTTAAAATAGAACATTTCATAATTTCATGGGAGTTTCATAAGACATGAAATCAATCATGACAATGCTTAACATTAGACAAAATTTCAGCTTCTGTTTTTGTATTCGCTGGTGCATGACTTTTATATGAAATGTGAATTTTGATAGACTGTCCCTTCTTCTTACACTCTAAATTGATTATGCATAATTGAATGGTGTGTTATGTATTTCTGTTTTGTTTTCTTATTTCATTTTATTTCCAGACATATATTTCTCAATACGCTAGAGATAAAATGCATATTGCTATGGATGACCTCGACAAGATCTACGAATCTGCAAGTGATGAGCCGAAATACCTTGAAACTCGTGCAGCAGGATTAAGAGGTGTCTTACCAGGAGAAACTGACACTATGAGTATCTCTACACAACTAAAGGACGAATTAAAATCATACATTTCATCTATTCGCCAGTTTGAAATCGGTTGTTTACAGAATGACAAGAGTTACTGCTTGCCTGATTGTGCGCTTAATTCCTTAATAAACATCAGTAAATCTGCATTTTCTGAAATTTGCAGTGTAAATATTGCACAAGATAAATTTGAGTTCGATATCAAGGGTCACTATTCACCCCTGTGGAATGAAGATGGCATGAAGATGTCGTTAAAAACAATACTTTGGTCACCACTAACAGAAACCATTCACGATATGCAAGAGGACATGAGAATATGCATGTGAGTAGAAGATTCAATACTGCATAGTATTGGATCGCAATTATCTTCGAATGTTAGATGCGTTTACAGTATCTAACATTGAAAAGAATCGTTACGGAATTTTCTATGTTGCGATATTTAATATTTCTATGTTTTTCATCTTGCGCAAATTTTCCGCAATTGGCACGCACAGCATAGTAATCCTGGTAGGCCATAGGTATATTATTTCTAGCAGAGCATTGGTACTACTTATATTTCACATGAAAGATGTTCACTTTGATCAGCAGATTTTGTATATCAATTCGTCGAATTATATTCATCTGCAACTTCTATCTAAGTCTGATTTATGAGTAGCTTTCATGATTATACTTTGCACTATGACCATAAATCAAATAATAAAATAGATAGGAAAAATAAATAAAGATACTGATGTAGATCAATAATGCTTACATTGTGATTGGGAAAAATGTTAATAAACAGAATCTTTTATGTCTATACAATCTTAATGTGATGAAGCATTGCACAAATCTTATGCCCCAACTCGTTAAAAATTGTTCCGCGGGCCCTGAATGGTAGTCCTATCACTTTTTAATTTCACAGTGATTGCATTAAGAAGTTGGAGACTATCATCATTATTATCTCAATGTCAATCTCATCCACATAAAATTAATTGATTGCCGATTCATGATCATGTACAAGTCACCTTGTCTTGTGACTATATGACATGAAAGTTCACGTCAATCAATTACGTGATGAAACAATTCAAAAAATTACTTTTCACTTATTCATCCGCGTTTGAAGTCATTCTGGCAAACTTAAATGTAGCCTACGTACACTGCCACCTCCAACGTGACATGTGCTTCTGAAATCATCGTAAAAGGAAAAGACATTCGCTTCATGGTGCGGAGACAATTTATTGAATGATTTATAAGTATACATTTAACTACATGACATACTAATAAGCGAGTCTCTGAGCTCTCACTCACTACCCGATTCGCTTTTCCAATAGACAATAAATTTTAACTTTGGAGATATAGACGCAAATAATCTCACGGATGATATTCAATTAAAACATTGTTACCAATTCTGATTTTGTCTACCTTAAAGACAAAACATTGTTCTCAGTTGAAGAGGTTTCGATTGTCAATGACGTGCAATCATTGTTTTGAGCATAAAGTAGACTTAGAAATAATGGATGGTACATGGAAAGTAATTTATTGAAATGTATTTTTTTTAAAAAGATATCATCTTTCTTTCATTGCCACCAAGAAAACATTTTCTTTGAACAATCATTCTAGCATTTAAATACATCTGCTAATTATAATTGTATTTACTTTGTATATTGCCTCAAAATGATGAGAACCATCAACTCACTACTTGTTATTCTTATATTCAAGTTCGAATTATCAACGAAGTCATGTCATCGAATTTCTCAACGTCTAGTCCACCCACCAGCCAATGACCTCCTCAGCTTGAGCTTCTGCATTCAAGAAGGCTCACGTCTTGATGCACGTTTTCTTCGTGTTTTCAAAAATGGCTCATGCGATTTACACAACTCATGTGAGAATTCAACCTCGGTCAGAAAGACCTCATGCCCAATGTACAGAAGACTTGGGATTCGCACTGAGAGCTTGCTGCTGTTTTAAGAACACGAGCGGATCAAAGTCAACATCCGTATGAGCTGTTGGTTGACAACAGCAAGTCGAATGTCACACAAGAAGATGTAGAAGATGTTGAACGGAACACCTACCAGTACAGGAGTCCACTCGTCGATATATTCCCTTCTCCGTTCGATCTCACCAAATTGGCACTGCTGGATAGTGATGGACGTGAGGTAGTCGTCCTGATCTTCAACATGTCAAAGAATGCTCGAATGACAGAAGGAGATGCTTGGTTTACTGCCTCTGGTCTGGTTACTGCTCATCCGTGGAACATTACCCGCTTGAAAAGCGACGAAATTCGGATTTTTTCGGACTATTTCGTTTACAAAGACCGGTTTATGATTAGATATCGATTGACAAATACTACTTGTCAACGCACAGGATTCTTAACAATCAATGGACTGCAGGAGCTTTGTCCATGGCTGCCAAATGATGCAAACTATGTTAGGGTCAATCGAACAAACGGCGGATCATTCACAAATGAACCTGAGTATGCATCTGAATTCCGCTTGTTTGGTATCATGAAAGACGATGAAAGTCAATTATATAGACAAACTGAATGAGAAAATTTAAAACGAAACACTCATTGCAACTAAAAGCTCGTTTTGATCGTTCATACATTTCCTTTAATCGAATTGATGCACATATCATTGCAAGAAGTCGTCATCTGTTCACGAACACTTTTAGGGTGAAAGGAAAAGCGCATTTGAATCCGTGTCGATGTAACGCTTTTCATTTTAACCTCACTACATGTGCTTTGCCTCAAAGAAGTCGGATTTAGTTGTCATGCCAAATGTGCATTGTAGAATGATGGATGATGACTTCCTTTTCGTGATTTTAGTTCTCAATACTATTCTTGATTTGAACGGACTATGCTGCCGATGTAAGACGATGACTTACTTTTGACTTATGTAAGCTGTATTGATTATCTGCCTGTGATTGCAACACGACTTGTGTCTTGGAACAGGGTATTTTCATTTTGCGTTGAAGACAGTTTTAGTGTCTATAAAACTCAAACATTTTTCTTTCTCCTTTGTTATTCAAGCACCAGAGGATTGTTTAGATATTGTGATTTGCAGAGCAAGGAGGAATGAACGCCGCAGCAGCGTGTCGACCTAATATTTTATGAATATATAAAATCAAATTAACCTACGCTGAACAAACACTATTTATCTATGCTCAGAAAAGCAAGTTTGAGATGGTCCTCAGAAAGTTATCGTTGCTTCATTAAAAACTTGATATTGAATTTACACAGACATGAAATGTAGTCAATGTGTTGGAATGGTGGATGACTCAGTAGATGACAGGATATAAAACTCTCAATCATATCAAGATTGGTGAAGCGATGCCTTGCCAGCTCTGCAATGTCTGCTTCATATGAAAGACTGTTTTCCTCATAGATCTCACTGACACCAGATACTGCCGAAAAGTTTCCTCCATGAGATGAAGAAGGTGTGCTGACATTGTGGTGTGTATTATGATCATTGCTCCCTTGCACAATGCATTCTATAGAAATGAAATCCATAAGCTGTAAATTTGTAAAAGCTTACATCTCAGCTTCACCCTCTATGAACAACTTTACCATTCATTATAGAGATTTGCTTATTGCTATGTGACGACATCATTGATGCAAGCATATTATATCGATTTCCTTTCTTGAAAGGTTGAATAATAAGAGTTCTATTTCATCATGTGTTTCTTGCTCTTGCTGCCTGACTCCGAGTCCTTGCTTTCTCAGGTTGCCCTAATTTCAGTGTACTAATAATCAGTGCACCTATAGGTATTACAGATTGATAAGTATTCCTTGTTATTTAAATAGGACTGTCTGGAATCATGTAAAGTAGAGACCAGGACAGTGGACTGAAAAATTATGATCCTGCATGTCTGAATCAGGCTGCAACGATGTAGTACATTGTACGTGTACATATACAGTATATTCGACCTCGATCATTTCCTGCAAGCTCATTCATGGATGTTTTCGAAAGCCTACTGTATTACTTTTTTGTTTTTTGTTTTAAGTCCATTATCCGTTCCTCGAAGGGGTGGCCCTTTTTATTCTTGCACAAAAATAGGTTACCGATAAGGCCTGTATCAGCTCAGCCTAAGCTTACTTACAATTTTGTATTTAGCAAGGAAAGCGTTGGTCTGATTTTTAATATTTCTTTAATTCCATGTTTATTGTCGTGTTTGTGCCTTACTGAATTTACTAGGCTTACTGATCAAACATGTCAAGGTAAAATCGCATCTTGGCGAAGGTCTTTGACTGTAGATCTTGTTATAAATAGCTGTGCTATGCATGTTGCAATGGACTCAAGTCACAGATGGGAGAAGGTCGATTGTGCTAAGTTTGAGACTGTTTTATGGTTGAGGATTTCGACAGTGGTGGCAAAGAGGACATTATTGTGTTCCGAAACTTTTCTTGAAAATCGTTGAATTTGGCCCTGGAAGGTGAAATTCATGTCCCATCTTGAAAACTACTTTTTTCGAAGGTCTGAAAGTGGCTACTTTTTGCATACACTTTTCATGATAACTCTTAACCTTTGCCCCGTTGGGTGGACCTTCCTTCGCCTCCCCTGCGGAAAATTTGCTCTAGCCTCTGAAATACTTCATTCTTGACCATGAGCTTCCCAGTAGCTTATTTTTCTTGTGCATTACTGATAAAATGTCAAAAAATGTTTTTGAATTTGATCCACTTGATTCAAAAGTGCCTCCCCAAAATAGTGAACATCTTTGTTTCCTTATGCATCATATAGTGGCTTTGGCTATTACTATTTGATTTAAATGAAATATATCGATGATATGACCTCATAGCAATGATTTACAATGATCTATCAGGGTTCGCACGCTTTCTGAATTTCCTGGATTTCCCGGAAAACCGAACATCTTCCTGGAAGCCCTTGGAAGATTGTCATTACTCATTAGGGCGGAAGTAATGGACGCTGAAGTATTGTGAACGTTTTGGTGTAATGTGTAAGAGACATAATCACTCATGCCTCTCATCTTAGAAGATATAAAAGCTGCTTCCGAGGATGTCCGGCAAAATTATCATCGCTCCTAAATTAACGTGTGTGCCTACCAAACAAACTATCTAGTTGGCACATTTGGCTTCACAAGCTTTTTGAATCTTAATGCAGACAATTGGTTCGAATTATTTGTCCACCGCAGAATTCATTTGACTATGTTAAATTCGATGATGACTAATAGGCCTACATGCTCGTGAAGTAGCCTTCAAAGGCATTCCTACCAGCTGTCACTTCTGAAACTTCTAATATTTCTTTTTAGGATTTGACGAAGGACGTGGTGACGGATGGCAATTTTCAAATGCGAGAAGCAAAATTTTCTATTCTTTAGCTTATATGCTTATTTGAAGCCGATTATGCTACTTCAACGAGTTTCCACTGTCGAAGCACGTGATCAACCAGAAGAACGCTGGCCTGTATGAACAGCAGGGCAAACCTGTCATGTCAAAGTCGTAAAAATACACTTTAAATACATCAATATTGCAAAGGCAATTACGTGGGGAGGAGTGCGCATGTTCTTTCGAAACTGCAGTCGCATGAATAAATGCGGATCTATCATTCGTATCGCCGTCTATTCAATCGCGCTGAAATGCAATTTAGCGCTTTTGTCTCAAATTCAGTTTCTACAGAATGATGATGTCCCGTAAGTCCTGTAAAAATAAGGATCGCGAGTCAGATGTTACTAGTATTTGCGAAACATCTAGAAGAGCAAAAAAATATTGTTAATGTAGCCTATGCAATAACAGTATACAGTAGCACGTCAACTGAGCGCAGCAATTAGAATAACGCATTCTTTAGGCAACTGTAAAAATCGATGAACACAGTGCGTCACCCTACTGGTTGGATAACTGACGCTGACTGAATCGTAATTTGCAGTAAAGTAGCGCTGTTAAATTTTGTTGCCAATGTTTCGTAGTGAATTTCGTGGCAGGGCATATATGGTGATGTCTCTTCATTTCAGTGAATACTCGAACAGGACGGAATTCCTAAACATGATGTGCATTGTGAAGTCATTACCATCAGCTGAAGTCATCAATGTTTATCTTTTAAGCGAGCCAGTTGAAATGAATTTGCGTCGCTTTTTAAGTTCTGAAGAGAGGAGACGACTATATGGAAAAGAACCTCTAACAGGAATAAAAAAATTCGAACACTTGTACCAAATTTTCAATGAAATAAAAAATGGTCTAGAGTATCTTCATTCAGTTCGTCTTCGACCATCAGATGATCAATCCTACCTGACAGCGTTTGAATTGAATTTGGACACCTTGATGGTAAGTATTGCGAAACCGCCCTTCTCAATATACATGTTCTACATCCTTCTTCTCACACAACCTACACATACTGTAGGCCTACACCCATGCACGTACATACCGTGCCCAAGACTCAAAATTAATTTTCATTTGCTTGCGAATTTGTGAAAGTAAATGTCACGTATTAACCTTTTCATTTTTATTGTGTCCATTTGGCAAAATTTCGAACGCATATTTTGGATTCCGTTGCGGAATCAACATTTCGTTGATAGCGTAACGGCAAGCAATTTATATAGCAGTTGTGACGACCAATGCATTTAAAAATGAAGATAGTCGCCTAATTCATTAATCCAGTACAATAAACAGATGAGCCTGTTTCGATAAAAATGCGTTTGACAACGACCTCGACATCGAATCACCAACAAAAGGCAGACGGGCATAAACATCTTTACATTTTGGGCCAATTATCGGTTCAACATCATACGTATAGTACTGTTATACTTATTCATAAAATCCTCAGGATGGCCATTATCACTTAATGTCACAAATAGCATGGACTTTTCAGCTGCCAAAGTAAACAATGAACATATTTTCTGAGCTCGCTTTAACAAGGAACGTACACGACCTGACTTGCATTGCAAGGGAACATGACTATGAAAGTTAAGATATACAATCCAGTCAATGTGACTTTCCTGAACATGATGGCAGCCTTCTGTATATGATCACGCTTGACCAAACAGCTAGAAAGGGTAGTCTATTTCATCAGCAGGCTCGCTTTCACAGGTGAATTTTAGATTATTGTGAGCGCAATCAAATGAAGTCAGCAAGTGTTGACAGTCATTTAGAGATCTTGAAATTATGAAATTGTGATCTACGTGTCTTTGATAACGAAGACATAAGTCCTTGATAGATTATTCAAAACATCACATTCAAGGTCTTCTCCCGAAAAAATATTAGATAATGTAGGTCCTAAAGGTACATGGCAATTCCATCAGTCTAACGGTATAACGTTTCGTCAAAAGAAAATGGATGCCACGCACACAAATGAAAATTAAATCGCAAAAGTCGTCTATAGGCTTGAGCAATGTTATATCATGACATTGAATGACTTTCTTTGCAATGTGAACAGTCTCAATGATAGGCACATTCGCGAACAGAGATTTATCAGTAAAAGATGTCGTACGCATCTTTTGTCAAACAGAGCTACGAATACTCTCTGCAAATTCAAATGAGTCACGAACACAGAAACTAGAATACAAGCCTTCATCAGGTTTTAACAAGTCAGTGTGCCATCGAGCTAGAGTGTGAGTTGGTGAACAAGTCATAGATAAAATGGGTCGTAAAGGACAATTGTCTTTGTGGATTTTTGGTAATCCATAAGCCTTTGGAATTACAGATCCGATAGGTATTAATTCAATGAGGTTCGCAAAGCTCGTAGTAATTTTCTCTTTTGCGCATTTTCACAACTTCGTGTAGTTAGGATGCTATACACATCACCAGGTTTATATGTGCCTGCACTGGGCTGCTGTGATTTCAAATTTTGTGTGCATTTTATACTTCGGTCACGATGTGTCTTTTTCCGTCGTGGTTGAAATTCTCCACAGACATTTTTTCATCTCTTGTTTTCAAGAGAGAGGAATCAATTGCCAAATTTATCATGGCACTCGTTACATCAGATTTGCCGCGGATTTGCATAATTTGGTAACCACCTTAAGAAAAATATATCAAAAATATTGACTGGACTCCCTTTTTGTCTTTCCGAAGGAAATACGGGTTGTCGGCGGCCGGTATAGTTAGAGCCGGCCGGAACTATGTCGTCGTCTCTGCAACCTACTAACTGAGACTGGCAGCTGCTCAACTTAGACTGTTAGACATCATTCGATTTTTCGATTATAGCATACGGTAGGCTTCCAGATACTCCGCAAGAATTCCCGATGAAGCGGAACGATGCCAATTTTCATCAATTTCTATCCAAATTAATCTTCTAATTAGACAAATGTTCACTTTGATAATATATTCTGTATAATATAGTGAGCAGCAATACGCTCATTCAAGAAACGGAATAGTTTTGTGATGTTGACTGCGAACATATGATTATTACAAAATTCATTATGCTGAGTATGCGATTCCTGAAACAATATTTAAGATCGAGTACGGCTTATACACAAGTACACTGTAAACCAAACTGTGCCCAATATGTGACCGATTATGTGCCCAACGCATTCGTCACATTGGTCACATTTATGACTTCCATGTGACCGATGATGAATCATCATAAATCATGCACATACGGCGAGTACTTGATGAGAATAATTCAAATTGATTTTACGAATACTTTTCGGTATGTTTTGTTCAAGAATATCATTGGTAAGAAGATAATGTCACATTGAACTTGGTTTGATTAAAAAATGTTTTAATGAGGATAATGATTGTGTAGTTTAAAAATGTGACACATTCTTCGTCACATATCGGTCACATTTGGTCACATGTGACCGATGATGAATCACCATAGATCATGCATATGCGGTGAGTGCTCGATGAGAATAATTCAAATTGATTTTCCGAATACTTTGCGGTGTGTTTTGTTCAAGGACATCACTGGCAAGAAGATGTTATCATATTGAAAACTGTTTTAATCAGGATAATGATTGTGTAATTGAAAAATGTGACACGTCTTCGTTTAATCTGCTTGATCTCGCCGGGAAGTTGTTTCATCGTGTTGTAAGTGAAGTTGTATTATCTTGCCTAGCGTGAAACAAATGAGCTTCATGTCAATGGTCTGCTTGTTTATTACATTGAGAATGACAAAGTGGGAGAAATTACATAATGACGTCCTCTTCCCAAATAGAATCTTCAATCGCAATGTCCTGAGAAGTGAGTCCATACGAAATTAAATTCATGTATAGATAGATGGCTCAATCAAACAATTTTATCGGTAAAAACATCAATAGATGCTACCACAGCCATCGATTGTTTCATTGGCGTATAGATAGGGTGTTTACTACATCAGCTTATCTATTTGTTTTTGAACATCAGGTAGCGGTTGGCGTTGAGCAACACACTGATTAAGACATTCTGAATTAAGCATTGATGGTTAATTCAAAAGTAAATGGAAAATAGAATATGTATCTAATGATTTGCAAATATTTGTTGTTCTTTCCATAAGTTCCTCAATTGAAAGTATGGTCTTTTCTTCCCACCAGGAAGTGGAATCATTTAAACCATAATTTATAGCTCAATTTAATTTAGAGGCAGTACCTCTACTCTCCAAAACCTAAACAAGTAGTGGGTTTTAATTATCACAATAATTGGAAGAAGCGATAATCATGAGCGGTCGGGCAGATATTAGTCACATATTAGTCACATTAAGTCATATATCAGCCGTGTTGCATGCGACCGATTTGGGCACATTTGGTCACATAAAGGCAGTGGCAAACGTCACATGTGTTGAGCACATTCTCGGTCACATATTGGGCACAGTTTGGTTTACAGTGTACACATGTAAATTATTGTCTATGGATTAGCACTTAATCAGCATCGATGTGCCGTCATTGCCGTCATTGCCGTCAAGCCAGCAATGAAAGCTTCGCAGCACTCATTTCAAAGAGCCAAACTGACAATACAATCAGAATCCTCGAGCAAAAGCAGTTGTGAATTCAGTAATTATTATACTTAATTACTTAAACTTATTAATGTACTTCCGAATAGTTGTGTCTTTAAATACTATTTTATACTAAGCGGACAAAAATAAAATATTTACAAATTTTTCTCATGTGCTGTAGCGGTTATTCTAAATACCTAAACTTCTTTATCATCGCCAACTTTCAATAGACTTGTACGGTTTTGGCAGCCGGTTTGAATGATGATTTGAAGGATGATTTTCAAGAAACAGTTCGCAGTGTTCGCGTCATTATAATTATGTTGTCATACTCCTACAATGTTGCAATTCTATTTTAGCTGACTAGACAATTAATTTTAGATTAAATGTCGTCAAAATCGTAGTAGACTAACCGGCCGGTCGGCGTTATAAGTGGTCGGGACTGGTCTTTCAAACTTTTTGGTCGGACTGGCCACCGGTTCCAACAGTAGGGAAGACAAATTCTCTCTTTATCGGTGTTTGATCAGACAGCCAAAGGCACAATTTACCAGTTTATTGCAAAGGTGTATATTTACCATAAATATTTATATATCTGTATTTGCCAGTAAATGCACCAGTCTGTAGCCTTCACGAGCTCTTTTACTGATGATTCGTCGACGATGTATTGTACAAAAACAATCCGGTTGATCAGTGAGGTGATCAATGCGCAGCTGTAATTAATTAAAGAATGAAATATCATTTTATTAATTGCTAATGAATCTTGCATTCCTTCCCCGTTTTAATCCTCAACGTCTGTAATGAAAAATTACTTGAACCTGCATTTTCTAAGCCTACTAATTCTCTTCCAGGTTACTGCGAGTGGACAAGTGAAACTAATGAATATAAAATCCCCTCGGTTTCTGCGAATTCCGAATGTTTTCGGAGTTGACCGTGTTTTCAAATATCGTCACCTACCCCCGAACGTTGTTTTGATGAGGTCAAAGTACGATAAATCTGCTGATTGGTATTCTCTTGCGATTTCTCAATTTGAAGCATGGTGGGAGCAGCATGCATTTTTGTCATTTGCATTTCGAAAAGTAGAGGCTAGCAATAACGGAAGCTCATCGAAGAATAACACAGCTTCTCTCGTGGAATTCGCGTACAAGCTTCGTCGTAAACAAAGATGGGCCGACCAACTTTATGGCTGTGAAAGCACTGATGGAAGTGAATGTCAGATGAAATATCCGCAATATGATCCACAACACGACAACAATGAATATGATGATCGTTGGTATGATGTCATCTCCACAATTTTGGATAATTATCAGTCGGAGCGACTGTCTGAATTCTCTTGGTCTTCGTGTTTCGATGACTAATTGTAAATCATGAAATAATTGTTCAGCATATTTACAGTGCAAATGTTTATATATAGACATTATGAGTTGAAAAAGTCCATTTTATATTGATTTTTAAAAATAAAGGCAAATCTACCGATCGAAAATATTCAATTTTTAATATCGATGCATTTCGATGTTCTTCGGACAAATATGTTCACGATAAAAGGCAATCAGGATATGAAATTCAAAATCACTGAGCTGTCAGAAATGTAAGTAAATTGAGACATAGAGTTTAAGGAAATGTGAAGATAACATGGCACAGTAAGGCAAAAAGCGTCATGAGCAGGAGATATCTAGATATTACAGTGAGATGGAAAAAGGAAAAAAAACTCACTGCCTAGGAATGACATTGTTCCAAGCATCACTCAGAGTAAATTTTACTTTAATGCCACTGTTGTATCTTTTAGTTCATATGGCTTCTTTTATTCTTTTTCTCAAACCAACCACCAGACAAGAAAGTTACCTGATTGCGTAATTCCACATGTTCTTGATCTTCATGAAAATGTCGCACGAATTTTTCGGCAAATAAATCTCACCATAAGATATAAGCCGATATCGCCTTTGAAGCAACATATCATGCTGAAGCGTCCAATGCCTTATATGAATTTGAATATTGCTATCTACAAGATTGATTGTGATGAAGCAAATTGTGATTGGTCTTATATTGGAGAGACAAATAGAACTGCTGATGAGCGAATAAAGGAACGTCAAAGGTCACTATGCAATATGGACAATTATTCTGAAATTGCTACTCACTCTGAAATCTCCCACTCATGAAACTTTTTGCCTTTTTGTGATCTGTTATATTCACATTTCCTTGAACGCGTTTGTCCGAAGGACATCGAAATGTACCGATATTAAAGATTGAATATTTTTGATCGGTAAATTTGCTCTATCCTTTATTTTTAAACATAAATACTAATACATGCATTTAATAAAGGACGGCTGATAATGTCTTAAGCGGCAGTCGCAGAATATCAAAAGGGTAGAAATCAAACTAATTGCAATTGCCAAATTTTCATATTTTATAAGCAGCATTCTAATTGTCCCTCTTTATATTCCGAACCAGCTGCACTTTTGTTTTGAAAGATGCTTTCAAAGGAGGTTGAAAAATTGTCAGTACTTTATTGTATGCAATTACAATGCGATTTTAATAAATTTTGTAGATAGTTTTGTAATTTTGCTCTTATGTTTAATCTTCTCCGTGCTAGAGACGATCTTTCTGCTGGGACAGTAGCTATGCCAAAAGGTGTAGAAAAGTGAGTGCGGAATAGAATATTGTGTAGTGAATCATAAGATGGACTAATTAATCAGATTGAACTGGTACACCAAAACTGTGAAGTTAATGAATTGAAAATACGTATATATATATAACAACAAAACTAAAATTTTGTTAAAAAATGCTAAGAATAGATGCAATCACGTCAATATATAAACTGGCCTCTCGATAACGGCCATTCATATCGTTCAAGAATACAAATAAATACATGAGTCTTTGGATTTTCATTGCGACCGAAAGTATATAGAACTATTGGAAAATAAGGGTAACAAATTCCTCATTTACAACAGCAAAAACATTTTTAGAATTCGGGCATTTAGCTTTAGCGGTTTTGCAATCGTGTTCACATTGCTTAGGGGTTTCATTGTGAGAGCTGGCGCAGCAAGTGCAAGTGACAACGACATTCACCTCTGGCGGCTCATTACATGGCAAGCAACACATCTGCTTCCTGAAATACTTGAATCGAATACAGATACAATTTTGAAAAGGTACAATTTTAATACCTACAGTCACAACTACTGTTTGAAAAGTTATACTGCGAATCACTGTTTTATAGGAGAATTCGGAATTAAAACAATGAAATTTATTTTCGACGAAACAACAAGCAATGCGATTGATGATAAAATTAATTAGTAGCAATCAAAATAGCCTAAGTTCAAAATTATATGCAAGCACTTTTGACGATATAGATTCATGAAGAGAATTCTCAAATACACTGACATAACAAATATGAACATTAGCAGGAAATTTAATTTATCTTTGAGGAAAACCAGCACCTTTCAATAAAAGCAAGTTTACTAAGATAGCTGATGAACGAATACGATGTTTATTCGGAGAGGAATGGATCAGCTGTGCTAGAAAACAGCTACAGAGGCAAAAGGTACGGTTTCTTGAACCATGCAGTTTCGACAACAACCTATGTATCGCATCTGATGCAAGTGAAAAAATGTTAAACCTTTTCCAATTCATTTATAAATGAATTGTCCATTTTCAATCATTAATTATCTCAAATAAAGGATAAAAGTGTAACTTGTATTGAGATTATTCACTAAAATGAATTGAGATGTGAGATTACCTTGAAGATCTATCTCATTTCAACAATAGAATTGTCAATTCAATAGTAAATAGTCTATGCTAAAATCAAATGTAAATGCTGCATAGGCCTACATGGATGTTTTTGAAAGGAAATCCACTGTATTCCAGTCCTTCAATATACATGTACCAATTCATTCATACAGGTACAATGAGTGCATGCTATGCCTACATTGCACTTATATGTCCATGCTTCATTCTAGAGCACAAACTACAGAAAAAAATTATCCAGGTGTATCAGTGAAAGTGAAATGCAGTATTGTAGTTTATTTATAGTTGATGTCATCACCTGCTATACAAGATGGAAGAAAGAGTCAACCATTTTGATAAATTCGACATGGCCGCTTTCCTTTATATGTGGTTTGCTGCAACAGGTAGTTCCATACCTCTGCCATCAGCTTCTTGCATTCCGCTTTCCAGATATTGAACGTACCCTCACAATTATCCGGAGAAGTCGAATTTACTGGCTGGGCACTTTCATCAAGAAACAGCCTGAAATCTTCTCCATTATAAGCTCCATCCTTGTAGGCATGCATCCAACACTTCTGCAATTGCATTGTCGCAGATGAGGTTGGACCTTGGACTCTCTGTTTTGGCTGAACCTTGGGCTTGGGCGCTTTATCCAAGATTCTAAAAACTTGGGTCGTAATAATAAACTTGGCCCAAGTTTTAATTTGTTTTGACTTATTTTTCGATAAGTTTTAACATATGTATACAACCAGCCATTTGAAGAATATATAAATAAGGTATTTTGAATTCATAACGTCAACGAAGCTTCTATATGTATATGATATTGTATGATTGGCTCTTATGCATACAAACACGACTGAATGCAATTATTGTACGACAGCATAGGCAGAAGTCGATAATTGACTATACAATTTCCGTTAGTTTCTTTACTCACAGACGAGTCACTTATTTCAGTTTTTTAAGGATGATGTATACATCACTGTAAACTGTCACCTCCTAAAATCGAAAAAACTAAAGCGCGACACATTAGAATTTTAGGAGGTTGCGTGAAATGGAATGTTGACATACTAAAGAGAACAATAACCCTAGTGCGCTAGCCTCCTAAAACGCTTTGCTTTAGGATTTTTTTATTAGTTACGAATAGTGTCTCGCTTTAGTGTGTGATTTAGGAGGTGCTGGTTTAGAAAGAGTCCTATAGTATGCGCTAAAATCATGCTTAGGAGTTGGAGAGTATTCGGACCCCTGTCGCATTTTGTCGCTTAGTTTGCTTTGGGTGCGTGCGGTTGTCTCTCAGTGCCTCGTCTCATTAACAGTCTTTTTTTGGAATATACTTGTGATTCTAGCACCTTTCAACGAAGTTTTTGATATCTACGGATTCGGCGTTTCACAACTGAAGTGACTGCTGCCTTCGGTTTTGACTACAATCCTTCCTTTCTTCGCCAGAGGAACATTTTCGTCCGTCACGTACGCTTTGTGTGAGTGTTAGTCGTTCTGCCAACAGACAGCAAGCAATCAACATCGGTGACGTCGTGCAGAAGGATTTCTAGCTCTTCGGAACAAGAAGCAGTTAAACCAACGCATAGAGTCATCTGGGTACAGACATTTGCAAAGTGCCATTCGAAAAGACATTCGCGGTTAAAAGTAATCTGGTTCGAACCCCGCGTACTACTTATATTTTCGCGTTCTCGTATTTAAACTCCATCGAATCTGAAAGCATGAGCACTCCGAAAAGGCTAACAAGATCGAACTCAACTTCTGCAAATTTAACTCTTAATGATATCCAACAACTCATCAAAGAGTCAAATCAGCAGCTGCTATCCCACTTCAAAACTGAATTTGATAAAATCAACATATCATTGCAGCTGATAACAGACAAACTAAGAATTTTCGAAGAAGATCTCAAGGAACAGCGCACTATGTGTAAACGACACGAAAGAGAAATTGAGGATATTAATGCGGTGTTGAAGTCAATGAGTTTCGATACTCATAGCAAAATATTCGAAGAGATAGATCGAAGAGACGCAAAAAGATGTAATCTGGTGATATCAGGACTTAGCGAAAAACATGATGGATCATTAAATGACATAAAGAAGCACGACAAAGAAAAGGTAATGAAGATCATTGAAGAGATTGAGTGCGATGATGGCAATGATGATCTATCCAATGAATTTGAAGTTTTCCGAGTAGGAAGGTTAAGAAACGACAAGCCAAGACTTTTGAAAGTGATTTGTCGGACTTATGAAAGCAAAAGACGCATACTCAGAAAAGCCAAAGACCTTCGCAAGTCACCTACATTTGATCATGTATACATCAATCCAGACTATACTCAATTACAGCAAGAACAACAACAATTGCTACGACAGGAATTAAAAATGCGGAGGAACAACGGAGAAGATGTAATGATCTTTCAAAACCAAGTTGTGCAAAGACAAGTGAAGAAGAATTTTCAATGAAGTTTTTACCCCATCCCTCCGTGTCACATCCTTCAATTTTTTTTTGCAATGTACAATCTCTGCGTTCAAAATTCGACAAGCTAACAGTCTACGCTTCGTTAAAGAAACCCGATATTATCGCAATTTGTGAGTCTTGGCTAGACGATGATATTCTGGATGCAGACATAACGATTCCTAATTATTTTCTTCCTATTCGTTGCGATCGTCATGATGATAGAAAAGGTGGCGGAGTCTGTGTATATATTCGCAACGACAATGTTTTCGACATCATTCCTAATATATCATGTTGTCCTCAATCGGTAGAATGTGTCTGGCTCTCTATTCCTCATCCAAAGATTGTTCGGCTTGTCATATATATCCCACCAAACCTAAGATCCTCAGACTACGACATGATCAATGACTACATAATTTCAAATGCTGATATTGCTCTTGACGGACATCTATCCGACGGATACCTGATTATTGCTGACGATTTGAATAGATTCCCCACAAATCAACTCGAGGAAGTCCTTGGATTGCTTCAAATTGTCGATACACCAACACGTGGCCAGTCCATCCTCGACAAATTTGTAATTGACGCTCGACTTTCAGACAATTGTGAACCAGCAATCATAGGACCGAACTTTGGAAACGCCGATCACCTAACCGTTACAGTCAATCCAAAAAAATTAAATCTCACCGCCGAAATATACGAAAAGTGTATGACTTCCGAGATTCTGCGATTGCTACGTTTTGCGAATATCTACCCTCCGTTAAATGGCATGAATTCTATCGTTCAGATCTGCCCTGCAATCCAAATATGACATATTTTGCTCATACATTATGAAAGCGTTAAGTCTAATTCCTTTCACATTAGTCGAAATGAAAGACAGAGACAAACCCTGGGTTACACCTGTTCTCAAGCACTTGATAAATCTACGCTATGAAGCATACAGAAATCGAAACTTTACTTTATTCTCACACTACAAGGAAAAAGTAAAGGAAGAAATAATCAAATCGAAGCATCTTTGGTCATCTAAGATAAAAGCAAGCAAGAAAAATATTTGGGATGCAATAAAGGCAATTCGTAATAAAAAAAGGAGACAATATTGCTTCTCGTCTAAACCTTCCTATCCATTCGGCTGCTGACAGAATAAACGATAGCCTTGTTAAAATATTTTCCGAACCAGCAAATTGGCAAATGCTTGAGCAGTCAATAACAGGAAACAATCAGCAGTGGAGTCCTGACACAAGCATCGAAGCTGTACACGGAATGCTTGTATCACTGAATTGTAAGAAATCGCCAGGAAGCGATGAAATCCCTAATGTATTGCTGAAAAAAGCACTCGAAGTTCTCGAAGGTCCTATTGCTCACCTGTTTTCGCTATCTTTCGAAGAGAGATACATCCCCCTGCAATGGAAACTCTCAAACATTGTGCCTATTCCAAAAGTCAAAAACCCCACTTTAACTGAACTAAGACCAATATCTCTTCTACCAACCTTATCCAAGTTCCTCGAGAAATGTGCACTGAATTCTATCAAAGACCAACTTACGGACATGTTCGGTAATTCTCAGTTTGCCTACAGGAAAAATTCATCGACTCTACATGCACAAATACTAGCCCATGACTTCATCACTCTCAAGCTAGAATGCCCTGATGTTCAAGGTGTGGCTATGATTTCTTTTGACCTGAGCAAGGCATTCGATCAGCTTTAGCATGATGAACTACTGCAAACTTTGAATTCAAACTTACCGGAAAACTTCATCCATTGGTGTGCAAACTATCTTAAAAACAGAAGACAGAGAGTGTATCTAGAAGGAGACTTCATCAGCAAAACCAGGGATGTCACCTCCGGAGTGCCTCAGGGAGCTGTTCTGTCGGCGTATCTCTTCGTAGCGCACATGGGTTCGTTGGGTCCATATTCCGAACAAAACCTTATGTTGAAATTTGCTGATGACATCGTTGTACTTCATCGTCGATCAAGAAAAGAAATCAATGTAGGCACTCCCTTTAATTACGGCTGTTTCAAAGTAAAATAAAAGAAATTAAAATAGTTTACAAAACAGCAAACGTTTCGTGACCCAGTCACAGCGTCAGTGCTAGAAGAAGACCAGCAGTGCAGTGTGATTTCCTTAAATAGCAGCCTTTGACAAATCCCGACACCGCATAGCGGAGTATCGCTCAGGCGACCAGCTCGTGTTTGCGATTGAGCTCCGGTCTGTTCTCACGGATGAAGCGGGCCTCAGCTAATCTGTTTCCTAAAGGTGATTTATGTTTCGCTAAAAAGTGCACACTAAAGTCAGAAATGGTCAACCTATCGCTATGTTCATTTTTAGAGTGCTCCGCAAGAGCGCTGGTTTTATTCCTAAGGGCTAGGCTACGCTTGTGTTCTTCGTAACGAATTCTAAACGGCCTATTGGTCTGACCAATGTATGATTTGCTGCAATAATTACACTTAAATTCATACACTACAAACCGGACATCGCACGGATAATTACAGTCGATCGTATCACACAGTTCACAGTTACTATGTTTATAATTAGTTTTACGAGAAAAGTATTGACTAGTAGTTTTATTGGGTTTACTTATCAACGTTACGGGCAACTTATATTTATTAATCAAACGATTCAATTTTCTATTACAGCTATCATTAATAAAATTAATAGAGAATTTTACATTATTTTCGTTATATCTATTGTTTCTAGGCTTACATTTAATTCCTGGCTTAAGGTCACGATTACTGTAATTATTTTTCCTTAATCTATTTTTAAATTTGTAAATGGATTTTTGTTTTAGGGGAGATGAGGAACATCTACTAGAAATACGACTCGTGGAAGTATAAACATAGTTGTTTTTAACGTGTTGCGGCAACCAACTGTCCTTATGTAAAGTGATTTCGGAATGGGTTGGTTTCGAATACCAAGCGTAACAAATTTTGTTGTCGGTAATGAATATAGAGATGTCAAGGAAGTTTAAAGCGTTGTTCTCAGGAACTTCTATGGTAAACTGTATATTATCATTAATTGAGTTTAAACAGTTAAGGATTTTATTGTAAATAGACATATCATGTTCAAAAGGTCCCATGATTATGTCATCTATGTAACGGTAGTAGATAGGTGGTTTTATTCCAAGAATTCTAAGCCTCTTTAACGCTTCGGTTTCAATAAAATGAACAGTTATAATAGCAAAGGGAGGCCCATAATGCGATCCCATAGCGCAACCTTTAGTTTGTAAGTAAGTAACATTATCGAATTCAATTTCATAATTGTAAGCTATAAACGAAATACCTTTCTTGAGATTATTGATGGATAGGCCAAAACTATTGATTTTATCCCAGTTATCTTCGGCAAACTTAACAACACACTCGATACCGTAACTTATGGGAATACTAGGATATAAGTTTTTGACGTCTAACGAGATAAATTGTTTATCGTTCAAGTTGACAGACTTGAAGTTTTTGAAAACATCGATGAGCGATTCTGTACTGGACAGACTAGAGGGGACGAGTTTTGCAAGTTGATTCAAAATCTGCGTAATTAACCAGTCAACTTTTTGAGTTGGACTGTTGACAGTAGAGGCTATAGGCCTTAAAGGAAAACCGTTTTCATCCGGTTCCTTATGATCTTTAATAAAGGTCTTAAACGAGGCAGGCCGCGTGCCGCAAGATTTCAGACGTTCAATTTGGTTTTTACTGTAACTATTTTTACAAAAGTTATCTATCAGTTTATTAGCTTGCGCTTCAATCTGTTTGCTTTTGCTCTGATTGATCATACGGTAATTACTAGTATCGAGCAACAGATTGCGGGTTTTGTCTATGTGCTTGTCTTCAGAAGTGACGACAAAGCGATTAGTTTTATCTGAGGAAACTGCAATAAGATTATTTTCGTTTAAGTACCGTTTAGTGCAGTTCAAATTTTTCTTAATGGTCTTATAGTTACTACTTTTCTTAGTAAATTCAATTTCTTGTTTTATAATTTCTAAGGCTTCATACTTAAAAAGGTTAAGATTAAGCTCATCTTCATGACTCATATTTGGTGGAAGCGGGACTCTATTCCTGCAAAACGGCACCCTAACGTTATTTGAGTCCTCACGGGAATCTATCTGAAGCGTATTCCAACGTAACTTATTGGTAAGAACGTCCATATCTAGTTTTATCTGATCTACAAACTGCTCGTTCAAACGTGGTGGAATTCTGAATTTAGGGCCTTTCTCAAGTATATTACGGGCGCTATCAGGTACAGGAATATCACAATCGATTGTAATACGGGGAACGTTCGAGGACTGGCCACTATCGACAGTGGTATCAAGGACTACAGGAGGTTGATCACAGTCGACTGTGAAAACATCGGGATCAAATGGAACGACCGCACCCACGAGCTGGTCACCCGAGCGAGACTCCAACTTATGGTACCAGAATTCATCAGAATACGTAAACGGAAAACAAGGCTGGTGCTCAAAGTGGTAAGACACACAAGGTACAGGATAAGGTAAGCCAGTCAAGTGGATCCACTTCTTTGAATGTCGAAGAAAGGTGATTTTCTCCTCATTCACCAGCATCTTCTCCAAGATATCCACCAGGGTCTTCACTGTAGTTGCGTTGCAGGTATGTGACACTGTTAGGTACACGTAGCCGCCTGACGGTCCAAATCCAAAACCACCTTTCTTCGACATTCAAAGAAGTGGATCCACTTGACTGGCTTACCTTATCCTGTACCTTGTGTGTCTTACCACTTTGAGCACCAGCCTTGTTTTCCGTTTACGTATTCTGATGAATTCTGGTACCATAAGTTGGAGTATCGCTCAGGCGACCAGCTCGTGTTTGCGATTGAGCTCCGGTCTGTTCTCGCGGATGAAGCGGGCCTCAGCTAATCTGTTTCCTAAAGGTGATTTATGTTTCGCTAAAAAGTGCACACTAAAGTCAGAAATGGTCAACCTATCGCTATGTTCATTTTTAGAGTGCTCCGCAAGAGCGCTGGTTTTATTCCTAAGGGCTAGGCTACGCTTGTGTTCTTCGTAACGAATTCTAAACGGCCTATTGGTTTGACCAATGTATGATTTGCTGCAATAATTACACTTAAATTCATACACTACAAACCGGACATCGCACGGATAATTACAGTCGATCGTATCACACAGTTCACAGTTACTATGTTTATAATTAGTTTTACGAGAAAAGTATTGACTAGTAGTTTTATTGGGTTTACTTATCAACGTTACGGGCAACTTATATTTATTAATCAAACGATTCAATTTTCTATTACAGCTATCATTAATAAAATTAATAGAGAATTTTACATTATTTTCGTTATATCTATTGTTTCTAGGCTTACATTTAATTCCTGGCTTAAGGTCACGATTACTGTAATTATTTTTCCTTAATCTATTTTTAAATTTGTAAATGGATTTTTGTTTTAGGGGCGATGAGGAACATCTACTAGAAATACGACTCGTGGAAGTATAAACATAGTTGTTTTTAACGTGTTGCGGCAACCAACTGTCCTTATGTAAAGTGATTTCGGAATGGGTTGGTTTCGAATACCAAGCGTAACAAATTTTGTTGTCGGTAATGAATATAGAGATGTCAAGGAAGTTTAAAGCGTTGTTCTCAGGAACTTCTATGGTAAACTGTATATTATCATTAATTGAGTTTAAACAGTTAAGGATTTTATTGTAAATAGACATATCATGTTCAAAAGGTCCCATGATTATGTCATCTATGTAACGGTAGTAGATAGGTGGTTTTATTCCAAGAATTCTAAGCCTCTTTAACGCTTCGGTTTCAATAAAATGAACAGTTATAATAGCAAAGGGAGGCCCATAATGCGATCCCATAGCGCAACCTTTAGTTTGTAAGTAAGTAACATTATCGAATTCAATTTCATAATTGTAAGCTATAAACGAAATACCTTTCTTGAGATTATTGATGGATAGGCCAAAACTATTGATTTTATCCCAGTTATCTTCGGCAAACTTAACAACACACTCGATACCGTAACTTATGGGAATACTAGGATATAAGTTTTTGACGTCTAACGAGATAAATTGTTTATCGTTCAAGTTGACAGACTTGAAGTTTTTGAAAACATCGATGAGCGATTCTGTACTGGACAGACTAGAGGGGACGAGTTTTGCAAGTTGATTCAAAATCTGCGTAATTAACCAGTCAACTTTTTGAGTTGGACTGTTGACAGTAGAGGCTATAGGCCTTAAAGGAAAACCGTTTTCATCCGGTTCCTTATGATCTTTAATAAAGGTCTTAAACGAGGCAGGCCGCGTGCCGCAAGATTTCAGACGTTCAATTTGGTTTTTACTGTAACTATTTTTACAAAAGTTATCTATCAGTTTATTAGCTTGCGCTTCAATCTGTTTGCTTTTGCTCTGATTGATCATACGGTAATTACTAGTATCGAGCAACAGATTGCGGGTTTTGTCTATGTGCTTGTCTTCAGAAGTGACGACAAAGCGATTAGTTTTATCTGAGGAAACTGCAATAAGATTATTTTCGTTTAAGTACCGTTTAGTGCAGTTCAAATTTTTCTTAATGGTCTTATAGTTACTACTTTTCTTAGTAAATTCAATTTCTTGTTTTATAATTTCTAAGGCTTCATACTTAAAAAGGTTAAGATTAAGCTCATCTTCATGACTCATATTTGGTGGAAGCGGGACTCTATTCCTGCAAAACGGCACCCTAACGTTATTTGAGTCCTCACGGGAATCTATCTGAAGCGTATTCCAACGTAACTTATTGGTAAGAACGTCCATATCTAGTTTTATCTGATCTACAAACTGCTCGTTCAAACGTGGTGGAATTCTGAATTTAGGGCCTTTCTCAAGTATATTACGGGCGCTATCAGGTACAGGAATATCACAATCGATTGTAATACGGGGAACGTTCGAGGACTGGCCACTATCGACAGTGGTATCAAGGACTACAGGAGGTTGATCACAGTCGACTGTGAAAACATCGGGATCAAATGGAACGACCGCACCCACGAGCTGGTCACCCGAGCGAGACTCCAACTTATGGTACCAGAATTCATCAGAATACGTAAACGGAAAACAAGGCTGGTGCTCAAAGTGGTAAGACACACAAGGTACAGGATAAGGTAAGCCAGTCAAGTGGATCCACTTCTTTGAATGTCGAAGAAAGGTGATTTTCTCCTCATTCACCAGCATCTTCTCCAAGATATCCACCAGGGTCTTCACTGTAGTTGCGTTGCAGGTACGTGACACTGTTAGGTACACGTAGCCGCCTGACGGTCCAAATCCAAAACCACCTTTCTTCGACATTCAAAGAAGTGGATCCACTTGACTGGCTTACCTTATCCTGTACCTTGTGTGTCTTACCACTTTGAGCACCAGCCTTGTTTTCCGTTTACGTATTCTGATGAATTCTGGTACCATAAGTTGGAGTCTCGCTCGGGCGACCAGCTCGTGTTTGCGATTGAGCTCCGGTCTGTTCTCGCGGATGAAGCGGGCCTCAGCTAATCTGTTTCCTAAAGATGATTCATGTTTCGCTAAAAAGTGCACACTAAAGTCAGAAATGGTCAACCTATCGCTATGTTCATTTTTAGTGTGCTCCGCAAGAGCGCTGGTTTTATTCCTAAGGGCTAGGCTACGCTTGTGTTCTTCGTAACGAATTCTAAACGGCCTATTGGTTTGACCAATGTATGATTTGCTGCAATAATTACACTTAAATTCATACACTACAAACCGGACATCGCACGGATAATTACAGTCGATCGTATCACACAGTTCACAGTTACTATGTTTATAATTAGTTTTACGAGAAAAGTATTGACTAGTAGTTTTATTGGGTTTACTTATCAACGTTACGGGCAACTTATATTTATTAATCAAACGATTCAATTTTCTATTACAGCTATCATTAATAAAATTAATAGAGAATTTTACATTATTTTCGTTATATCTATTGTTTCTAGGCTTACATTTAATTCCTGGCTTAAGGTCACGATTACTGTAATTATTTTTCCTTAATCTATTTTTAAATTTGTAAATGGATTTTTGTTTTAGGGGCGATGAGGAACATCTACTAGAAATACGACTCGTGGAAGTATAAACATAGTTGTTTTTAACGTGTTGCGGCAACCAACTGTCCTTATGTAAAGTGATTTCGGAATGGGTTGGTTTCGAATACCAAGCGTAACAAATTTTGTTGTCGGTAGTGAATATAGAGATGTCAAGGAAGTTTAAAGCGTTGTTCTCAGGAACTTCTATGGTAAACTGTATATTATCATTAATTGAGTTTAAACAGTTAAGGATTTTATTGTAAATAGACATATCATGTTCAAAAGGTCCCATGATTATGTCATCTATGTAACGGTAGTAGATAGGTGGTTTTATTCCAAGAATTCTAAGCCTCTTTAACGCTTCGGTTTCAATAAAATGAACAGTTATAATAGCAAAGGGAGGCCCATAATGTGATCCCATAGCGCAACCTTTAGTTTGTAAGTAAGTAACATTATCGAATTCAATTTCATAATTGTAAGCTATAAACGAAATACCTTTCTTGAGATTATTGATGGATAGGCCAAAACTATTGATTTTATCCCAGTTATCTTCGGCAAACTTAACAACACACTCGATACCGTAACTTATGGGAATACTAGGATATAAGTTTTTGACGTCTAACGAGATAAATTGTTTATCGTTCAAGTTGACAGACTTGAAGTTTTTGAAAACATCGATGAGCGATTCTGTACTGGACAGACTAGAGGGGACGAGTTTTGCAAGTTGATTCAAAATCTGCGTAATTAACCAGTCAACTTTTTGAGTTGGACTGTTGACAGTAGAGGCTATAGGCCTTAAAGGAAAACCGTTTTCATCCGGTTCCTTATGATCTTTAATAAAGGTCTTAAACGAGGCAGGCCGCGTGCCGCAAGATTTCAGACGTTCAATTTGGTTTTTACTGTAACTATTTTTACAAAAGTTATCTATCAGTTTATTAGCTTGCGCTTCAATCTGTTTGCTTTTGCTCTGATTGATCATACGGTAATTACTAGTATCGAGCAACAGATTGCGGGTTTTGTCTATGTGCTTGTCTTCAGAAGTGACGACAAAGCGATTAGTTTTATCTGAGGAAACTGCAATAAGATTATTTTCGTTTAAGTACCGTTTAGTGCAGTTCAAATTTTTCTTAATGGTCTTATAGTTACTACTTTTCTTAGTAAATTCAATTTCTTGTTTTATAATTTCTAAGGCTTCATACTTAAAAAGGTTAAGATTAAGCTCATCTTCATGACTCATATTTGGTGGAAGCGGGACTCTATTCCTGCAAAACGGCACCCTAACGTTATTTGAGTCCTCACGGGAATCTATCTGAAGCGTATTCCAACGTAACTTATTGGTAAGAACGTCCATATCTAGTTTTATCTGATCTACAAACTGCTCGTTCAAACGTGGTGGAATTCTGAATTTAGGGCCTTTCTCAAGTATATTACGGGCGCTATCAGGTACAGGAATATCACAATCGATTGTAATACGGGGAACGTTCGAGGACTGGCCACTATCGACAGTGGTATCAAGGACTACAGGAGGTTGATCACAGTCGACTGTGAAAACATCGGGATCAAATGGAACGACCGCACCCACGAGCTGGTCACCCGAGCGAGACTCCAACTTATGGTACCAGAATTCATCAGAATACGTAAACGGAAAACAAGGCTGGTGCTCAAAGTGGTAAGACACACAAGGTACAGGATAAGGTACGCCAGTCAAGTGGATCCACTTCTTTGAATGTCGAAGAAAGGTGATTTTCTCCTCATTCACCAGCATCTTCTCCAAGATATCCACCAGGGTCTTCACTGTAGTTGCGTTGCAGGTATGTGACACTGTTAGGTACACGTAGCCGCCTGACGGTCCAAATCCAAAACCACCTTTCTTCGACATTCAAAGAAGTGGATCCACTTGACTGGCTTACCTTATCCTGTACCTTGTGTGTCTTACCACTTTGAGCACCAGCCTTGTTTTCCGTTTACGTATTCTGATGAATTCTGGTACCATAAGTTGGAGTATCGCTCAGGCGACCAGCTCGTGTTTGCGATTGAGCTCCGGTCTGTTCTCGCGGATGAAGCGGGCCTCAGCTAATCTGTTTCCTAAAGGTGATTTATGTTTCGCTAAAAAGTGCACACTAAAGTCAGAAATGGTCAACCTATCGCTATGTTCATTTTTAGAGTGCTCCGCAAGAGCGCTGGTTTTATTCCTAAGGGCTAGGCTACGCTTGTGTTCTTCGTAACGAATTCTAAACGGCCTATTGGTTTGACCAATGTATGATTTGCTGCAATAATTACACTTAAATTCATACACTACAAACCGGACATCGCACGGATAATTACAGTCGATCGTATCACACAGTTCACAGTTACTATGTTTATAATTAGTTTTACGAGAAAAGTATTGACTAGTAGTTTTATTGGGTTTACTTATCAACGTTACGGGCAACTTATATTTATTAATCAAACGATTCAATTTTCTATTACAGCTATCATTAATAAAATTAATAGAGAATTTTACATTATTTTCGTTATATCTATTGTTTCTAGGCTTACATTTAATTCCTGGCTTAAGGTCACGATTACTGTAATTATTTTTCCTTAATCTATTTTTAAATTTGTAAATGGATTTTTGTTTTAGGGGCGATGAGGAACATCTACTAGAAATACGACTCGTGGAAGTATAAACATAGTTGTTTTTAACGTGTTGCGGCAACCAACTGTCCTTATGTAAAGTGATTTCGGAATGGGTTGGTTTCGAATACCAAGCGTAACAAATTTTGTTGTCGGTAGTGAATATAGAGATGTCAAGGAAGTTTAAAGCGTTGTTCTCAGGAACTTCTATGGTAAACTGTATATTATCATTAATTGAGTTTAAACAGTTAAGGATTTTATTGTAAATAGACATATCATGTTCAAAAGGTCCCATGATTATGTCATCTATGTAACGGTAGTAGATAGGTGGTTTTATTCCAAGAATTCTAAGCCTCTTTAACGCTTCGGTTTCAATAAAATGAACAGTTATAATAGCAAAGGGAGGCCCATAATGTGATCCCATAGCGCAACCTTTAGTTTGTAAGTAAGTAACATTATCGAATTCAATTTCATAAATTGTAAGCTATAAACGAAATACCTTTCTTGAGATTATTGATGGATAGGCCAAAACTATTGATTTTATCCCAGTTATCTTCGGCAAACTTAACAACACACTCGATACCGTAACTTATGGGAATACTAGGATATAAGTTTTTGACGTCTAACGAGATAAATTGTTTATCGTTCAAGTTGACAGACTTGAAGTTTTTGAAAACATCGATGAGCGATTCTGTACTGGACAGACTAGAGGGGACGAGTTTTGCAAGTTGATTCAAAATCTGCGTAATTAACCAGTCAACTTTTTGAGTTGGACTGTTGACAGTAGAGGCTATAGGCCTTAAAGGAAAACCGTTTTCATCCGGTTCCTTATGATCTTTAATAAAGGTCTTAAACGAGGCAGGCCGCGTGCCGCAAGATTTCAGACGTTCAATTTGGTTTTTACTGTAACTATTTTTACAAAAGTTATCTATCAGTTTATTAGCTTGCGCTTCAATCTGTTTGCTTTTGCTCTGATTGATCATACGGTAATTACTAGTATCGAGCAACAGATTGCGGGTTTTGTCTATGTGCTTGTCTTCAGAAGTGACGACAAAGCGATTAGTTTTATCTGAGGAAACTGCAATAAGATTATTTTCGTTTAAGTACCGTTTAGTGCAGTTCAAATTTTTCTTAATGGTCTTATAGTTACTACTTTTCTTAGTAAATTCAATTTCTTGTTTTATAATTTCTAAGGCTTCATACTTAAAAAGGTTAAGATTAAGCTCATCTTCATGACTCATATTTGGTGGAAGCGGGACTCTATTCCTGCAAAACGGCACCCTAACGTTATTTGAGTCCTCACGGGAATCTATCTGAAGCGTATTCCAACGTAACTTATTGGTAAGAACGTCCATATCTAGTTTTATCTGATCTACAAACTGCTCGTTCAAACGTGGTGGAATTCTGAATTTAGGGCCTTTCTCAAGTATATTACGGGCGCTATCAGGTACAGGAATATCACAATCGATTGTAATACGGGGAACGTTCGAGGACTGGCCACTATCGACAGTGGTATCAAGGACTACAGGAGGTTGATCACAGTCGACTGTGAAAACATCGGGATCAAATGGAACGACCGCACCCACGAGCTGGTCACCCGAGCGAGACTCCAACTTATGGTACCAGAATTCATCAGAATACGTAAACGGAAAACAAGGCTGGTGCTCAAAGTGGTAAGACACACAAGGTACAGGATAAGGAAAGCCAGTCAAGTGGATCCACTTCTTTGAATGTCGAAGAAAGGTGATTTTCTCCTCATTCACCAGCATCTTCTCCAAGATATCCACCAGGGTCTTCACTGTAGTTGCGTTGCAGGTATGTGACACTGTTAGGTACACGTAGCCGCCTGACGGTCCAAATCCAAAACCACCTTTCTTCGACATTCAAAGAAGTGGATCCACTTGACTGGCTTTCCTTATCCTGTACCTTGTGTGTCTTACCACTTTGAGCACCAGCCTTGTTTTCCGTTTACGTATTCTGATGAATTCTGGTACCATAAGTTGGAGTCTCGCTCGGGTGACCAGCTCGTGGGTGCGGTCGTTCCATTTGATCCCGATGTTTTCACAGTCGACTGTGATCAACCTCCTGTAGTCCTTGATACCACTGTCGATAGTGGCCAGTCCTCGAACGTTCCCCGTATTACAATCGATTGTGATATTCCTGTACCTGATAGCGCCCGTAATATACTTGAGAAAGGCCCTAAATTCAGAATTCCACCACGTTTGAACGAGCAGTTTGTAGATCAGATAAAACTAGATATGGACGTTCTTACCAATAAGTTACGTTGGAATACGCTTCAGATAGATTCCCGTGAGGACTCAAATAACGTTAGGGTGCCGTTTTGCAGGAATAGAGTCCCGCTTCCACCAAATATGAGTCATGAAGATGAGCTTAATCTTAACCTTTTTAAGTATGAAGCCTTAGAAATTATAAAACAAGAAATTGAATTTACTAAGAAAAGTAGTAACTATAAGACCATTAAGAAAAATTTGAACTGCACTAAACGGTACTTAAACGAAAATAATCTTATTGCAGTTTCCTCAGATAAAACTAATCGCTTTGTCGTCACTTCTGAAGACAAGCACATAGACAAAACCCGCAATCTGTTGCTCGATACTAGTAATTACCGTATGATCAATCAGAGCAAAAGCAAACAGATTGAAGCGCAAGCTAATAAACTGATAGATAACTTTTGTAAAAATAGTTACAGTAAAAACCAAATTGAACGTCTGAAATCTTGCGGCACGCGGCCTGCCTCGTTTAAGACCTTTATTAAAGATCATAAGGAACCGGATGAAAACGGTTTTCCTTTAAGGCCTATAGCCTCTACTGTCAACAGTCCAACTCAAAAAGTTGACTGGTTAATTACGCAGATTTTGAATCAACTTGCAAAACTCGTCCCCTCTAGTCTGTCCAGTACAGAATCGCTCATCGATGTTTTCAAAAACTTCAAGTCTGTCAACTTGAACGATAAACAATTTATCTCGTTAGACGTCAAAAACTTATATCCTAGTATTCCCATAAGTTACGGTATCGAGTGTGTTGTTAAGTTTGCCGAAGATAACCGGGATAAAATCAATAGTTTTGGCCTATCCATCAATAATCTCAAGAAAGGTATTTCGTTTATAGCTTACAATTATGAAATTGAATTCGATAATGTTACTTACTTACAAACTAAAGGTTGCGCTATGGGATCACATTATGGGCCTCCCTTTGCTATTATAACTGTTCATTTTATTGAAACCGAAGCGTTAAAGAGGCTTAGAATTCTTGGAATAAAACCACCTATCTACTACCGTTACATAGATGACATAATCATGGGACCTTTTGAACATGATATGTCTATTTACAATAAAATCCTTAACTGTTTAAACTCAATTAATGATAATATACAGTTTACCATAGAAGTTCCTGAGAACAACGCTTTAAACTTCCTTGACATCTCTATATTCACTACCGACAACAAAATTTGTTACGCTTGGTATTCGAAACCAACCCATTCCGAAATCACTTTACATAAGGACAGTTGGTTGCCGCAACACGTTAAAAACAACTATGTTTATACTTCCACGAGTCGTATTTCTAGTAGATGTTCCTCATCGCCCCTAAAACAAAAATCCATTTACAAATTTAAAAATAGATTAAGGAAAAATAATTACAGTAATCGTGACCTTAAGCCAGACATTAAATGTAAGCTAGAAACAATAGATATAACGAAAATAATGTAAAATTCTCTATTAATTTTATTAATGATAGCTGTAATAGAAAATTGAATCGTTTGATTAATAAATATAAGTTGCCCGTAACGTTGATAAGTAAACCCAATAAAACTACTAGTCAATACTTTTCTCGTAAAACTAATTATAAACATAGTAACTGTGAACTGTGTGATACGATCGGCTGTAATTATCCGTGCGATGTCCGGTTTGTAGTGTATGAATTTAAGTGTAATTATTGCAGCAAATCATACATTGGTCAAACCAATAGGCCGTTTAGAATTCGTTACGAAGAACACAAGCGTAGCCTAGCCCTTAGGAATAAAACCAGCGCTCTTGCGGAGCACTCTAAAAATGAACATAGCGATAGGTTGACCATTTCTGACTTTAGTGTGCACTTTTTAGCGAAACATAAATCACCTTTAGGAAACAGATTAGCTGAGGCCCGCTTCATCCGCGTGAACAGACCGGAGCTCAATCGCAAACACGAGCTGGTCGGGTGTCGGGATTTGTCAAAGGCTGCTATTTAAGGAAATCACACTGCACTGCTGGTCTTCTTCTAGCACTGACGCTGTGACTGGGTCACGAAACGTTTGCTGTTTTGTAAACTATTTTAATTTCTTTTATTTTACTTTGAAACAGCCGTAATTAAAGGGAGTGCCTACATTGATTTCTTTTCTTGATCGACGATGAAGAACTACCTCCCGTATCAGGCTATCAACTACTATCGTTGTACTGATTCCATACCAAGATAAGAAAACACTGGAGGAAGACATACAATTTGAATTGGAGCATGTTTCAAAATGGTGCTATCTCAAAGGTCTTATTCTGAACCACAAGAAGACAAACTTGATGCTGATCAGCAAAATATCCTGCAGTTTTTCATCAGTCAACGTCCCTATGTCCCAGGTTAAGTCAATGAAATTTCTGGGCATCATCTTTCAGAACGACCTGAAGTGGGACAAGCGGATAGCACGTCTCTGCAAAGCTGCCAGTCGGCAACTTTATCTACTGAAGAAACTAAAAAGCTTCCCTTCAGTCACGAAGAAAGATCTCGTGCTAGCATACAAAGCCCATATAATGAACGTGCTAGAGTACAATTCTCCATTGCTTATCGGCATGACAACGACACATTCCAACATGATCGAAAAGATTCAAAGAAGGTGCCACAAGATTATATGTGGTCTAAAATGCTCCTGTTATGCATTTACATCTTTGGCACAGCGACGCAAAAAGCGATCACTGACGTTCTTCGCAAAAATTAGAAATCCAAACGACATGATTCATAAGTTGTCACCACCCATCGTATCACGCAGTGGACATGTTCAAATCCAAAAGTGTTCATCTTCTCGTCGCCTTTTCTCTTTCATTCCGAGATGCTCAATCCTGTATAACGAAAGACAACGACTATTCAAGCAAAATCGCTCCTACAAAAGTTGCAAATAAATTTGGAAAAGCCAGCCCAAAACTCAATCATCATAAAGACTGACTGTTTCTCAATTGCGCGTACCAGCCGCACAGTGAATTATGACTTTTCTTTGTATTTCTTTTTCATTTTGCAATGTCTGATTTTCATTCATTCCACAATATACACATTATTATTATTGGTATAAAGAAATAAAGAAATGAAGAAAGTATTATTATTAAAACGCTTTACTTTAGGATTTTTTATTAGTTACGAATAGTGTCTCGCTTTAGTGTGTGATTTAGGAGGTGCTGGTTTAGAAGAGTCCTATAGTATGCGCTAAAATCATGTTTAGGAGTTGGAGGGTATTCGGACCCATGTCGCATTTTGCTGTAGTTCTTTTGAAATCCAAACCGTGTGATCTAGGCTTTTGTGACTTAAAGTGATACCGTGCTTTCAAGCCAATCCTCAAAAATCAATGGATTTGTACACTGTAGGGCTATTACTGTAAACTATTTCGAAAAGTACTTTTTCGAAGATTTTGCCATGTTTTGCAAATACAGGCGAGGCCTTCTGAAAAAGTCTTGACCGATAGAAATTTGATGAATTTCAAACTGCAGCGTTAAAGAAGCAAAAAAGTAGTCGCATCAGATAAATATGACGTTTTAGGAATTGCATTTATATCTAAGGTATAATGTGGATTTAATTTGTGATTCATCGGTTGATAAATTAAAGAGCTAGAGTCCATCGGTCAAAACTTTTTCAACAACCCTAACAGTTTGCCTAAATTTCAATTGAGCACATATATTTTCACTATAGAACACTATTATGGCACTTTAATTATCTGAAATCCTTTGGTGGAAATCAGCTACATGTATAATTAAAATTCTCATTTAGGTTACTTGTGAAAAGTCATTAATAAGATAAAAACTTACCAGTAACAAAATGAAGTTAATTAAGAGAAATATTGAGTGCAAACTGCATGGTAAGACTTGCTTATATAGCTTATGGGGCAATTTATAAATGAGTCCTTTGAAGAGAGGAAATGAAAACAGCCTTGGATAGATAAATTAAAGATAAATGAATGCAACAAGAAAACAAGATATTCATCATATTTAAGTAAGTTGTCATCACACACTCCCAGTAAATACACATGTATGATTAAGGTATCGGTGAAATTATCGAAATATATTTATGGTTGAGAAAATGCCTGAAGAGGGAAGGGGGTTGTATTACGGATTGAAAGTGCCACTGATGTTTGATCATTTTATTTTCTCCTTCTCTGCTGATTAGTTTAATACATGCAATATCATAACATGCATAATCAAATTATGACGACAACAGATAGTTTACCTTGTATGTTTGTGTACTTTGTGTGCAATGACAAAAAATGTTGAAGAAGTTTGATAAAGAACTACTGACATTATTTGAATAAAACTTACATACCCGCACTCCTTACATCGCAAGGATTCTGAAGATACCAATCATGAACAGTTTTTATGAAAAAATGAGAATACAACATTTTTAGCTGAAAGAGTCATGATTTTGTGATAATGTCACGACATCACTATTCTTTCCTGGTTCACCGATTTTCATGATGTCAAAAGAGAGCTCATAAAATGCTCGTTCTCCCCGTAGGTGATTCACAGTCATGCTCACATGTTTTCTTATTGAAAAATTGCGATTTTCATATTTTGAGCACTGCTCAGCAAATACAATAAAGGATGCAATTCTGGCATAGATCATTTTAAATCTGAAAATGCAAACTCTCGAGTGATGCATGACACGTTGATGTGTGACGAGATTGGAAGATATGAGAATCGATTGAATTTCAGCGAAATTAAGGTGGTCCGTTTTTTTGGGATCAGTTATCATTTCCTGACTTATTTCTCACATCCTTGCAACTTGCGTCAAAGATTCCTAACTGGATTCATAAACGCCACAAGAACAGAATTTAATATCATGCTGGACAACAGTTGCGGCAACATAATGATCATACTGATGTTCGCGAAGATGTCAATATCTACAGGGTGTAACAATAATTTCTCCCCATGAAGTTCCCCTACATGCCAAAAATTAGCTAACCGAAAAACAATTCACTATGCAAACATGAGCTCCAACACATTGAACATCAGTTTTATAATAAAAGGACAACAATTTTCTTTATAGTTCGTGAGCTAACCCTCATTTTCCAAACACTGCAAAATTCGCGTTCGGAACGAGTCACACAAGCGCCAAACCTCGGTCTGTGTAATTGACTCCCATTCCTCTTTGACCCGCAATATCAGCTCATCACGGTTTTTTGGGCGAGGCTCTTTAACCCTTTCATACATAAATTAAGTTCTAGGCCAAGGAAAATTTTGATTTTTTGTGTACTTGGTAATTTGGACGTGCTTTATAAGATAAAAGCATCGAATATAGGGAAAGTCATCTGTATATTTATTTATCGATTGTTCCTGATCAGGAGCATCATGATTTTGGAAGATGTTTCTTTATTCTAAAAATTCAATTTTTCATCTGGCACTTCTTTGATCTAACACAAGCACCAACGTACCGATGAAGTATGCCGCACATAACTTCTGTCTTATAGACACATGGATGCTTTGGCAGTCGATTTTGGCATCTCTTTGCATACAGTGCAGTTCTCTATTATCTGCCCAAGTAGGTCTATATAGTGCAATCTATAGGCAATCGTATCTAAGAAAAAAACGTAACAAAATTCATATATATGCATCGAATATTATTTACTGTTGGTGACAACCGAAGGAACAAAGTGCCCATAGGCTTTCTAAAATGTTGTACGTGTATCAGATTGAAGTATCAAGAACAAATACATCAAATAGGTATCATTAACTTTTGGTGATAATCAAAGAAACAAGCTGCCAGTAGGCCTTCTAAAATGTTGCACATGTATCAAAGGTTATCAAAGGTAAAAATATCAATGGTCTATATAAAATGCATGCAGAAAATATCATTTACTTTGGGTGATATAATCAAAGAAGCAAGGTGCCCGCAGGCCTACTAAAATGCTATGCGTGCATCAAATGCTTTACGAAATATCAAAGGTCTATACAAAATGTATGCAGAAAATATCATTTACTTTGGGTGATAATCATGAAAACAGTTCGACTGTAAATTCAAGCACAAGTGTACGCCGCATTTTGCACAGGTCCATACACTCTTCCAATCACTACAGTGCTTGCAGCGCCCTCGGTTTGAGTGTTGAGGGAAGTGATTTATGAGGTCGAATCGGACATCTTCTGTTCTTCGAGGCTCATTAGGTCTTCTGCGTGTTGGCTGCGGCACTGGTGTTGATTGGCTAAATGGTCGACGTCGTTTTTTCGTTGCTTTCCCCGCCAAGGTAAGTTCATAAGCTGTTTCGATAATGAAGTCCTTGAGGCACATTCGCTTCTTTGAAGTGTCATCCTCAGACGGCAGTGACTTGCGATATATAGCCATGCGTTTACTGTGGAGACTCCAAACAAGTAATAAAGAATTCTCATGTAATAATTTCGGCTTTTCTTGTCTATCTTCTAGAGACTCATCAGCATATCTGATAGATCCAGACCGCCCATGTGTTCATTATATTGTTTCACAATATTAGGGCGGTTCACCGAGACAAATTCTTTTTTCGTTTTGTCATTTCATCGGCACGTGTCAACTATGGATCCTTGTGAAGCCAAGTAGAGGCTAATGTTACAGAGCGTTTGTCACACCAGCGAACAACCGTGACACCAGAGTTGCAATCTACCACTTGATCCATGGAACCTCGTCCATCTTTCTTCATGTCCTTCTCACATGGAAGAAGGCGCTGTGCACCTTGTAGACGGTTATTGCGCATGGTTCCGGTCGATTGAATGTTCAGCTCGCTTTTCAACTGATGGATGAGATCGAATGTCATGTAATAATTATCCATAAATAGTTTGACATTTACACAGTCTCGGGGAATCGTCAGACACAGTGTTCGCACGACATTTCCGATGGTGCTGAAGTAATGGATGTAATGCAATGTAATGTAATGGATCAATCAATTCTGTGTCGGAGCCGGCATAGAGCAAAAAGTCATGTATTAGACCATCTGAGGATGATCTGGAAATTATTTTAAAACCCCAAGGGTGGGGGTTTTGTAGAACATACTGCTTGTTATGGTGCCGACCCTTAAAAGCTATCATTTGCTCATCGATGCTTTCATGTTCAATGACTGGGAGATTCCGGCAGCGATTTCGGACCTCATCATAAACTCTCCGGACTTTAAAGAGAGGGTCATATCCGTTTTCTTCACGACGTTTCATGTCTGCATTGTCACACATGTGGAAGAACTGCTTTATTTTTTCGAACCGCCCATAACGTTCGCGATGCAAGGAACAAAAGTTTTTGGACTCCAATAATCGCGATACGATGGAGCCTTTATAATGGAAGTGAACAGAAGGATTCTAATGAATTGCTCCATTTCCAAGGAATTGGTATTTATACTTGACCCAGACACTAATACACTGTATTGATTTGTTTGCACTGCGATGTATTCAAGAAGTTCATCGGAAATGTATAATTTGAATCTCTCGTATGGGCTTCAGCTCTCCTCAAAATAACTCTGATCACCAGAAGAAGTTGATGTAAATGGAACGGAAAAACCAGGGGGCGGTCACCTTCGCCAGCGAGGAAAAGTCTCATTGCCGGTCTCCGATTCTTCATTCTGTACCGGTTCTACTATACGACTTGATCATCAGAGCTTTCTCCATCTGATGCGTCCGATTCATCCACGTCTGAAACGTCGCCAGCTGGAATCAAAATACGTTCGTCACCAGTCCGTCGATCGGTTTCTTGATAGATTCTATCAATAGCATCCGATTTTGAAGTTCGTGGGTAGGAGGACCTTCGTATGTTCGTCCTGAAAAACAATCACTTCATTTAGGCCTATTGTGGGAAAGTAAATTCATAAAGTAGACAACAGTGCTGTTCTGCACTCGATGTAGCCTACACTATTTAGCTATGTCATCCATATAAAGTACTTAATCACTATGAATTGCTAACTGCGTGCATTATCTTGCAACCTAGATCTGCAAGCCCCTGGGCTCATCATAGGATATAACCATATAGACTGCAAAGAAACGTCAACACACACATTGAGTAAACAAAACAAGAGAAAATATTGGCCATTATCTGCAATCACACATAAGCAATGGATAACTGAAGGCGAATTGATAAGCCACGTCACCAGCGGAAAGAGAATTGCGAGCGTATCAGTCTTCCCCTCCTTCAAAGACAGTCGGTAGATGAAAGCTATGACACTCAACTAAGTGTACATGACAAACTGCGACCTCCAATATGAGTGTATCGTAGCTCAGTGGATACGGACGCTGCTGACAACGCGGCGAAGCTACGGTGAACGTGGGTTCTTATCCACTTTTATGCAACATTTTTCACATGAGATGCAGTGATAATTTTTACACATGGCATCGAAAATTACACATATATTTACATTTTGCGCATTCAATGAGACGGGTAATGATAATTAAGCCATAATCAAGTAAATCAATGCGGCCAAATACGAATAAAGTTGACTTTTCATTTACGGGTGTTTTGCTCATAATCATAATGTTCCCGTTCGGGAACCAGTTTGAGAATCTTCAATTTTAGGATATTTTGCTCGAAATCATAATGTTCCCGTTCGGGAACCTTGCACTTTATGTCTTCTTTACACTTATTTCTGAAGAAAACGTTTGCTATATTTGCGATACAATTACTAGTTCGCATATCCTGTTGACGAATACAATATTTTAAAACTGTAAAACGACATTAATTTAGGATAAAAAGTGACATGAAGTGACACTAGAAGATGAAATAAATAGTCATGAAGAAGCAGTACATTGCGACAACCAATGAAATTTGAAGCGTTAATCAGCCAATGAGATTCACAATAGCACTGGGAACTGCAGGTTGTCATCACGGTCTCCCTATGAGCTGTAGTGTTGGAGAAAAACATTGAAGGTGACTGTAACAAATATTTGTCCTCATGGGGATAAACTTTTGTTACAAATAAAAGTGTAGCCATCACTTACTCAGAAATTTAATCTGACTGAGGAGATGATACAGATGGCTTGATCCGTCAATGCGTCCATCAAACGTACTCAAACGAAAGGTCTTAATGCGCCTGCTACACAATCAATTAAAATGGCGTTTTTTTGAAAAAAAACAATGGGTGCATGAATCAACATACATATTGATTTGCAATTGTGATAAACCTGTTTCACATAACAACGGTACATGTGACGTTCAAAAACACTTATTCGGCAGACATATTTTTATAATGAAACCAATCTCAAATCATACAACATATATCAGTATTCGATAAATAGTTAATTAAAACATTCAGTCAGATCATAGAGATCATCACAGCAATTATAAAAAGGAACAACGCTCAAAAAAGATTGTAGCTAATGTGCAGATAATAAATACAAAGGAGAGTCGAATCAGGTTAGTCGAAGCACTGGGTCCTTTTATCATGAAACAAAATTTCAAATTAAGTGTTGCTCAATGTGTTCTCCCACTGAGGAGAAATTTTTGTTACACCCTGTATTTCATCAAAGAAGAAAACCAGGACACACAAATCTTACAATGTTAAGCGATGGTTGACTTTAAGATTGATGAAACATAATTAATGACAGCAATGATAATGCAAACTGGAATCGATAGCCATGCCGACAAACATAGACTGCCGTTCGCAATAGATTCTCGGTGTACCTTAAAGTTACGTATGCATGTTGGAATCGAAAGCTATGTCGTGAAAAGTAAACAGAGTTCCCATAAAACAATGAAATTAAATTTGACTTCAACAGTTAGATAGAAGGCAATGTGTACGTCAGAACCGATAGTTATGTCGAGAGAAGTAAAACATGACTTGATCCTGTAGTATACAAAACAATAAAGTCCTTTCAATTTCCAAATATGGTGCCATACGTGGTTGTTCCACTGTGACACGCAACAGAGAAAACTTTCATGAAAAACCCGCCTTAATGGAGGAAGATGTCCTAACAGAGGGAAATTCTTAATGAAATTCAAATCTGTCATAAAACAGCAGCTCATAACATTATACAGAACGAATGTCTTAATGGAGAGATGTCTAAATAGAGGTAGAGAATGCTAAACGTCTGAATAGAGATTTCTTATAGAGATGTAGATGATTATATAGACTGAAAATTGGTATTAAGTGGTGTCGAAAATATACAGGGTGAGCCAGAATTTTCCTCCGATGAAAAATATAAACTCCCGATCACGATAATTTCACGTTGTGTAAAGCATTAGAGCATCGAAGCTCAACGCTTATAAGTCAAATAACAGAACAGATGTTTGAAACCTGCATAGCAATAAGTATCTTTACAAAAAATAAGCATAGCATATTCACGTATTCCATGTTAAAGTTGCTGGGAAAATTGACTACTCCAAGTGAACTCCAACATTTTGAAGACACATCTCGATCCGTTTGTGGAAGTTTCGCAAACTGCTACGGAACATCTCAAGTGGAATAATACCAATTTCTTGCTAAATACGGTTGGTCAATTCCTCAATGCTGTCAAACACCGTACCCACCCGGCCGCAAACCTTAGATCGTAGATAGCTCCACAGGAAGCGATCACATGCAGGTCGGGTGACCGAGCAGGCCATTCGATTGGACCGCGACGGCCAATCCATCTACCGGGTAGGAATTCATTCAGAATGCGTCGACCTCTGTGACATAATGGCATCTTGCTGAAAAAGAGATTCCTGATGGCGGAAAAAATGTGGAATTACGAAGTCGGCTGAAATGGTCGCATAGCGACTCCCTGCTGATATCATGGAATAACACGCCGTTGCAGCTCATGCACACCCATATAGTAAATGAAGCGGTTTTCCGGCGATGAAAAATTTGTTCACGAGGACTTGTCACGATTCCAGAAGTGATCATTATGTTTCTTTACAGTCCTATCTAAATGAAAATGCATTCATCGGAAAGCACCAACTTTCGAAGGAGTGACGGCTCATTTTGCACATGCTCGAGCATCGTCTCCGTCAAAAAGTTCTTGAGAATGAACTGGCTTGTATGTGTGCATAAGCAAAGTATTAGGCAGAGGGTGTGCATCATTCTGTGAAAGTCTCATTTGTAGCCTCTCAAGCAAGAACCCCATGCAGGAAAGAAGAACTCTCAAGCATGAATGGAAAGTTTCATGCAGAAACTCGCCCTGGCTGGCGGACTAAAATTCAACTTCAAAAGATACAGACACATTTCATGATTGACCTTCAATTAACTAACAGCCTATTACATGAATGAGTACTTCTATTCTCCTCCCCCCCACATTTTTTTGTTGCTGACACTCGCCAGTGCTGCACCGTCAACGATCTCCTCTTGCTCCTGAGTACAGTCTCACTACCGTCACAAAAGAGTTGAGCATGCAAAATTCATCTGGTCTGTAGAAAATTTACAGCACTTGCTTCGTCGTTCATTGTAGACAACAATCCTACACGAAGCTCATGATCAAAGTTAGCTGTATCTGGTATTCCAAATAAGTATTAGTACTTATGGGTTATCTCTCCCCCCCCAAAGTTTTCAAATTTGTCTAAAATCTGCAAAAATAAATCAATCGTCTCCAAACTTCATATAAAGGTACTTAGGCATATTTTCTAACAATACACACAATTTTACGCAGATCAGACAAGTATTTTTTGCATGAGAGACGATTATGTGAAGTGTAGCGAAGTCTGCAACTTGATCTAACTACGTTTGTTCGACGCATTATTGTTACTTGTGTGTGCTTTGTTCTCTCTCCCTCTTCGTCTCATCCACTGTTATTTGAAATCTTCCCACGACCACTACCTTGCCACACCTTTTTTAGGTCAAGCATATTAATATAAGGGATGTAGTCTGGTCATCATCGCTTCACGAGCTGTCGGGAAATTACTTTGTTGAGCTCAAGTGCTTTCTGCTTTGACGGTGAGGTCACAAGAAGTCAGATCACGCTGCCGTCATCGCTGCACTTCAAGTTATCGCCCCTAATTCAAAAAGTACTTGTCCGATTTGCCTAAATTTTTACATGTGGGTAGAGAATAAAGTTTCGTGACGATTGATTTATTTCTACGGCTTTTAGACAAATTTGAAAACGTGGGGGGGGGAGATAACCCATAAGTATACCTGAGCATCTAAGGTACCAATCCTTCATCGCACGGTTCAAATAAGACTTCTCATTAGTGTTGCAGCTATCACTCAGTAACAGATCAAGTCTATTCTAAATCCAATGTGATTAAGTTTGATGAAATTTGATGAATTTCGAAAAATTGTAAAATGTTGGGGGGGGGGGTGGAAGAATAGAAGTACCCATGAATGGGTATACTCAAAAACTGTTTTGATGTGAGAAATAGATCATCATTGATGTCAACAACATGCTACTCATAAGTTTACTATTCGCCGTTTGCTTATATCATGCTACATTGGTCGGTTTCAAGCATTTCAATTTCTTAATAGCATTTGAAGCTTTGAATCCACGCCCCTGCAATTGAGAAATTACGTCCAATAAGATGCAAATAAAGTCTTCATTTGGCTATCGACAAGTGCATTATGACACTCATCAATTATTGGAATCTCAGTTAATAGTAGTGAGTCCGTGGCAAAATCAAATGCAAAATGAGCAACGATGAGTCATCATGCTAACTCAGCCCCCCTCTGGAAGGAAGGATGGATGCGGCCAAGGATGTACTGGAATGGCTGGGTCCGAGAGGAGGAAACTGTTCCCTCCCCCTCTGGAAGGAAGGAAGGAGGAACTCTCCAGCAAGGGTAGGAATCTCCAAAAAACGACAGAGTTAGAAAAAGGTGGGTTTTGGACGTTTTGGGATGAGAAAGGCCGTATTTCGGCATGAAGGAGGGCTTGGATGGACAAACGGAGGGCAGATTCGGATTCTACGTGAAATTTTGGGTTAGGGAGGTTGCTTCCAGCTCAATCGGAGAGAAAAAGTGCTGACCCCTCCCCCCTCCAGTCAGACTTCCAACTTTGGTTCTAGAGATGGTAGAAAGTCCTGTGATAGCGCGTTTGAAAGCTAAGAGTAAGACAAATTCAGTGGAAGAAACGGCGTGTCTCTATGTTCGTTCGTTGAGGTGTGAGAGTGACTTTAAGATTTTTGAGCATCACCGAAAAACGACAGAGTTAGAATTTTCACAAAAATGGCTCTAGCGCGTGAACGAAGCATTTTCCAAGATTTTTGGATACTTTGAAAAAACGACAGAGTTTCTTCAACTCGGCTTCTGGTAATCGTAGAGAGTCGAGGGATGGCTTAAATAAAAGGTGAGAGCGAGAAAACGTGACTGTGAAAATTTGAAGTCAATCAATCGGAGCACTAGAACCGGAGATGGAAGTGTTTAAAGTTTTGGATGATTGAGATTGCGTCATCAACTGATCGCCACAAACTATATAAGTGGAGTCTCTACTTGTGGAAATCAGTTCTCCTCCCGACTTGGTTGGGGTAGGTGAACTCCGGAGCTCCGATGATAGCATCGGAAATTCCAAAATCAGGAAACCGACTCAGAAAATTTCATTGCTGATATCAGCTAAGGTGTCAGACTTAAAGGTTAGCCAGGAGATGACCATGGTCTCCAGGCCATAAAAGACTCAAAAACTTTAAAGGCTTGTAACTTTGCTTCTACAAGTCCTTTTGACTTGATTAAGAAAAGGTTCGATAGCTATTGATCAGACCTATACATGCAGACTACTTATAAAATTTCATAAGTAGTGCAAAAAAGTTGAAAATTTTAAATTCATTATTTTTGGAGGTTTTCTGGGGTCTTCAACCCCGCTGAAGTCAACTAAAGGATTTGTCATGATGTCTGAGCCTGTCTTTACATAATACAAACGGCTTTTCACTGAAAGTGAGCATGGTACGGAGAGTTTTGCTGTAATATTCCAGTGACAGGTCGTTCCTTCGGGACGGCGGATGATGCCGTAGTGATAAGTGTGGCAAGGGAGTGTGTAATATTTAAGACCGAAACCTCTGGGGCAACTCATGTTGCCATTTGACACAGTTCTCAAAGTAGCACTTTGAACGCCAATCGATTGGGTCTTAGCTATCTTGTCATGGGTGGCTACGAAACATCTCCATTGCAAAACGCTTGTGAATCACGACTTGCTATCCCCCTCCACGGCTTGCTATCAAGCTGATCAAAGCAACGACTTGGGATGTTTCCTCTTGTAAATAACTCCATCGGTTTTCATGTCTGGCTATCAAGTCATCTCAACGTGAGGTGGAGACCTTCGATATAATACTTCCTACGGTGAGGCGTTCCTTTTGGACGGCGAGCACTGCCACAGATGGAAGGAGGGCAAGGGACGGTGTCATACTTTAGACCGAAACCGCTGAGCTGTCGCTTATGTTGGGCATGTGACACCGATCTCAACGGACTCTTCAATCGCTCGGTCATGAGTGCTTTAGCCATCTCCCGTAGGTTTTCTTTAAGATTCTCCACCAACGCTGTGAGACTGCCTCTGACACCGAGGCTAAATGAAATGGAATGAATTGGAAGGGACATTCATGCGCCACTCGCAACCACAAGCTCATTTCTCTCTTCGCTAGTGAACAAGCTCTTGTGAACGTAGTCAGACAGTTTATCATGGTTTGCAAAAGCAAAGTTTAGTGTAGTCAAATAGTTTTACCGTGACACACGCTTGTGAAAGTAAAATTTGATCATCGAAGTATTATTCGTGAGTGTAGTCAGAAAGTTTATCATGTTGTACAAAAGTTTTACTGCAACACAGGTTGATGTATAGTTAGAAAGCTTGATCATCGAAGTTTTATTCGTGAGTGTAGTCAGAAAGTTTAGCACAACACAAGTGTCATGAAAAAATACTTTATTTGGTCTTTGATTTGACATCATTGAAACCCGTTTTACTAATGGCAATGACAATATGGTTTATTTTATTCAGAAGCAAATGATCGCCGTAACCATGAAAGTTGTCCATCCGAGAAATAATCTTCCGCAGATGTCGTGTATAAAACTCAGAAGCATCAGTAACATATTCTTGTCCGTAGGAACGAAATTGAAAGTCAACACGTTCCGCTTCTTCACCTTGTGGAAAATGAATGTAATTGACATGTGCAATTAAGTGAGCCTTGATGAGACTGTCTTTGACATAAAATATCAACTACGTAAATATTTCTCGTGTGTAGTCTAAACATGCTTCCAATTCTGTCTCCTCCCTTTGAAACTCAAGGGTGTAATCTTGTATTAAGCCTCCGAAGCTCTCTTGATGAAAACGAATCGTGCAATCATCATGTTTCAATGTATTGACTTCGGGTGCCATGGTTGAGTCATCATTAAGTTGTGCCATGGCTAAACATCATTTTTGCCTAAGACGATTTCAATAACGCGCTACAAATGTGCGTGCGCACATCGGGAACTCTAGCTCGTCTGTGATTGGACGAGAGGTCTGATCCATTCATCGCTTAGGAAAATCTTATAAAAGGCAGTGCACCAGCTCTGCTCTTCACATTTATCTTTCACAAGGTGAGTGTCGGTGAGCTCCTGCTAACAGGTTGTTTTGACTTGCTATCAAGTTGAATAGTCTCTTGCTATCAAGAGATTCACTTCTGCTCATAAAACATGTCATCGCTGTAATACCTCGTTTGCTCGAGGGTTCCTTCGGGACGGCGGGTACTGCCGTAGGGGGATAGCGTTGCACGGGTTGTTCGTCGTTTGTTAGACCGAAACCTCTGAGCCGTTGCTCATGTTGGGGGTTCGACTTCATACTCAACGTGACGCTTTCTCTCGCCAGGTCAGACTACTTCAGCCATTCGACAAAGGTTAGTCTTTATGATATGGAGTAGAGTGAAATGTAATTCATTAGATGTCACTTCAAAGATTGTTCCCATGATAAACGTTGACTAAGCAAATGAAACGATTCTCATCTTTCCTTTTCAGTGATTGAAGTCTTAATTATGCCATGGAATTCAACAAAGTTGAAAATTACCGCATTGCTGTCGAGATGGAGAAGGCTACCATCGAGCAATGCAAGTATTTGTATCAAGGTTGACTCACTCTATTACTAACATCATTAGGGTAAACATCCCAATTAAAATCAAAAACCCTCCCCTATATATTTCATGTTTAACCCGCGCACGGCGGATTTTTGTTTACCACTCGGACTGCGGAGATGGGTCAATTTGACCCATTATTAAAAACGTGTCTCTCATTCATTTTAATTTGAAGTAGACAAATGTATTTATCTGTAAATAATGCTATACAACTTTTATGCATTTATGCTCTAGAGATGCTTTACTGAAATAAGTGTCATAGGTGCTGATAAGACTTACTACTACAAGCCTACTTGTACATGTAGACCCCCTACCATGTCTGTTCTAGATGATTTTTTGGAATATGCATGTATTGTTATAATTCAGTATAGGCTACACACATTCGCAGTTTACAGGAGAAAAAATAAAATTCAATAATCAAATTGTCAACATTTATCATGCATCTCATAACAGAATTCAAAGACTTGCATGTACAGGCCTACTTGGCAGCATATGCATCAAATATCTAAACATTGATCACATAAACAGGTTTCATGACTGTGTAGTTTACAAACAAACCGTTTGCACTGATCACACAGACCCGAATGCTTCGAAGCCGAATATCTGTGAGGACAAATGTAGCAGCGGCCCCGCTTCAGATTTGGTGATCTCCTCGCGGAAGAAGACGAATTGGTCGAAGCTACATTGTACTGCATTTGATCCAAAACGCGGCGAGATGATTGAGGAATGCAGAGTGAAACATTCCTAGATGAAATTGCAGTTCTTATCAGCTCTTCGGAAACACTCAAAAGATAACGGAAGCAATCTCTTTTGTTCTTGGAGATCGATTCAAAAATCGTGTGATACAAGACATAGCCTGCAAGCGCTCCGACATCAATCATAGTCATGAAGAGTCGCGCGGGCCATCTTCTTGTTGCTCTTCGTGTGATGAAATGCGCTACCATCGAGTCCATTACGTCAACACCACACTTTTGTGAATTGTAGTCAGCGATGATATCCGGTTTGTATGGCGGCGCAGAATCAACAGAATTGTCAAAATGCGAAGATGATAGAAGAACAACACATTTGCCTTTTTTCGGAGTGTATGAAGCAAGTGTTGTATGTTCTGAATGTCCGAACAGAGAAGAATGCACTAACCTCCCGTGGGGATTGGTAAATTCTGCAGGAATTTCCTTCTTGTTTTTTCTCATGGTCTCGATGTATGTTATATTGTGCTGCTTCAATTCCAAAGGAAGATCATAGGATGAAAAGAAGTTATCAGCGCAAATGTTTCTTCCGCTGTTGAACAATGGCTTCGTCAGATCGATCACTACTCGCTTGGATTGCCCAACTTCACGTTGATGATCATTTGGCTGTCTAACACAGTATACTTGGCCGTTGAATGGGTAAAAAGTTTCCGAATCGCACAACCACCATATCTTTATGCCATACTTGGCGGGCTTTGATGGAATGTATCGACGAAATGGGCACTTGCCACTGAATGGAGTCAACACTTCGTCAATAGTGCAGTTAGGTCCGGGGTTGTATGACGATCGTAGCCGTGACACGAATAATTCCCACACTTCACGAATCGGTGCCAGTTTATCTACCCCTCGTCTCTCAGTTCTCATGTTATGGTCATCAAAGCGGAGATGACGCAGGATAAGTGAGAACCGCTCCCTTGGCATCGTGGCATTGTTGATAGGCCTTCCACGTTTAGTATGGAAAAGTTCATCAATCGACAGGCGATTATCGTGATAGGCACCAGCCAATATCAACAGTCCCACAAAGCCGTAAAATTCATCAAGACCAACGCAATCTGCGTTTGAGTTCGACGCAGTCAGCTTAGCATTGGTTGCAGTGAGAACTTTCTCAATCAGATCTCCATGGAAGACGTGAAGGAAAATGTCTGCTGGTGATGACAAATGTTTATCTGGTACATGACGAGTAATAGATCGACATTGACGTAAAACATTCACTGATCGCGTTTGAGACGACGGAGGTGGTGTAATTCGCCACTGAATTGTTCCACACCGTGACTTGTAGAAATTCGAATTTGAAGTCACATGTTCGTCAGGAGAAGTAGGCCTAGGCGTAGCATCACCATCAGTGGCGTCATCATCATCACACGATGCAGCTTCGTCACTAGAAATGTGGCTTGAGTGCATGGCTGAAGACATCGATGCAACCATCTCAGAATCACTCTGATCTTCGGCGTTGTCATCTGAACAGATATCAGACTCGTCGTCGACAATATAACCATGCAGTTCTACAGGACGACGAGTTCGCTGCGGGCAGCGCTCAACCATCTTTCGAGAATGTAAGTCACTCGGTTTTCACTTCTCACGCCTTGAGCGGAAATTCCATTGTTTGGCATTTACTTGAATTTTATTGGCTGTTTCAGCACGCTATCTCTGCCAGTTAGCAATAGGGAAAGTTGCATGTTCTTTTGGGATGGGTCAAATTTGCCCACCTCAGCCGTTCGCGTGGTAAAAATTTTAAAATCACTGTAACATAAAAATTATACAACATTTGGGTCTGAAATTCCACTTGAATTCGCGCAATACCAAACTGTAAGATGTCAGAAAAAATTTGGTGCCAGTCGGATTATGTAGTCGGATGCGAATTATCGCATTATAAATGAGCAAGTGGGCCAAATTGACCCACCTCCGCAGTACGCGGGTTAAACAGAATCCAAATTTTAACTCTGCTTATCTTTGCTCTCATTCTTTTTCAGTGCATGAATGTATTCGAAGTGGGGAACCCGTCCCCCAAGGAGCAATCGGGCAAGCTTACGAGCAGCTTGGCAAGTGTAAGTACCCTCACCTATGATAACTGAGAGTTGGAATGTCATGCTTTAGCACTTCTGTATCCGTATAGCTTGCTCTCTATCATTGTTGTCTCCGCAACCTCTAATCTGATCTCTCTTTCTTCTCTACAGATATGGCAAAGATGAAGAAATGGGAAGAAGCCGCGAGGCGGAAGTACCGCGAGAAATTTCCGACCCTACCTTCCCGCCCATCTACCTCCGCTCAAAGTCCGACTCCTTTCTCGGGCACCGTCATCGCCCCACCTTCACCGCCTGCTCCGCTCCCTGCATCAGTCCCTGCTCCCCGTCACCACGTCCCTCCGACACCCAAGCCCAGGACCCTTCCACCCTCGGCTCGTGTGCCACTCCTGCCTCCTCCTCGACCATCGGTGTTGCCGGAGATGAATTCCTTAGATGGTAAGTAACCGTGATTGGGAAATAGGGGGATAAGACTTCAAACTTGAAATTATGATCATGTTACTAATCTCTTTTCTCTTTTTCTCAACAGATTTGGCGGCCTACCTCCTGGACGGTGACGTTCCCTCCCGCTCCATCATCATCCCTGCATCGCCACCTGCTGCAGCGAACGACCTCCCTCTCCTCTCCGTCGAGTCGGTGGAGAGATTTCTGGAAGAGCAGGAAATGGAGTTGGAGATAGTCGGAGAGGAGAGGGAGATTGAAGTCGAAGTGGAGAAGGAGGACTTTCGATGCCAGCGGTGTGACAGGGTCTTCGCCAAAGCATTCAACTTAAGACGTCACACCGCTGGCAATGGCTGCAGAGGAGGAAAGCGCCGACCGTTCCCTCAACGACCCAAGTGTGAAGGTTGTGGACGCACGTTCTACAACAGCATCAACTTGCGAGTCCACATCGAAGGCGGTTACTGTGTCAGTGTGAGGCAACCACCGACAACAACAGGTAGGAAGCATCCCTCACCACCCGTCAGCTTTTCCTGTTCTTCGTGTCGGAAGACCTTCCCACAGAGTTTGTTCTCTCTTCGCACACACTCTGTCACACACATTCCACTGAGCTTTACACTGACAACAACGTCACTCTAAGGCTGAGCAAGTTCTCCCTTGAGAGGCTCGTTCGTGACTATGTGCTGGAAAGCTCTGAACCTATACAGGATATTCATCCATTCCTGTCAAATAATATAGGTTTAATTCATCGAATGTTGGCGAGTCTAAATAGGTTTTTCCTCAAAGGCATGTTTTACGTCTCTGCTCGTTTCAATAAAATAGATAGCAGTGCGGGAGAAGTAGAGTCCACTGTGACGATTAGGATAGCCTCCTGTGCTGCTGATCTCATGGGTGATGTGAGATGGATAGAGAGACATGCCACCTATCTCGTCAACAACCTGGAAAAGTTCCTGGAAAGAGACAGCGGACTGGTCTTTGATGGGATCGAGAAAGTAGACATTGAAATCATTCTCTTAGAAAATTTGCAAGGAGCGGTTGTTTCACCCTCCCCAATGCACTGGCTAGCAAAAAGGCTGTCATCAATGTAGAGTGCCAGTCCCAGTGTTTCAAGTACGCCGTCCTCTCCATTCTTCACTATAATGATATAGGCATAAATCGTGAACGAATCACTAAACATCGTGAATGGGAGGATGAGCTTAAGTTTGACGGACTAGATGTCAACACATTAGATTTTAAAGACATCGCCCAATTTGAAAAATTGAATGAAATTAAGATAGTCGTCCATCTCTGGGAAAAAGGTTTGAAGGGCGTTAGGAATAACAACTGCCAAAGTAACTTCGACCGGGTTGTCAATCTTCTCCTAGTGTATAGCGACAACCACCCAGAATGGCATCATTGTGGCATTCCTAAAATTTCAAAGTTGTATCGCCACCAACAAAGTTATGATAACAAACATTATTACTGTGATCGCTGCACACGGCGCTTTACGTCAAAACTATTTTTTGAACAGCATTGCGAGTGGTGCTCTCGGGGTAAGCTTCAAATGGAAGTGATGCCCAAAGATAAATTCTATAGGTATGAAGAAAAAGACAATGAGCTGAGTCCCATTAGTGTCATTTATGCAGACATTGAATGCTATATTGATAGTGAAGATCAGACTCATCAACCTGCAGCCATTGCCTGTTATGAATTTTGGCATTCTTACTATAGGAGCAAAAATAAACTGCATGTGTGGCAAGGTGAAGACTGCATCTTAGAATTTTTGAAATTTTTAGATAAAAAAGCCCGTTTTCATCAACGCTATGAAACGGAGCTCACTAGGAAACCCATGTGTTTTACGGAAGTCGATAAATTAAAATTTGATAGGATCAAAAAATGTCCCCGTTGCTGTTCGTCCTTTGATGAGAAGCAGTATAAGAAAGTGAGGGACCATTGCCATCTCAGTGGTAAATTTAGGTCTGCCTTGTGCAGTAAGTGTAATATCTCACTTAGGCTCAAACGGCGAATGCTCCCCGTCATCTTTCATAACTTTAAATGTTATGATGCGCATATTCTCCTTCGCCATGGTCTAGGACATATGAAGTCATGGTCGATGAACGTCATAGCGCAAAGTAAGGAAAAATTCATGTCTCTGTCGGCCAAAGTCCACGTTGACAAGACGAAGGAGGGGAAACCTGTCATTTATGATGTTAAGTTTATGGACAGTTTCCAGTTTATGTCTTCTTCCTTAGCCACTTTGGCTAATAATTTAGACTCACTTCCCCTCACACAAAATTTAAAGAAAGACTATCCTACTATTAGTGACAGTCTCATGCGACGGAAAGGGGTGTTTCCTTATAGTTATTTTGGTTCAATGGACACATTGAAAGAAACATCCCTTCCGTCCATCGATAAATTTAAGAACGATTTGACGGGTGAGGACTGTTCGCCTGATGACTATAGGCATGCACAGCAGGCATGGCAAGAATTAGGTTGTCACTCGTTTAGTGACTATATGCTTGCCTATTTAAAATTAGATGTTTTGCTCTTAGCCGATGTCTTTGAGGCTTTTAGGAAAGTTACACTGGAGCAGGACGCGCTGGACCCCGTCCATTACATTAGTTTACCGGGTTGTCCTACCAGTCAGCTTTTAAAATGACTAGCGAAAAAATACATTTGTTAGACGATCCTGAAATGTATGCCATGTTTGAACGCGGGATCCCAGGTGGACTGACGTTTGTCAACAAACATGTTGTCAATGAAACAGTCGATGGTGAATTTGACACCCACCTGATGTACATGTACATCGACCAAAATAATTTATATGGAAGTGCACTGTCGAAACCTTTGTCACAACCCCACTTTGCTTGGCTTGAACCCCATGAGGTTGAACACTTTTCCAACCCCCAGCACATTTTAGGACTGGAAGATGACGCCGACATAGGTTATTTGTTTGAAGTCGACCTTACCTATCCAGACTGCATTAAGAATAAGACATCAGACTTTCTTTTTGCTCCGGAGACTGGTATAGTGACTGAAGATATGTATTCTCCCTTCATGGAGCAACTAAAATCTAAGTATGAGGGAGAAAATAAACATTACATTGTTCATTACAAAATTCTCAAATTCTATTTAAGGATGGGCATGCAGTTGCAAAAAGTGCATAGGGTGTTCAATTTCATCAAAAGGCCTTTTTGAAACCTTATATAGATTTTAATAGCCAGAAACGTGCTGCCTCCAAGAATCCTTTTGAAAAGGATTTCTTCAAATTTAAGAACATTTCCCTCTTTGGTAAAACCATGGAGGATGTAAGAAACCGCATCAATTATAATTTGGTGACTGATCCTGAGGTAGCTAGAAAAATGCATCGTTCGCCACTCTTTGCATATGCTGATGCCATTACCGAAGATCTGGCCGGCATTGAGATGATAAAACCCAAAGTAGAGTTGTGCAAACCCATCTACATAGGTCAAGCCGTTTTAGATCACTCCAAGCTTGAGATGTACAACCTCTACTACCACACGATAAAATCATGCCCACCCATCCATCATGCAGAATTGTTAGACGGGGATACTGATAGCTTTTTCCTCGCACTCACCACTAGGAAAGGAGTCAGTACGGAAGATATTCTACACCAGCTTAAGCCACGCTTTGATAGCTCCAACTATCCCACAGAGCATCCGCTTTACTCGACCTCAAATAAAGCAAAGCTCGGTTGCTTCAAAGATGAATGCGCCGGCAATAGGATAGAAGAGATGATCTTGCTTCGCCCCAAGATGTACTCTATGAAGTTAAAATCATCAGGGCCTTCCATAAAACGGGCGAAAGGCATCTCGAAGTCCATCGTGAGGAAAATGACACATAGAGACTATTGAGATTCTATAAATTCAACTAAAATAAGTTCAGTCAATATGACGATTTTAAAATCAAAGGTACTCGAAGTCACGACAACAACGTTTAGGAAACGGGCACTCTCTGCTTGGGATGACAAGCGATGCTGGATGAGTTCTAGCCACTCATTACCGTATGGCCATCAAGACACACATCTACATCCACCCAAAAAACAGAAACTTTCTCTTTCTCCGTCCGACGATGTATGATGATGTATGCTTCCTCTCTGTTGTGGTTGATGTTTTGTTTTTCTCTCCATAGCGTTTTTTATGGGATGTTGTAAGTGAGTGCCTTGTAACATGCGTCCAACTCCTGATCACAACATATCATCGATGGGGTATCCAGTGCTTTTGCTGACTTTGTTTTGTCCCTGTACAGCTTCCGGTACATCAGTGACTTTGTTTTCTCCCTGTACATCAGTGACTTTGTTTTCTCCGTGTATAGCATTAGCTATGTGTGACTGTGATGAAATGTCTTTCATTCAATAACATATCATGTACAGACTGTCCCTTTTTTCTTTTGACATAAAGATGGGATTCTCACTCAATAGACAGAAGTAAAAGTTTTGATCATTTTGTAAGATTGGTAGGGTTAGAAATAAAGTAGTTGTTTGTAATGTCAGGAATAATGTCATTCACAAATGGTTAAGTTAATAAATGTACTATACACTAGCGGTTAACATTCGCTTGTGCTATATAAAACCCTAAATCCCTAAATCCAGCCGTAGGTAACACTATCCCCATAGATTATGGACTTTAGCAATTTAGATATATCATTCACAAATGGTTAAGTTAATAAATGTACTATACACTAACGGTCAACATTCGGTTGTGCTATATAAAACCCTAAATCCCTAAATCCAGCCGTAGGTAACCCTATCCCCATAGATCACGGACTTAAGCAATTTAGATATATCATTCACAAATGGTTAAGTTAATAAATGTACTATACACTAACGGTTAACATTCGGTTGTGCTATATAGAACCCTAAATCCCTAAATCCAGCCGTAGGTAACTCTATCCCCATAGATTATGGACTTTGGCAATTTAGATATATCATTCACAAATGGTTAAGTTAATAAATGTACTATACACTGACGGTTAACATTCGCTTGTGCTATATAAAACCCTAAATCCCTAAATCCAGCCGTAGGTAACCCTATCCCCATCGATCACGGACTTAAGCAATTTAGATATATCATTCACAAATGGTTAAGTTAATAAATGTACTATACACTAACGGTTGACAATCATTTGTGTTATATAAAACCCTAAATTCATAAATCCCTAAATCCAGCCGTAGGTAACTCTATCCCCATAGATTATGGACTTTAGAAATTTATAGGTAAAGTATAGAATAAAATGACAAGCATTTCACTGTTTGCAAGATAGGTAAAGTATAAAATAAAGTCATAACCATGTCAGAGTTTGTAAGTTAAAACGTTAATATCCTCAGTTTCCAACGAATGTAGCATCATGAAAATTTCTTCGGCTTAAGAAACATCAACCACTTTGCTGACTCATGTCTATAAATAGCTCTGACTCATGAAGTGGCAAAGCACCAGTCAGTTAGATAAGAATCTAATCAGTCTTGCTCAACCCTTTCACTGATACGTGTGTGGGCGTGTCATTCAACATCGATGGCGCCTCACGTCAGACAGCGTGACCTTTTCACCAACAAATGTGTGGGCGATAGTTCATTGCGATGACTCATTCAAAACACATCATGTGATTAACACGATTCTATTAACTGTGACTCATACAGATAACGCATTTAAGATTTAACAATGTCAGCTACTTTACTGATATCACGTAAACCAGTCATGATACAATGTCCGTTGTGAAACACTGCAATATGTACAGGATGCCACTTCCGATTCGGAGCAGCAAGAAGGAGTTCAGCTCCATAAAATATATAATGATTACTGGTTTTAATGTTTGCTAGATTCACTAACATCTTCAATTGAACAGACACTACTATATTCTTCAATGTCAGGGGACTGAGACGTAGATGAGGCATGAGTATTCGCATTTTCTTGACGACTTCGTAACACATGGACTGCATCACGAAATGAGAAAGGTTTCCTTGGACTTGGATTTTGCCGCAGCGAAAGATTTGAAGATTTCAACCGTTGCTCATGCGAATGACCAGCGTTTGTAGACGACCGCGATGATATACTGGATCGGGAAGATGGGTATGCAACTGTTCTAAATCGATGTCCCTTCTCAGATTCATTTCGCGCATGGCGTTGATGATGCGGATGGGGAGCATGATTCACAAAAGACATGAGGGTTGAGTGAAGTTCCCTTTTATGCTTTTCCCATGAGGGTTTTGGAATCATGATGTAGCAGTGATCATTATGTAGAATCATCTCTTGAATGCGAATAAATACAATGCCTTCTTCTACGTTAATGACACGGCAAGAGTTGGATAGGATAGCGCGATGCAACCTTCGTAGTTGAAAGCGTTCTAGAGTTATCTGAAGTTGACGTTTCATATCATGAAATGCAACACACTGACTTTTCCATGATACATAGAGGCATGCTGATAATTTCCACATGATCATGATTCAAACCTGAGTGAAGAATGTAATGCCTAAGAAAGAAGGAGAGAGTAATGTTCATGTGCGGCATGGTGAGTGTACATTTTCTTTCTTGATACGGTGGCCGTTAGGCCTTGGTCTCATAGGGACCGATGGTGCGTTCTCAGTGTGTGGAGAGTGTTACTGTAGTTGATCATCATCAACATGGACATCATTTCTAAAGGTTATGGAGACAAAATAGGGATTCAACGTAAACAACCTTCCGTCCCTGCTCGGACCCATGTAGATGGTTTGAATTTTAATTTCAAAGGAGGAGGATCCTTTTCCCAAAATGGGGAGAGGCTTGCAATTGAGTAAGTCGAATTCACTGCCCTCCTTTTCATGGATGATGAGAAAGTGCCTATCCATATGAACATACATGTATCTTCTTTCCATGATGGGAACTTGTGGCCACTTCCCATCGTGTCGAACAATTTCTTTGGGAATGGTGAGATTTTCTTTCAGAAATGTTTCAAGAGTATTGAATTGTAACCGTGTCCAATAGTCTAACGGTACACACACGGCCAGTCCATACTGTGTTGACATAACCGTTAGATAATCCATCCGATGACTTGGAGTTTTTATGATCACTACTTCTCCATGATGAGTTATCTTTTGATTGAAAGCATTTTTACCCGATGCTAAAGTAAGGATGCTCAGTGTTCCCAGTGCGAGAGCAGAGGAGTTGATGGCTTCGAGCAACAGCATGGTTAGCGCAAGAACGGAAATGATTGCCCTGAGCTCAGTCGTCCGTTTTATAACCAGACCTAGCTGCAATCACATGCGTATCCCTTTTCATGTATTCCCTGTCTTTGTTACGTGACAAAGAGTTATCACACGTGAACTTTTGACTGCGTGGGTGGAAACCTTCCCTATTTATATACAAAGTCGTTCTAGTCCTCACGAAGACTTTAGTGACACACCCCTTCCAGCGAACAAAGACGCATTCATTTATCTAACAAAGAACCCGATAGCAATGCACAAAGCGCAATGAGTCATTTTGTGATACGCCCCTTTTCTCGAACAAAGACGCATTCATTTATTTAACAAAGCGCATTGACTCATGTTGCTCTATACACCATTACAAAATACTCAGTTAAGGGAAATCTTTATTGTATCTACACAACATGTCGACATCAAACAAAGTCGTGGATGTAAACACACTCAGTTGAATCATGATATGTTGAATAACGTATGCATTTCCTTCCATCGTCTCTCCTATTCTCTCCATAATTTTCTCCATATGTCGTACATAAAATTGATCACTAAGAGTAATCCATTCTGTGCAATAGGATCCAAAACGAAGTGGTTTTTGCAAAACTTTCAATTCTATATAAGCAACGAGTCTACCCTTCACATCTTGAGGTTGTAAACTCTCTATCAATCTTTTGAAAAGAGGAGGGCTTTCAGTGAGCACTACTTTCATATCATTCATCTTCATTTTAAATGTAAGTTTCCAATCTTGTAAAAATCCATCGTATCCTTGTTGATCAAGTGTCAAATGACACACGTGGTTACTCAAGGTACGATGCACCATCATAAACGTTGTGACTATAGATTTCACATTGCTTCAATGACTTCCACTATGAATAAAACATAAATAACAATCATGTTCCACTGTAAGTTTATTCAACATCAGTCAAAATTCACAAGTACAGAATACACTTCATGAAATGATCATCACGCATTCACAAGGAGTAAAAACATGTTTTACATATACCCATGCTGTTGACAATAATATAGATACAGTTCATAAACATCATAGAGACTACAATGCCAGCGTGAAGAGAGTTTTGCAATGTAGGTGGCTTTATTTCTAGTATTACAATGAGATGGTGGTCTGTAAAGGTGATGTCTCTCACCGAAACATACAGCCATATCAAAAATCATTTCATCTCTAAACTTCTTTTGATCACAATGCATATGATAGTCTTGTCTTACACGATCTACCCAACATGGTAAATATAAATTATCAATGTGCAACTGAAGTGTTGCTGCTTCTCGTTCAGAATCATTTCCTAATATTTTAACGATATGAAAACCTGACAGCCACCGTTTGAAATCACTTATCAAATACGTTTCATTTACAAATCCAATATGAATCAATATAGAAGGATCAAGTCCATGCACATGACGTCGTGACCATTCGTCTTTGTGTGGAGGACAGTAGGCAAATCTATGATATACACTAACAACAGTTTGATCGCTTTCCCTCATTGCAATAGCACTCAATTCCTGCATTGGTGTCCCCTCACTGTCTATGAAGATGACAACCTACAGTATCAAAAAGACTTAATTACAAGATAATAACATTGAGCAGGAACTTTACAGGGATGTCTGTCCTATACATAACAAAAGATACATACAACATACAACATGATGACATTGTTTTAATTGAACATAACGCACAAGACCGCGTTTTCCACATTCACTACATACTAACTGATTACAATACTTAAGATTTCTCTTTGGCTCGATACCCGATTTAAGTTTCAATTCCTTAAAGGACTTAAAGGTAAAGTGTCTAGGTGGTGGAGGTGGCGGTGGTGATGGTTCAACAAAATAGGCTTGTACAATCATTGGCCACACACTCTCCTGCGCCCCTCTTCTAAAATGTTGGTAAGGTTTAGGCCACACAGTCATGACACTCACTTGTAAATTTGGAAACAGGATTGAATCAGACAAAATTGAGACGGAGAATGGCTTGAGCAAGTCACACACGCTTTTCAAGTCAAGAGAATGAAATGAAGAGAAAATAGGGAGATGACTGCTTTTATAGTCTCCTGCAAATCCACATTTGACACTATGAGAGCCAATGAGAGCCAATCAGAGACCACCGTTTCTCCCCTGACTTCGTTGCGGCAGGGAAAAGGAGGCACGCGGACGACTGACTCATGATTGCTTTTCCCAAATCTTGTAGTCAAATCTAGTTTAGCACATTGAGTTGAATATGAATGTGTTTTATGCGACATAAGAGCAAGTTGGATCCATGCTCATGAATTGAATCTAGTCGAGATGCAATTTTCGCCATGTGTCGCTCATAGAAATCTTTAGGATCATGTATCGTCTCTGCAGAATAGGATGCAAAATGAGACACTACACGTTCGCTTGCATGATCATCAGTCACTTTCTCAAATTCAATCTCTGCAACTAATCGTCCTTTCACATCTTTATTCATCAAACTGTCCATGAACTGTTGGAAAACGAAGTAACCTTTAGCGATAGCAAATTCTAAGTCTGCCTTTTCATGATGAAATGAGATGATGTAGTCCCTATTCACACCACGAAGACTTTGTCGATGAAAACGTAGTGAACAAAATTCATTCGTAAACTCTACTGAATCTGTCATCTTTCTTCCTATCACTTCGGAGACATAGCATGAATGACACAGTTTTAACAAGATTTTGCAGTCGTTTAGAATGAAACACTGTCTAATGTTGAACGTTTGTCTCGTATTTTCATGAGAGGAGATTGTTTGCTATCGAAGATGTATATGTTTGCGTATTTATGTCGCCCCCACGACCCTCAAAACCCATCTATTCAGGTGTAAAATGCCATGCTGATTCCAAATCTATTCTCAGTTTTCCCATCCGAGGCTTCGTTCACGCGCTAGAGCCATTTTTGTGAAAATTCTAACTCTATCGTTTTTCGGTGATGCTCAAAATCTTAAAGTCACTCTCACACCTCAACGAACGAACGTAGAGACACGCCGTTTCTTCCACTGAATTCGTCTCACTCTTAGCTTTCAAACGCGCTATCACAGGACTTTCTACCATCTCTAGAACCAAAGTTGGAAGTCTGACTGGAGGGGGGAGGGGTCAGGACTTTTTCAAGCCATTTTCCACTCTAAACCCAGGAAAACGTGGACATATGATGCTTTCCACTGCATTTTTCTCACTCTTAGCTTTCCAACGAGCTATCGCACGACTCTACCATTCCTACAAACCAAGATTGAAGTCTCGTCCAGAGGGGGGGGGAGGGTCAGCACTTTTTCTCTCCGATTGAGCTGGAAGCAACCTCCCTAACCCAAAATTTCACGTAGAATCCGAATCTGCCCTCCGTTTGTCCATCCGAGTACTCCTTCATGCCGAAATACGGCCTTTCTCACCCCAAAACGTCCAAAACCCACCTTTTTCTAACCTAGATTTTTCGTTCCTAGATTCCTACCCTTGCCTCACAGGAGAGTTCCTCCTTCCTTCCTTCCTTCCAGAGGGGGGAGGGAACGATTTCCTCCTCTCGGACCCATTCCTCCCAGCACATCCTTGGCCATCTCCTTCCTTTCTCCAGAGGGGGGGGGCTGAGTCAGCATGATGACTCATCGTTGCTCATTTTGCACTTGATTTTGCCACGGACTCATTACTGTTAATGGTTATAAAAGCAAGTTATATGTAGAAATGTCACATTTACAAACAGCTTTAAAAATAATACAAAACAATGAAAATATTTCGATTTCTTCTCTATTTCTTCTTCGTTCGCAGATCCACATTGAGAGCATGGTTGCATGTACGTATATATGCACGTGATGAACTCAAACGCGTGATTTAACCGAACAAAACTAGACATTCAGAAAAAGTTAGCATTCGATAAGCAAAGTGTGAATTGTCTGCCCGTCAGATTAGAGTATTACGTGTCGTCGATATGAGTCAATCATTAACCAATTCGGACTGACCTGATTAGCAAGTTGTATTCTAGTGACGTGTTCTAATGATCGAGTCATGATGGGAGAATATCTGGATAGAAGTTCCGATTCCCAACGACCCTTTATTTCGTTCAGCACTCATAGCCAAGCCCCACAATCAGTTGGTGAGTTCATTTAAATTTCCTTATTTTTTCTTTTTTTAACTTTTAAATTTCATCTTTTAAACTGAGGGTGCAGGTCAGAACTATATTCTTCTATTTACAAAGAGGCTAAGATATTGAGCTATTTGAAACAGATATCAGAGTTAAGGAAATTGCTGAAATTTTATTGCCAATACCTTCCATAATTATATAATTCCAGATGACCGTAAAGGAATAACGATATCATGGAGAGATATATGCGTATGCGCACCGAGCAAAGAGCGCGGCAGACGTGAAATGAAGCGAATTCTTTCAAACGTTTCTGGGTTTGCTAGACCAGGACGACTATTGGCCATTCTTGGTGCAAGCGGAGCTGGGAAATCTACTTTCATGAATGTGATTACTTGCCGTCATCTCGATAACTTAAAGGTAGGAATGCACAATTGTTTCAATCATTGCAATTTTATCAGAAGTAAGTCGATTAGCAACTAAAGCAGCGACAATCAGTTGTCGAAATATTATTTCAGGTCACTGATTCATCATTGGTCCATAGGCTTGCAACAGGCTTATGTGCTTGATGTTGTGAAGCAGGGGTCGGCAACCTGCGGCACGCGGGCCAGATGTGGCCCACGATCGCTTTGGTGCGACGCGAACTGCGGTTCTATTTCAAAATTGCCTTCCCTCGTGCGACTGACGAAGTCTACAACAATGCACTCACTATGGACAAAGATCCGATCTTATTGACGTTGATTGGAATCAGACGGTTGTTGCTTTCTCACAGCGCGCTTCCACCTCTACTGATCGCAGATCATTTTTGGATTTAGGTCCACAGCTCGGAGATGATTGGATGCGACCTATGACCATGTTTCTCTTGGTCCTAGTGACAACCAGTTGGTCTTCTGCCTATGATATCAGGCTGAAAATACATGTATCTATTTTCATCAACTCATCTTCGTCTCTTCTCATAATGTAACTAAACCATTGCACTTCCTTCTTCGAAGAGCATCGGAAAACATTCTAGATTCATGTTCTTCCATCGGTCTTCACACTTGTGTCCATCGATCAGTCACACATAACACTCTCTTGACAAGAAAGGTCTGTCGCAGCACATTGTATATCTAAAAAGAATGACAACTATTAAGTCAATCAAAGACACCAACACTCTTGATTCCCCGACTGCACTCGCCCGACCCAAGAATCGAACCGAAGTCCGCGGTTGAGACGATTAAGTTCTTTTCTGGGTCGGGCGAGCGCGGTTGGGAAATCAAGGGTGTTGCGTTGGTGTCTTTCTTGACTTAATGGCTTGTCACTCTCTTTAGATATTTATTTCACTTTTTTCAAACCCTTTTCTGTTCTTTTCATCTTCATGATGTGATAGCCTTTCGCGGCCCACGTCTCACTTTCGTGCATCATTGTGCTCCTGTCACATTCAGAATGAACCTAACCTTCATTTTCAAGTTGTAGCCTTTGATGTCGGTGCAAAATGGCAGAGTGTCCACCATCTACAACCTACTATGTTGTTTTGTAAGCCCATATTACCTCTGTGCAATGTCATCCTTGTTTATAATTAATGACGAATTAAAGTTAATAAACATTTTATGACTTTTCCATTAATAGAAAAAGAAAAGGTATTTTTTTCATTCATTTCGTATTTTGTTTTCAAAAGTCACTGAACATTCGTTTTGTAATGATTAACTATTTCTGGGGCTGCGGCCCGCGAGAAGATTAAACTTGATCCAGTGGTCCGCGGGCTGATTGAGGTTGCCTACCTCTGTTGGAGGAAACAGAGAATCAAACGGAAGCCCTCTTAGCAGCTGCGCAGGACCAATCGTTGAAATACCCATAAGGCTATTATTAGGAAGGTCAATTATGCCCCTACATCCCGTGTGTGTTGTGAATCAAATGAAACAATCTCTCACGTGCTGATTACATTGAGATATTCTTGGATAGGCAATACACTAAAAACAGCATCATACTGAAAGCATGAGCCAACTGGAGTGACAGATAATGAAGAACTTTCGTCATTATTCATCTACCGTCTACATTCCTATCATCAGTAATAGCGGCGTTTTCTGAATTATTATCCTTTAAGTCGATCAGAGTTCTCTTCTATGTTGATAAATTGAACCACTTATTTTAAAACTTCTGTCTAAAGAAAATGCGTAGAAGTTCAGGCCACTTGACCTAAATATGCTCAAGCACCTTTCACTCGTAGAACACACCCAAAGTTTGCCTATAGGGTGTTAATTGATAAAGATTGGTGCATGCTATGTGACATAAGCATGTTTTTCATCCGCAAACGATTAATTTGAGCAAATAGTCTCTAATAAATGCGCATAGAAATTCAGCACTATAGGCAGGGATGACGAGAACTTGGACAGTGGATTTCCAATGGGTCGAGAAATATTTGATATTAATCCGAATATCAATGCATGAAATAGATCATTTGAATGTATTTTGACATTTTGAATATTTTTCTATATCGGTTTAGCAAGCTTGTTATTCAAAATTGGCAATTGAGATCATCTTATTAAGAAATTCATTCAAAATACTGAAGTCTGTCTAGGAACCGTCACTCAACCGATTGCCAAAAATTTTTAAGTAACTGAAGATTATAATTTTGCTGCAGACCAAATTTTATTTGAATTTGACTTCCAGTATGTGGTATATTAGAGGCGATTGCGTCAGTTATGGGGCGATTGCAATCTGAGTAGGAGCTGGGCCCTGGCGAATTTCTTCGGTTTGCAATCATTCTGATCATGACGAGCGCAAAGATAAGTAAATATTGATGGTTGGGACAAGAAATGCCTTGACACACACACACACGCACACACGCTCGCACACACACACATCGATTCCATCACTAGATTTAAACACCAAGTTATTCCATGTGCAGAATAAGTCATGAATAACGATATCTACAGGGTATGACAGCATTTTAAACATTTTCTTGGCGGAAGAGTCTAAGTTATACATAGCATGACAATTTCCTGTGCAGGCGCAAGTCATAATTACGGCTTGAAAAATCGCGTTTGCATAGTATGAATGAGAAACATGCACTTACTTTATTCAGCAGAAATTGCATTTAATTGGTGGTTATGCATATGAACTTATCAATACTCATGTGTCTTCATTCTGTACCGTGAAGCACAAAACACCTTGAGTGAATATAAATATATGATTTTTTATTATTCAAGCATAGTTTACAATTGCATTCAAATGGTGACCAAAACCTTAAATGAAAATTTCACGGCACTTGGATTATAAGTTTCGCCAGTTCGCTCTCATGAGCTGTAAGTACAGTATGACACGGTCTGGTCCAATTTCACGCCGCAGCCTCGTCGTAATAGTGATTCATGCAATGATGGGTCGCTCCATTGTTATGAACTGATACCTGATATTTTGATGCATCAATTCAATAGATTCAATCGAAATCCTCGAATATGGAATCTTTAACTGCAGGTAATCAAAGTGATTCGGTGCCAAATCGATTTGTGGCCGAAGCAAGAAGGGACAGTTGTGTATGTATATATTAGCCAGCATAGAAGACATGGATGCCACTTCACACATCTGTGAACTCATCACTTGCAGGCTAACTTATTACTTTACTACCATGCTGCAACTCGATATGGAAGCACATCAATGTGCCTTTGCATTAAGTTTCACGATTATTCATTGAATGTACCCTACAAGTAAGCCTATATGCACAGTGTTATCTTCAGCTTTATCTTAGGAAGTGGATATGAATGTAATAACATGCAAACTGGCACACTAAGCTGCTAAAAATGATGGTATGTTCCATGGTATCCCATGGACATCTCTGACTATGGATCAAAAATACTTTTACACACTTTTATTTCTTGCAACACTTTCTGAAGTAGCCTACATGTAAATTGATGTAGATTTTTACGATGGGAATTAATCTACATGTATATCTAACAGGATACACTGAACGTCATATATTTTGCAACAATTTAAGAGCTATTAAATTTGACAAATTCAACGTACATTAATAGCTCCAGGATGCCATGATCATGTCAACCGTTACCATAGACCATCACAACTTTGCAAAGCGAATATCTAGAGGCTGCGTAAACTAATGAATGCGTCTAATAGCAGCCGAATTACCTTTCTTAGTTTCCTGCCCACAATTGCTTGCACGACGATCGTTAAATCACACAGTCGGTGCAGTCTGCGCGAAATCAGGATTACCAATTATCGCATAAGTCTTTCTAAACACAGACAGAATGAACCTAATTTATAACATCACAAATTAATTCAAAGGAGTCACAGAATTTAGACGATCATCCAAAGAATTCGAACTTCAGTTCTTTACATCCTCACCTAGATTGTCAATTTCATTACCACAGCTATTGAAACAACTCCTTCAAATCAATTTAGATCTTCTAAAAAAAGTCAATGCCTTAATTAACAACTACAGTAAATGCAAAAAGCAGGCAATACTTTTGCGCTACTGAGCAGGTCATCTAAAACGACAATTTGTGAAATGGCTTCGATAGCTGCTGATGGTGCTGATAATGTTCGGAAGGAGTAATGTATAAAGTGTTCAAATTTCTCTTTTTCGATGAAGCGATCAATAACATAAAATTCTTGGATGTTTTCTATTTTTGGTTGCTAAGGGATTGGCTTTTAGACGATCTTGAATTTGTGTGGAGTAGGAGGAGAGTTTCGGTTTGAAAAGCTTGAGTTCGACATTTTTGGATAATGGGTTGCATTTAGTGACTTCTTTGGTTAAAATATGTAATGCTTGAAAATTAGGCTCACTTTTTGGCTGCGTTTAGAGAGATATTTGATCCAGGTGACGATTGAGACTTCTGATTGAAATGATTTCGTGACAGTTCATGACTGTGGATAAAGCAGACTCCAAAACTGCGTCCTTAAACGATCGTCGTACAAAGTTAGAGCAGAAAGTTTGATAATTTTACACATTATATCATTCGGCAATATGTATTCATTTATACAGCGTCTGGGTATTCATCATTCAAAGTTGCGATGGACTATATCAACGGTTAACAAGATCATAGTGCCCTGGATGCTATAAATAAAAGTTGAATCTGATCAAATTTAGTAAATTTTCTGTTGCAAAATTTATGACGCTCGGTGTATGTTAATTTTTAAAACACAATCATCGCCAAAGAATGGCTACCTGCAAAACTTAGGTACAGCGTTCCCAAAAAATAATCTAGGCAAGTAGCAGTCAATGTCATAACGTGTGCAAACGTGTTTTTGATCCAGAGTGTGACGAAAATGCAGACTTCTCTTTCTTTCCGCATCATGACTCACCTCGATTCAGGCAGAAGTGATACTGAGCGTCAATTAACCTTCAAGTCAGCGACGACCAATGGAGTCGCTTGTATGAGCCATTGATCGGCGCAGACTCTCTTTCCCTTCGCTGACGGGAGGGCGAAGCGATGCCCGGTGACAGGGAGTCGGCGAGTGGCTGGGCGCCAATCATACGCTCCAGGTGGATGATCGATCCCACACAATTTGGAGAGACATCAAAACTCCCTGCCGACGGACCAAACGTTCTCTCTCACTCTCTCTCGCCTACAGTACGCACGTTCTCTTGTTGGGAATCAACGACGCTGCTGCGACCCTTCGTCTCACGACCGCAGTCAATGCCAAGTTGACGACTGTACGTACACTCACATTCTCTGCGAACGCCAAATCGGCTCTCTTAAGGGCCACCACCTGCCTTGCACCTAATAAATACATTCACTCACAGGGATTTGGCCTTTTTTCTGTTCGTACCTTGGGGAGGTCGTAACATGAGTTTGAAATTTTATGCGTTTTCATAAGAGAATAGGTCTAGTTGTAGAAAATGATCATATGTCAACAAAAAGGCATTTAACTTTCACGATTGAAATTTTCTTGTCAATATGAAGTATTACTTCGCGGACGCTGCCACATCTTATGTGTAACAGAGAGTGATCAACATGTATAATTTGTTTATATTTCACAGGTCACTGGCAGCGTCAAGGTGAACGGAAGAGAGCTCGGTGCTGATATCAAACGAGTATCTGCCTATGTACAGCAAGATGACGCGTTCTGGGGCCAACTCACAGTACGAGAACATCTTTGGCTGCAGGCTCGCTTGAGGATGGGAAAAAATGTCGATGACGAAACTCGACAAATGAGAGTGGACGACGTGATTCGGGATATGGGTCTCGAAGAATGCTCCAATGATCTCATCTTCATTCCGAAAAAGAACATTGGCATCTCCGGCAGTGAGCGCAAGCTTCTCTCGTTTGCATCGGAGTTGCTTACTGATCCTCCGGTCATGTTCTGCGACGAGCCAACATCTGGTCTTGACTCTCTAATGGCAGAGAGTGTTGTACAAGCCTTGCGAGAGATGACTAATCGTGGCAAAACAGTCATTTGTACAATTCATCAGCCGTCATCAAATATCTTCGCGCTCTTCCAGCAAGTGCAGTTGATGGCTGAAGGACGTTTGGCATTCTTAGGCAATCGGCAACAAGTAAGAAACTTCTTTCAGACGTCTGGCTTTCCATGTCCAGTCAACTACAATCCTGCTGATCACTACATCCACAGCTTGGCGATCCGTCCAGGCGAAGAGAATATGTGTAGAACCAAGGTAGCCTTGCTTTGTGACAAGTACACGCGATCTCAAGAGTACATCGACAACCAAGTTGAATTGGAGAAGTGGGAGAGCATCGGTCGAAATCTGCGTGCAAGTCAAAGAAAAGAAGACATGATGGATATTGACAGCGACGTGATGAAGGAGTCAGCGTATAAGTCGACTTGGTGGACGCAATTGAAGGCGATAACATGGCGACATTGGAAGTTGACAGTTAGAAATCCCGCTGTGTTCTCAATGAGAATTCTTCAAGTCGTTATTTACAGCATAACAATTTCTTTGATCTACCAAAACCCAAAAATGAATCAAGCAGCTGTGAGGAACCTGAATGGCGCGGTATTTGAAATAATTATGTCTATCTCTTTTTACGCGATGACACAAATTAACTCTTTTATATCTGAATTGACATTATTCTTTCGTGATTATCAAAGTGGTCTCTACAAAGCTGATGTATATTTTATAGCTAAGAATGTTATCGATCTTCCACTGTTCTTTATAACCATCATATGTACTATTGTGTTGCCGTACTGGATTATTGGATTTCATCAGGATTTTATCTCTTTCATCGTCATCGTTGCAACCATCGCTCTTGTCTATCAATTTTCACTCTCCTTAAACGTATATTTCCTCGCTATAGCAGTTGGAAGAATAGATGTCGTCTTGAATATTCTACCTGTAATCAGATTTTCCTTCATGTTATTCGGGGGATATTTTGTAAATGATGCGACACTGCCAGCCTGGTTATCGTGGATACAGTATTTATCTTGGCATCATTATGCATTTGAGATATGCGCAGTTTACATTTGGAAGGATGTCAAGACGATTGCTTGTTCGGCTGCAAACACAACATCAATGTCTTCGTGTTTCAAAAGTGGTCCTGAGGTGATTAATTTCTATCGCTTTAGTGCCTCAACTGTTGCATTCGACTTTGCTATGCTTGTTGTTCTGATGCTGATTTGCCGTGTTCTGGGGTATTCAGCGTTGCATTTTCGAAGTACACGAAGGAAGAAGATATGAAATTAAACTCACTCGTTTCTTTTTTAAGTTAGCTGAAGCATATAAGAAGAGTGAAACGTTAAAACTCAAAACTCAGACTGAAACACTTATTACGCCAAGTTTGGCATAAACATCGGCCTACAACTATTACATTAAATTTTATGAGGAGGTAGAGGATACACATATATGAAGATTGAAATGAGCATAGAACACTTGACATTGATGAGCGATGTACTTTGAAGGGATGATTAAAGATAAAATGCACTGATTGTCCACCATGCGTGATTAGGGTCTACTTTGAAGGTTGAAAGGCTCACAGCTTTATTGATTATTATTGTTTGTACAATACGAAGGAGAGGAAGCATGTCACATATGTCATTCATTTATATGTGTACTACTTTACACGTATGTTAATCAGCGCAATACATAATGCAAGGTCAGTATATACCAATAAAACCTATATTTTATTATTTTACAATTTTAGTTTTCACACACAGACACACATCTACCAGCCTACTTACATTATTTATTGATTATTAAGTCGGAGGAACGGATTTACATTTACTTCAATCAATGCAAGGGAGATGATAATGTCATAAAAATTTATCTCCCCTGAAGTACAAATATATCAAAAATTGAGAATGTGTTAATGCATCAACCGTCACCTCCGAAAGTCATATAGCTTGTGACTGGAATCTCTTCACTGCAAGATATCAAGAGTTGTGAATTATATTTAGTCGGTCAGTCTGTCATAGTTCGCTAAAAAAAGTTCGGATAAAGTGCTGTACAAATCTGTGTCAATCATGAACAGAAGTCGATGAAGTTCCATGAATACATCAAAACTGTACGACATGATTCATAAAAGTCACAATTGCATCTGAAACAGTTTAGGTCATTCGGATGAAGAGAAACACGAATTAGAAATTGTTATGAATCTACAAATCCAATATCGAGGCTTTTAGTAAATTTGAAGTAATTGCAAAACTGTGTTTATGTTATGTTTGAACTATCTGCAGAACATTGTATTGGTAGATATCGGACTCAAGTGCTAATACACAATATGTATGCCTATGTGTGAATACTTGACGCACTAATCAGAAATGTACCAATGTAATATTACCGTTCAGATATCTGAACCACAATATGCTGTAAGGCTGACGGCCCTCAGGCCCGAAGCCATAGCATATTGAGGTTCTGAGATCTGAATTGTTATGTCATTGTGTTAAGGTTATCTACATAGAAATATGCTGTTTATCTGAAGTTCGCTAGAATCGAAATTGATTCAAGGTCGCGGCACATCCGGGGGAACTAAGTTGGGGCATGAAGAACCAATTAAAAACTTCGCTCTACTCATGTGACTGATTCTAACCCAATGATACAGACGTTGGTAGGTGCATCTAAGTGAAAATGCGTGCGATTTATGTGCCGTTATTGTGCATTGCATGAAGCTTAATTTCCGTTCTAGAGGTTTTATTGTTGTCAATTTTTATGGTTATCTATGATTGAACCGCAATATGGTAAATCGGTATGTCGGTTCAATATTTCAGCATTGAAAGATATACGAACCTGAACACAATGTTTACATTGGAAATGCTTGGCAACGAAGGGCTACGTAAGTTCGTCACGAAGCATTTGTGGCTGAGAACTGAAAAGCAGACAGCTATATACCAATAATTTCAGTGCCAAAGAGAGTTTCTATGCTAATCTGTTTGTCATTCAAAAGAGAAAACAGCATCTATGAGTAGCATTTTGCTTCCGAGAGAAAAATGACATTTGAAAGATGCACTGAAACTTTTGAGTTATGGCTCAAATTTTTACTATCGATGTTGATTGTTCAATTGAATAGATGCCTTCAGATTGTTCTTGTTTTATAACAAACTACACAATTTGACGAGGCACCTCAGGATTGATGGCAAAACAATTATGCTCGCGGCTTCGGTTACAATTAATGACCTGCGTCATTTAAACGGTTAATAAAATTTAGACTAAATTTTAGCAGCAATTAAAATTCAAAATATCCTGTCAAATGACCAGTACATGCAAGAGTAATTACTAATAACATGGAACTAGGACATACTATCCATAAACATGAATAAAACAAAGGAGAGATATGAGAAGAAAAATGACTGTGTACTAAATAGCATTCTATGCACATTTACATTGCAGAATAACATTGTCAACAAAATTTAACAGCGCAAAATGCAAGAGTTAGTGACAGTATATTTGAAGGAAGTCCTGTTTTTATCTCACTCAATTCTTCGGTCATTAATTAATTTTAATTTTGCGCTCAGTTTTTTAATTCACTAGAACAAGTCAGTTCACTCAGTTCCTTTCGGGACACACTTTGCAGGACACCATGACATGTTAATAACAACACACTTATCCAAATTTGACCCAAATGAGCCTCAATTAATCAACCAAATCTGGAATTTATGAAAAAGCCATTTCTCTATTTCACTATCACTTATTGTTGCTTATATTGAATACCGGAGGTGGGCGCGATTAGAAAAGTTTTAAGTCCTTACCGATTGTCCGATTCACCAGCTCAAGCAAACTCCGATTGGATCATCCGATTTTAAAGTAACGAAAATTAGGTTTCAATTTGCGATTATCTGAATCTCCGACTCGATTACCAATTTCTAAAGCAATTCGATAATGATTTAAAATTGAATTCAATCATTTCTGAAATAAGGGATGCTCATTGGTGCTTAGGGAAATGTATCTCATTTACGCAATGCACAAACTTGATATATAACATAACTGATACAAAGAGAAATCTGAGATTCTATTTCAGTGGAAGCGGAAGTTTTAACGTATCTCGTACAGGCGATGAATGTCATCATCTGAATAAACATATTTTAGGCCTACATGTCAATCTACTTGAAATCAGAGTACTTGTTTTCATAACATAGGCCTCTCCTGAAAAGCTATGTGTGTTAGCAAAACATATTGCTAAAAAACAAAGGTGAGTAATAGTAGCCAAATGAAAATTGAAGAAAGAAAATTTGCTAGAGGAAAAACATCATGATGCAAGTAGCCGCCTCTTCCTGAATCATTTACAAATGTTGTCTTATAAATGCACAAATGCACTTTAATGCTACATCTTCGGTATTTTGATGCATCAAACATGGGACACAATTAATAACCTGTATTGTGACAGCACTCGATACTTCCCCACGGCGATACGAATTCAGCAGCCATTTAGTGAGGTACAGCACTATTTTTTTGAGACATTCGGCACACTGCTGTACCGCTACAATCTCCGGCACCGGGCTACCGCAGGATTAAATTCACAGATGATTCTTGTTCTATCCTTAAGACGGCATTGAAAATGAGATATCGTCATGGGTTTTACTCGAAGCTTTACCACTGACAGTAACAAGCTGAGTTTATAAATAAATTGTTGTTTGAGATGATGGAATGAGTACCGGTATCACATAGAAAGAGTGTATAAATGATGACCTTCTCCAAAGATCCGCGCTAAGGTTTCATCTTGCTGCATTGGCAGTGACTTTCCGTTTAAAAACTTATGGACTAGGTCTGCTTTCTAAAAGGCCAAGTTATGGCCTCCTTCTAATACCGCTTTTCACCAATGAGTGACAGGAATTCATTCTCAGGCACGGTGTGCCGTTTTCACTTTCGTTTCATGTGATTAGGCGCCACATATCAGATCTGGCGCTATATACGAAAGAGACACTGTTTTCTTCAATGGAAACTATGAAGACCAGGTCGATGGATTTCTGATGAGCAGTCCTTCGAAATCAGCGCGGCCAGCATTTACGTGCTTCCTGCAAATGAGCATCTTTGGAGTCATGATCAAGACAGTATTCTACCGCGTGCATTATGCAGACCATACTTACGTCACTAGATCTCTGCAGACTCAGCTGATAGAATTGTTCGTAGTTTGAATTCATTTCATCCTAATTTGAACCTCACCAGTGAGATGGAGAAGGACAATTTCATTGCATTCAATGATGCTATGATGAAACATGATCCTCGTGGAAGTAAGACTTCACAAAGTCGACTTTACCTACTCACCTACTTCAATTACTCACTTCAAGAATTTTGTGCCGATTGGTCTTGCGATCGCAAGATGGCGTTCACGATGGCACGGAGAGTGCGGTTTCGTTTTTGAAATTCCTTATCAGATTCTATCAAACATACCAACGTAGTTTGACAGCTTGACTACGAACATAATGGTTACAAAGAATCATGCATCGAGGGCTTTTGCTTTTTGAAAATATTCGTAATTACTTTTAATAAGAATTATTTATGATAATCTAAATATTAATAATTGTGGAATGTAAAACCGAAACCACGCTGCAGGCGCGACAGAACCGGGGCGGGGCACCAAGGTCACGAGCTCTCTCTAAATGTTTAAGACAAAGATTAGAGCATTGAATCGGTGTCAAAATTGATTAATTTACGGTACTTAATACGTCACATGAGTACTTGACCAAACGACGGACGATCATATTCATATTGGCAAAGCAAGAAAAAAGCACCTCCCCTTGGTTTTACAGTCGAGATTCCATCAAGTTAATCAAGTTGCGAAGCAGACTGGTGCTTCAGTGTCCGATGCCTTCAATGGTCGATAGAACTAGGTGGACGTTATTACATGAGCAATCAAACTTTGGTGCTGAAATTCGATTTGTATATATATCACTATATCTCATGAATCGTAGTGTGCTAATTTAATTATTTTGCATGCACATTTCTGTATTTTCATATTCTTCATCAGTTCTGCAGTTGATTATGAGAGGCAAAGACTGACCGAACAACTTGTTTCAAGAATAATGTTTTATTAACATTATATAAATTTATATTTGCAACCATTTCGAAATCCCATCCAGAGTGGAAACGGAGCACAGATTTTTGGAAACATGAACTGGGCAGGGCCTCTGATTTTTAAGTTTTTTCCTTGACGTCATAGGTCTCTCCTGAAAAGCTATGCGAGTTATTAAAAGCATTACTAAAAAAAACAAATGTGAGTAATAATAACCAAATTAAAATTGAAGAAAGAAAGCGGCGTCTTCCTTTTTTTAATGTGTCTATGTACTAGGCAATAGGATAATTTGTTCGGCTTGCAGATCGGCATATTCTTCTTCTTAAGAATGATAAATGAATTCAATGATCAGTCCGTTGTGCAGAGAAGATGTCACAAGAAACTATTTATGCGAGATATCACATAATTTCACAGTATTGTATAGGTCGGATAAGTTAATGACAAGGAATTTCCTATGCGGACGCGAGTCATAATTGCGCTTTGAAAAACAAGCACATGCTTGCATATGTCAAATTATGAAAACGTATAATTACGAATGTGAATAAACACTTCCTCACTACATGTACATGCATTCATCAAAAAATACAATATATAGCCTAATAAGTTTACATAAGTTACGGAGATGTGAGCTAATTCACATGTCTTAATTCTGAACATGAAAACATCTCAAGTGAATCCTGCAATACGATAATTGATGATTGCTAACTTCAAGTAAAACGGTCTCGGGCCGAAAAATCTGACCCGGTTCCAATTCGGGTTCCAACTTCGCCACATCCTATCTTGCTTCACTCCAACTCGTCCTAATCTTGGGTTGCCTTTCACAAAATATTCCAGATTAACCTTGCATCATATGCTGAATAATTGTTGTCCGATATGGTGTAACTCTTAATTTAGGACTGCGACGCATGCACTCTTATAAGACACGTCTAGACAACTCTGAAAACTATTTCAGAAATCATTTCACTGGCACAATATTACCAATGTTCTCAGACAAAGAAATACAAAATGATTATATATTTACTGCCCTACATCTTATGGCATTGCAATTGTGTCCGGAGAAGATTTTTCTATCACAATAAGAGTTTGATATGTGCAAAAAATGAAACGATGAGATTCAAACTTAATTTACAATGAATAATTGCAGACGATAAGGTAGTCTACAGACAGTCTTCCTTTGAAAATTTCACTTCAAACAAAGTGAAATGCAGCAAAGTTGAAATATGAAATTGAGGGTAATATGCCTATTTAAAAGATAGCAATTAGTAGAACTAGCCTGCTTACAAAATAGATGAATCAAAATGTGTATAGAATTACAGATAATTTTGATCTGTGCCTTTTCAAAATGCTGTCCTTGCCCGTCCAGATATCATCTGCCATCCACAGCTGCAAGTATTTTTTACAAAAAATCCCTAGCAAACTTTTCTTATATCGGGGTACAGGTTGCGAACATGGTGACTGAAAATCAATTATCAAAAGCGTCATTGCGTATTTCATCATGTGCCCGAATTCTATGTTTCCAGGCACCAAGAACTGCGGATTTACAATGAACAGACGACACGGAGTTTGCATTCGAATTTTCATTCCGTTTGGGAAAATTTCAAAGTGTGAGATATTGAAGCCCAACTTTGCAAGTAGACTTAGCCAATAACGAAAGGCATTTGTATAAAATATGGCGGAAGCTTGTTTAGGTTGTAGAGCCTCTTTGATAGTAATAATTATTCTTCCTCATATTTGAATAGAGTATGCTGTATAGCCTAATACAATGATAAAATTAGAGAAACAGTTTGAAGTCATTTAATGATGAAAATTTTAGATGATTAAATTAAATTAAATTTGAAATAGAAGAAGTGTGCAGAACTGAGTGTATGATGCGTCATTGGGAAAGGTTTAGCTCCTATCAGGTAATGCAGACACATATCTCATAAATTTAATAGTAAAGTAGCAGTTTTATAATTTTTGCAACAATACTTTGATGCACGGTGGATGCACATCGACCGACAGAAGGCACTGGACGCCGAAGGCACCAGTTGTCAGATTTTAATTAACTTAGCTACTGTTTCTTTAGCTAGTAAATCTGCATCAAGAGAGTTCTTAACTTTTGTTCCACTTTCGGACAAATTTGAAACATGGCTGACCTCTGTAGTCGCTTGGTCAACTACGATACTGAAACATAATATGATTATCAAAAGGTGTAATTTCTGAGAAAATTATAATCTACTGAGTCTCATAAAATAAATTTCACCCAAAAATAAATATATGTTAAATTCGTGATCGCCATCTTAATCCGACACCAGAATTGCAAGTTGAGCTCGACTAACTAAATCTATCATAATATGCCGTAAAATAGGGTAATGCCAGCCAGGGGTTAATTACAGCCACTTTGTCTCCTTATCATCACTTTTGCGCTTCATGCTGACATTCAAAGTAGTCGTGAAGTGACGTTGTTGGAGAATGATTAATGAAAGCTGATATGCTTGCTTCTAGTGCTCATTGCATCGTGTCTGTCTGACATGATGTCGCTAGGGAAGGTCAATCAATGTACCGGTAGGTTTTTATGAGGAGCATACTCGTATTATATTAGCAAAGCTGGAACCGGGCCGTTTTTTCGGCCCGACCCGGCCCACATCGACTCCAAAATATCAGACCCGGGCACGGCCCGGATGAATTTTGCATCTGAACCCGGGTGAGTTAAATTTTATTGTCTTGTCCACTTTATCACTTCACATGTATATAGCGTTTGTCTATCACAAATAAATTGGATCTTATTTGATGTGCCAATAGCTGCCACTACACTGTAACCTCTCTTAATCCAAAAGAAAAATAAATCGAATCATGCATAAGCAGCACACACACACTAAATTGTTTCAAGGGCTTGTTTGAATTAGTAGGCTAGAATATGAAGAGACTTAATAACCCTTAGTTCTTTCTGCATAGATAGAGAGCGTGAGAGTCTGCTTTGCAGACAGCAGCAGGAACGCTGTCGCATAACAATAGCTGCTATTGAGGACATCAAAAGTTCACGTATACGCGAATCATTCGTCGCTTCATCTCATCGAGGTTATGTAGCTGGCTTATGTAGCTGACTCACTTCGAGTGGCAAGTTGACTTTCCGTCAGTGATATTGCAATCAAATTGTTCATTGAAATTATCTGTTGAAGTTGAGCAGTAGCAAATTGCAAATGGGTATCATGATGTCATACCAGGAGACTACATCTTTCCCATCAATGTCGATCGAAATGCTGGATAAATGGAAAAGAAATATCATAAGACTTGACACCAAATGGCCAAAAATGTATTTCTACATTTTCTCGTGATAGTCAATCGTGACAGATATACTGATCAATGTGGTTCATCAACTAACGGCAGCTCTGAAAAATGAGGTGAGTTTCCTGTTGCTCTGATAGCCTATTCGAAAGAGTTGTAATGCATGCATGCTGTATAGTACTAATGTAAATCGAGTCTGCTACTTCTGCAGTTAAAATGCCACTTTTCATAACGGGACTAAATTAATTCTTGCAGATAATGCAAATTATAAATTTCAAAAAGCTGAAAATTTTCGAGGTAGGCATACATTGTATTTTAATTTCATGCATTCATTCGCGTTATCTGTGCTCGGTGAAGCCTCTGAGCAAATGCGCATTCATGGAAACTGTGCAAAGTACTCATCTGTTATAAGTGGCGTGTCCAATAAGGTTTCCGAACGAAGGTAGAAAATACAGATTGTTTCATAAAAAGTGGATCACCCTTTAAACATCGCCTTAACTTAACTTCAACTTTGTCTAACTCCGCCAAACTTGAACGAATTTCTCTGAAATTTGGAAGATATGTCAGTTGTGCTTACTAATACCATTGTTGGAAAATTTCAAGCATGAATATTGAGTTGTTTTCCTGTTATAGATAAAAAAAGTAGTAGATAATTTGATCTTCATTTAGCAATATTACAAAAAATCATACCTCACTCTATATAATTACATTTGTTTCCTTTGTTATGTAATATGCTGTTCTACAAGCCAAAAGCTATCAAGCAAACAAAAATAAAGAAAATCGGTCAATCAGAGCCAGTATAGCACCATTATTCATCAACAATAATGTAACTGCTACACGTGATTTACTGGACTTCATGTTCCATAGCTTCCTGACTTCGTTGCGGTGGTGTTGCAGCACTCCTGATTGCTTTCAGCTAGAAATCTATCTCTTACCGGTTGAAAACAATACAAAGCACAAATGAACAATAACGAGATCGCATTCACAAAAGGCAAAGTGTCAGCCTTGCTAGAACTAGGGGTTTCTTTGCGAGCTACAAGCAAGCGACTAAATGTCCCTTACAAAAATGTGCATCGATGGCATAATGATGATTTTCGACTCTGTCGTAAAGAGGGCTCTGGCCGTCCACGCAAAACATCCAAACGTAGAGACCGCCTAATTTTGAGATTTAAAGTTGATCCAAGTCTCTCGTTAACTGAGATGGCTGCACTACTCGTCTATTTCTAAGTCCACTATTCGTGTCACTTCACATACAGCAAGGAACCATGAATTCTGAACGCTATGTAAATGTTTTTACGAATGAACATTGGCCAAATGACAGATCAACTTGGTGATCCATCGACTTGGTTATTTTATGGATGATAATGCTACGTGTCACAGGAGTAGTAGAGTCAACTTATGCAAGTCTCAATTAGGGCTTAGGACATTATCTTGGTCAGCTCGTTCTCTGATCTGAATACCATAGAAAATGTATGGAGTATTCTAAAACGTAACGTCCGTCGTTCACTGCTACCTACAGATGGCGTATCACAATACGTCACTGTTAAAAAGAGAGTGGAGAAAGTTAGATCAGTCAAAAATCAACGATATCATCGAATCAATGCCTAGACGAATTGGTAATGTCATTGACAATAAGGTAGGGGCCAACAAATATTAGCTTCTTAAGAACCGTTACTGTATCATAGCTTATCAGATTATATAAGGACATTTAAATATATTAGGGACATGAAATAACATGCAAAATGCTTTCTGTATCATACTTATGTTTTATTTAGTCAAATTTTAGGATGATCCACTTTTTATGAAACGGACTGTAGTAGATGCACGCATGTGAAGGGTTAATTGAATTAGCATATCAAGTTTAGGATTCAATGCAAAGTTCTAAATGCTTTGATGTACACATTTATGTGTGGTCAATTATATTCAGAATATTCGAAAATTCGTTTATTTTCAATGAATTTTAAGAGAAATACAACAATCAATTCTGTATTTAGTTTATTGGAGGCACAAATTAGCTGACTGTAACCTGCTAATGTAGCCATTTATCACTAACTGTCATGATAATCTTTAGTCAGATAATAGTATAGACATCGAAAAATGCAATTGACGACACTGAAGGACATTCGTTTTCATTATGTAGCAGAAATATTGTCTTCAGTCTTTCCTGATTCATACATTTAAGAAGAAACATCTTTGTAAACATATGCTTAAAATTCGCATTCAATCTTTTAAACGTTTTTATCTAATCTATTAAAATTCTGCTGCTATATAGTTTGTGAATTCGTTTAATAAATACTCATCAAAATATGTGAAATTCCGGATGTTGAACTATGGGCCAACAGACTACTGACAAATTAGAACTTCTATACTTCTGTTTAAAATCTTCTGTCAATAAATATCCTTCTTGTCAGTATTCAAATATCCGCGGTTTTTCTACAATGTCCAGACACTATTGGATGCAAACGTATTTTTAAAGTATGGCGTTAAGTGCTCGATTTCTATAAATATTCAGTCCATCTTGTTGGCTACTTTTAAAAGTAAATCCATTTTTTCATACTCTATTCATATTAGTCATTAATATTTTCTCTACGTAGCATGATATCAAGGCAAAAATATACTCCAGCACAAATAAGAAAGACTAAACAGTCCAACACAAAAAGAGAAGATTAATTGATTAATATAGAATGTTTCTATTCTGCAAAAATACATTATAAGGTAATTGTGATAGCAAGAAAATGTCCGCCTATTGAATGGAACTTTTTTTATTCTTTTTCATAAAATCATCTCAGCATATGGTTTCCTCAAACGAACTATACTCTGACGTTGAACGATTTCAGACGCCTTCACAATGGCTATTACACCGTAGAAAAGGAGAAATTCCATTTTTTAATTTTATAAAAATTTCTAACGACGATCTTGGGCCATATATAAGCCACACCAGTTATTATTTCTGAAGTCAACTTAACTCATGCATGTTTGGTAGAGACCTGTGACGCTCATATTGTTTTCATCTGATTAATAAGTACGGCTACTTGTTGTCGACACATAGCAGTTTGCAAGACAGTGCATGCTGTCTGAAGCGGGAGAGTCAATAAGAAACATGTGCAGTATTGCATTAGAACTTTCAAACGAAAGTTAGTACCTGTGAATATGGATTATTAGCATAATATGTGCTGTTTTTTGGAGATCTGAAGCTAGTGAATTTCCATAATCTGTAGAACATCGAACAACTAACAAAGCAGCAATTTTCTGCACAAGAGGTTTCAATCATTTAATCAAAGTACATGTGCATGTATTCAATTCAGCATTGATAAATTATATTATCTAGGGTATATCAAAATAGATAGTGTAATAAAAATAATTTAAAAATACGATATGCTCTATGTATGCATGATTATAAGAAATTCTATTTTTTTCAATTATCTGTCAAATCAAAAACTTCGAATTTTTGAAGAAATCATAATTTGTTCAGCCTGCTGCATGTAACATGTCATGTATCTTAAAGTTAATTATTTTCTTGCTTTCACTCCATAGTTCGTATCTAAAATTCCTTTTTCTTTTCAGCAATCATCTCGACTGGAATATCAGTGAATACTAATGTATGGTTTCCAAATATTATATATGTGCTTTGACGGATGCAGCATCTATGCCATCACGGTACATGCAGTCTTGTTTCTAACATATAATCTCCAACGCAATCGACAGTACTTGACCACCGTAGAAAAACTGCTGGAAACTTCTTCGTGTGCAACATCAGTGCAAAAAGAGTCCGCAAAACTCCGTGAATTTTTTTTGGTGCCATAAATTACTTTGAATTCTTTAGTTTCCATCTTTCTATAATAATTCCTTGATGATTTCCATGATGTTTTAGAGCTGCTATATCTGTTAGTTTAGATCGTAATTTACTTGAACAATAATAGAGATTGATTTGCATATCTAGCACTTGATTGTTATTCGATATTCGCATCTTGAGACCCTATTTGTTACTTTATCTTTATTGCAACTGTTGATCTACGATTTCACACATGCTTTTATCCACATAATTCTGTAATAAATATCCTGCATGTTTCTGACATTTTTTACTGTCCCGACACTGATTATTTATGTAGCATTTGTATTTTTTTCAACGAAAATTGCGTGGTCAGACTAAAAATTTCATTATACATGTATACATGAGATTTCGTTGCATCTGTTACATAAGTAGACCTGTGATTGTATTCATTTTGGTACTGGGTGTCAATTTTATAAATTTCAAGTGAATTTCAGTAAAGTTTGTTTTATGTATTCGAATTGTACAGCACTAACATCATGTTCTCTTGCATAACAGTACTACACGGGTCAAAGGGTTCTTATTTCTTCAGAGGGTTGTTTGTAAAGCAAGAGATAAATATTGAATGAATATAATGAGAGCTTTGTCTGCAATAAATCTCAATGCGTAACCCGTCTATTGCTGAATAAAGATAGTAGTATGCATTGTCATAAGGGAAAAGTAGACATGTTTTAGGAGGTGAGAGACTAGCCTTCTAAAAGGCGCATGCTTTAGGATTTTTTTATTAGTTACGAATAGTGTCTTGCTTTAGGAGGTGATTCAGCTCGCTTTAGGAGGTGCTGGTTTACAGTGTAGTGCAAGTTATGCTTAGGTTTATTAAAGCGGGGAAACGAAGCACTGAAGACATGTAGTCTATTTGAAAGAGGAAAGTCATTAAATCAAGAGTTGAGCTAGATATTCAATCGACTCTTTTGACTAAAAATTCCAGAGAACTGTTGCTTACTGATCGTCTATCAGTTGTTGTTTCTGGTCGACAAAACATTTTTTTATAACTATTCCGTCACGTGACGGTATTTACTTTATCTTATTGCTTAAGGACCATGCTGATGAGCCATCATATGAATTAATTCAGATAATTAAAATGATGAAGTGAGGAAGGTACTTCTTTATTCACACATAATAAATATCGGGCCGAGTCCGTAAATGTTTGCTCTGATATTCTGTACAAAGTTTCTAAAACTGACTATGAATGTATTTCAAGTTTCCACATAGTCATATTTATATAGCATCAAACGTGGCGACGATCAGATCACAATAACAATTTACTACTGAAAAATATTAAGTAGAATCGTACATTTAGTAGCAATCGATATGGAAATTTGACTGAATTTCTTGCTTTGAAAATTCCTATGGATTAAAACACTTAACAAATTGAACTGGATATTTTTTCTGTGATATAATATCAAGATATCTTACTGATGAATTGAACTGTGGTAAATGCTCAGAAATCTTCACATACTACTGAAAATGCTAAATAGTAGGACCTATGCTATTTTTACTTTAAAATGAGAAAATGCCTAAACTCAAAAGGGTAGATTCAAAATTATGATGAAAAAGCTTACGTTATCAGAGTTTCAAAAATATACGAGCGTGCCTATAATGAGAAGGAGGCCTAAATTTATTTCATCAGTTATAGTTCGACTAAGCTTTATTACTGTTTTTATGTTGGAGCTAAGTTTTGACATAAAATTTAGCAGGAACTGTATATCTTTGAACTTCCATTAAGACTCTTTCCAACTTCAGTTTTCAAAAATTCATATTATCTCGCGTAAAAATGATGAAAATACATAACTTAGTTCTTAATATCTATTCTATTGCTTACAGCAATTCGGTTTCTGGACGAGAAAGAACATTGGACATTCTAAGAACCGATTTCTGGGAGTGGTGGGATGAAGTCAAAAGCAAAAAAATATCACAGTACTGTTCATCCTTCAATTGTATCATGTTGCGATAGAAGTACCAAAGTGACAGAGATGATACCACCACCTGAACGCCATCTCCTGACCGGTCCGGTATCGACAATGTTCAGAGCAAAAATACTTAAGTATGCAAACGCTTTTCAGGCATTTCAAAGGGTATGCTCAATAATACCATTCTATGAAACGCAACATTTTATGACCACATTGAGCTCAGCTTTAATAAAATCCATCAAATTATTTACCATTGTCTACAACCTACTGGTGCAGATATATAGGCCAACGTAATTCCTTTTCTGGTTGTTTCTTCCTTTTATGAACGATGTTATGAAACACATGTGTGAACACTACTGAGAGTGTCTACGAAACTTATGAGCCCGTCCCTATCTTCTAACAATATAAGTACCAACATAAGCAAGCAAAATCGATTTGATGTTAAGAGTATTCATGCCGATTGATAAAGTAGATTGCAAACAAAATCTCTACCCAGTCATTACATAACTAACGGACGAAATACAAGGAGAGCCGGTCATTGCTACAGAATATTAAATATTTCTCAATCATTGTCATTTTGATTACAGGTGAGTTACTTGATAACTTCATTTTTATCTGATTAAATGCTTGCTACTGTGTATCTGTCCTTGCAATATATATTGACCGGCTCTCCTAAACTTATTAATAATAAATTAATTGTGAAAATCATAAAAAATCATATATAAATCTCCTTATAAATAATTTGTGATTATTATATAACTATTATACTATTATACTATTATATATAATTATATAAACAAGAAATTAATCCAGAAAAGATGCAAAAGCACAGCTAAGATTTATTCATTCATAAGAATACTAAGACATGAGATAATGTTAATATTATTGAACATGCATTTTTTCAATATGCAGATAATTCATGATTAATTTTGACATTTGACTTGTAATGCGTAATGATTTACGCATGGCTTTTTCTTCGGATCCGTATCATCATTTCACTTACTTGTACATCTCATCCTCCATCCATCATTCATTGTATATGGACATTTTTATCATTCTATCACTCATCACATCAATGATATGTATATTTGTACTACGTTTTCCAAGTTGGGAATAAACGTTTTGACTTTTGACTTATGGTGAAAACTTGGATCCTGATTATCAGAAATTTTTGACGAATTCAAGGTTGCATTCATGGATTTCGGCATAAAGGTTACTCCCAAAATACACGCTGTATTTTGCCACGTCACGGAGTTCTGTGGATTGACCGGACGTGGTCTTGGACGATGGAGCGAACAAGCCTCGGAAGCGGTACATCATGACATTTTGCCTACATGGAACCGATACAAAGTCAGAGCTTAGGAGCATGATGATTACCAAAATCGTTTATTGCGAGTTGTCTCTTCTTACAAAAGTTCTCATATTTGACTTGAAACCATTCATTCTTTGCCAAGTGTCTCGGATATATTCTGAAATTCAAGTTTCATTAATACCAGATTTGTCGTTCTAATATTATATGTTATAAAGCAAAGTATGGATAGATTAAAGTAACTATTAATGAGCATATACACTTATAAGCTTTATTGAAATATAACGACAGATGACTACAATCTTAAATTGATCATACATTATATTATATCACATAATAATACAATATCACAGAAAAAATCTCCAGTGCAATCTGTTAAGTTTTTTAATCCATAGGAGTTTTCGAAGCAAGAAATTCAGTCAAATTTCCACATCGGTTGTTACTAAATGAACGATTATACTTACTGTTTTTCAGTAGTAAATTGTTATTGTGATCTGATCGTCGCCATGTTTAATACCATGTACATATGATTATGTGGAAACTTGAAATACATGTATAGTCAGTTTTAGACAATTTGTGCCGAATATCAGAGCAAAAATTTACCAACACGTCAAAAACGTATTTTTATTGGGAAATTTTGTCATTTTGGCGACCATTTTGAAGATTACCTCTAATTTTTGAAGACGTCGGTAAAAACTTTTGGTTTTTGTTTTAATTGACATCTAGAGCTGTCAGCTACTGAAAAACATTAAAATCAGGAATGGAGAATTTTTTGGCAACATAGACACCGCGCTGTCCCAACGCTACCTTGCTTCTTTCTCCATCGTTGTCAAGTCATTATGACGCCGAAACAGGACTACTCGCAGAAAATTGCAGCTGCAGTGTCTGCCGTACAAGCTGGACGAATGGCGCAAAATAAAGCAGCAAAAGAATTCTGTATTAGCAGATAGAAGGTCTTCATTGACATGTCAAAGCTGTGCGGGATAGAGCGACTATGTCCAATTGAGCTAGTTGGAAGACCAATTGAGTTAACAGTAGACGAAGAGAATGTCATCAGTCGCACAGTGCAGACTGTTGCGGGATGGGTATTTGGATTTACGAAGTCGATGCTCCAAGACTTTGTCCAAAGATATCTTGAGATAAATAGACGCGATGTGACAAGATTCAAAAATGATTGTCCTGGGATCGATAGGTTGAATCATTTATGAAAAGGAATAATTTCGTTCTTCGTCAAGTTGGAAACATCAAGCGCAGCATAGCATTTGTAAATGAGACTATCCTGAATTCATTTTTCACACAGCTACATAACTGTGAAGTATGAGATATTCCGCCATCGCACACATTTAACTGTGAAGAGACATCCGTTTCAGATGACCCTGGTGCCCAGAAAGTCATATGTAGAAGAAGAACACGCCGAGTTGAAACTGTCAGGGAAACTCTCGAAGACAGACATTTCCCTAATGTTTTGCGGCTCAGCCCGTGGACAAATACTTCCACCCTACATCATCTATAAATCCCAAAATCTCTATGAATGCAGGATCACTGGAGAACCTGATGGATCATGCTTCAATGTGACAAAAAGTGGTTGGCTCGATAGGCAAACTTTTGAGGACTGGTTCATGAAGTCTTTACTTTTGGAGTCGCACACTTGCCTGGCAGAAAGGTGGCCATTGATGATAATTTGGCAGCACAAATTTTCAGTGAAAGTTATTCGTATGGGTACTGCACATAATATCATGTTCACAGCACTTCATTCGAACTCTACGCATATCTTTCAACCATTGGATGTAACTGCTTTCCGTATGCTAAAAGCAAAGTGGAAATGGTTCTGCGGAACTATCGAGCTGAAAGTTGGAGGACAGGACCATTGCAGAAACCCCCTTTTGCCATTATGTTTGTTCCAAATATGGCAGTTCATCAAGGAACCAACAAGGCAGAATTTGATTGTTGGATTCCAAACGTGTGGAACCTCACAACTGTACTCCGTGGTTCCAATGAGGCGTCTTGCCGGATCTCTACCACATCAGAGGCTATGCGAGAACAGGATATTGGCGAAGATCTGGATGCCTCGCTCGTCAGCATCCTCGAGGATATCCGCGGGCACAACATCGTGAGAAAGCCCAGAAGTGCAAAAGTTCCTGCTGGACGCCCAATTCAAACTAGCTATGTTGAAGCACATTTAAGAAGTGGCCAACCGACAACATCGGAAGGTGAGCAATCAGGAGCAAGAGGATACGTGAGTCATCCTGATGAAACCACTTCTTCTGAAAAGGAGGACAGTTCTGACTCTGATGTGTTAGTTTGCTCGGTGGAGTTCAAGGATTCTATGGGTACTGATTGGGTGCAGTGTACCTCCTGCTTCGTTTGGACATGGGGTAACTGCAATGAAGCTGCAAAGGATAAACATTACGAATCTGCTACAAAATTACAAAGAATGTTTATAACATTTGTGCTCGGTGACTTTCTGTTCTATTGCTTTTATGGGTGGCTGTAATTAAACCTTATTTTTAACAAAAAATCACTGCTGAAAAATTTATATTCTGTAATAAAAGTAGCAAAAAATTATGTTGAGTCCAGTTTTGCTCAGATAATCCCTGCAGTTCATAAAATCTACAATCATGCACTGGCTGAGTAAAAAATGAAAAAATTAAGAGTGTCTGTTATCATCCATTTTTACGGTGTACGATGGGGCTACTTAAATTGTCACAATTGAAAACGGTGAGACGATAGCGCACAAAAATACGTTGCTAGTAGAGCTGACAATTATAATGCAGTATTCTGAAGCCACTTCAGAACGGAAATACCCGTAGAGCAGGCGCTCCCAAACTCCGGAACGTGGTATCATTTTCACAGACAGCACTGATCTCGTGATAAACACGCAACATATCATAATTTCTTTTTAGTCTATTTCGTTGTTAATCAGACTTGATCTGTCCCATCGGATGCGAATCACATACAACATTTGAACCAGACATGAGTTCTATTTCTGCGAAGTACAACCAGTTTTATGTCTTGCGTCAATTCTCTGTTGACAGATCTTTTTTTACAAGAGTACTTCATAGCTTACTGTATGTCATTTCCGTTTCTTTCCATAGTCAGAATATTGGAAGCTGTAGCCTGATAGAGCAATGATAGTCTAGAAATTTCGTAGATTTTTGGACTATGCCGTTGCTTTCATATGAAATTACTTCTATAATGCAATCGCAATCAAAAGGGTAGAAAGATTAGTATGAAAGAGAATAACATTATGATCAGATGTTTTTATATCTAACGTAGGTGTTGTGAGAGAATCAAATGTTAATATTTGTGTTTGAAGCTGTCATAAAATTAGAATTTGATTAAATACAATGATGCTCAAAGAGTGCTACAGATTACCACGAGTACATAGCAGGATTTGTTTTAATATCTTAATTGCATTCCCTATTACATTGCTTCCTGCAACTTACTAGCATATTAGATGTAAAACTAGACGGTCCAAGTGTTCATCAGAAATTGTAATCCGGATCTCTGCAAAAAAAAAATTGGGAATCCCTTGAGCCGTGGAGTGATGCTGGAGCAGCTTGCGTGCAATACGATTTTTGGCTGAGTCAACTGGGATTGAGTGACATGGCTCACATCTCAATATGCATTCCATCGTTTGAAGTTCATCGCCATATTTCCTATCACAGAGAAATGCCACAGCCGAGAGTAATGTGCAATCTGTGCATATTTGCATGCGATTCCATAATGATAGCGGAAGCATTCCTGTAGTCAATATTTCGCATCATCACTGCGCTATGACATGTATTAACGTCAGACATGGATAAACTGAATGCGTGTTATTCTAATTCTAATATCTTAACCAGCAAGCGATTCACTAACATCAGCAAAGACCACAGAATTAGTATCATCTGCGCGCGCTTCGGTTTCTAGAATAGAAGCATCGTATCTGTTCCTAACATCGAAATGGCACATCACAGAATTAGACAACTTGCTCTTCCTCAAATGGATAATTCCTAAATCGCCTACTATTGGAAATAGCACGCACTCTCTCAAACAGCAAGCATTTGAACACTAACCAGTGAGTGAGCGGCGTGCATGTTGTGACATCACTTCGGACACACCAAAGCACACATCGCTGTCTAGCTTCATTCAGTGTATGCAGTGAGGAATGCTGAGAAGAGGATGCTGAAGTCATCAGTTGAACGAAATTTCGCACGCCTGCCATCTTCTTTAATAAGGAGACTAGGGACCAATATTATGGAGAAAATTTGTGCGCAATGATCTGAATTCTTCGAATCTGAAGGAATTGTGGCGATTGAGGCACTTTGATGGAATTCACAGCAATTGGCAAGCAACATACGGCTTTTTTCCATCTATGTAAGATATTAGGAATTCCTTTTTTCCCACTTAATAAGTTCCAGCATGTGTCATCGTTTTGAAGTAGTCTTCACATCTAGTAAACTGAAAGAGTTGAACAATCTAATTCTGTGGGTATATCAGATTGAATGCTGGAGTAATACTCGAGTGGTGATTATCCGGATGGAACTAATATTTCTACGATGGGACCGGGTCACCGGGTCACTGTGTCAACTGGGTCACTATATTGCGACGGGTCAGTGTTCAAATGTGGTGACCCGTTTTTTTTATTTTCAGTGTTGTAACCCCTTCTTTATCAATCAAAAAAATGCCAGTCTTTGATAATTTTAGGTCCTTTAGCTGCTTATTGCATTGAACTCAAAAAATGATTATTGTTTGCGTCAACGCTTGCGCGAGAATTCGCAGGCCTACAATCACAAAGCAACTGAAATAGTTCGTACGTTAAGAAATGATAAATATAATCACTGATCTGAAAATCACGGTACTTCTATTCTTCCCCCCCACATTTCTGTCGTTGACACCCGGAAGTGTTGCATCGTCAACGATCTTCTCTTGCTCCTACGGGCAGTCTCACTAACGTCGTATATAGCGTTGAGTGTGTAAAACTCCTCTTACTTGATTTGTAGAACATTTACAGCCTCAGAATTCGACATTCAGAGCTCGTCATTTGTCTGTAGATAACAATCACACGAAGTTCATGATCACAGCTGTACCTTGTATTCTAACTGAGTATCCAAGGTACCAATCCGTCATCCCAGGGTTCAAGAAAGACTTCTCAGTCGTATTGTAGTGTCACTCAGTGACAGATCAAGTCTATTCTAAATCCAATGTGACTAACTTTGATGATTTTGGAAAACTTGAAAAATGTGAGGGGGATTATAGCCTATATCCCCCCTATATTATAGTGATATTATAGTGATTTGGTCCTATATCACTTCCTGATGTTTAAAGTGTCCACTCAGATATCATGGGGGATTCAGTTTCATCACTGCTTGAGCAGTTCGAAATCAGAACTGCTGTTCTCGGTTAATGCAAATATGGCGTGTTGTGGCAAACACATGTTCCAAAAATAATACAAAAAGACCTATCTGCCATAAATTGTTTTTTCTCTTTCGCAACGTGTCGAAGGTCCTGCTGCTTTTTCAAGCAATACTGACAAGTCAGATGGCCTACATCGATGCGATGCACATGTAGTCAAGATAAATATCGCACTGGGCTAGAGCAGAATGATTCTGGTGACGTAGTCACGACCCGGTTCCATCCCTGAGTCATACTAAAATCTTCAGCTTCACAGGTTACTGTTTCAGAAAGATTCTGTGAGGCGAAATTTCGGGGAAATATCAAACAGATTTGAATCAAAGTTAAAAGCAATTTCTGTCTGACCATGTTGGATACTATGAATTGCATATAACGTACATGTCATAATGGAGCGGCATGTACAATTCCTACATACCGATCATTAATCTTTCGTCAAACATTTATGTCACTTTTATGACGGAGACTTTCAAACATTGCCAAATAAGAAAAGGAAATAAAACAAACTCTGTTTGCAATACACATGAAATTGACTACTTTATTGGGTACATGATTTAGCAACAAGAGTGAATTCCTGAACAAGCTTTGTAAGGAATTTTCAATTTGGCGAAGGCAATAGCGTTGCGATTCTACACGTACATGGATGGACGGGTAACTTTATACTCACCCTCAACGGGATGTTTGCTTGCTTTGCCTACTTCGTAAATACAATACACAATACGCTAAAATACGAAAGGCAAGCATTAGAAGAATCAACATCATGAAATCAAAAGGCACATTTGATTCGCTGAATCGATAAAAATCAAGCACTTCTTGACCATTCTTGTAACATGTTGTAGCTGTGGAATTCGGTGCTGAATCTGCACAGTCAATATAAGGTATGTCTTTCCATTGATATACTGAAAGAATCTCAAACGAATAGTGATGCCATGACAAATATTGTAACCACGAGAGCCAAATTGGTATTGTTGAGTCATTTACAAAAAAGCCACCAAGTAACATAAAAAAGACTCTAACAACCGGAGCAAAATTTAAGGCGAGATCAACCCTGCCGAATGTTATGGCAATACAATAAACATTTAAAGATATTGAGAACTGATAAACAAGAGAAAACGTTGCAATTGCAATAAGGAACGATGTGATTTGAGGATTGAGTCCAATGATGAAATACGGTGGGACAATCGCAAAGAAAATTGTTATGACAAATAGAGGCAAATCGATGATATTTTTAGCAATGAAATAAACGTCAGTTCGATATAATGCATTATTGTGATCCCTGTAAAACATAGCTAGCTCTGAAGTAAATGAATTCAATTGCGTTAATGAAAAGAAAGTTACGGCAATAATTATTTCAAATATCGCGCCATTCAGGTTCCTCACAGCTGCTTGATTCATTTTTGGGTTTTGGTAGATCAAAGAAATTGTTATGCTGTAAATAACGACTTGAAGAATTCTCATTGAGAACACAGCGGGATTTCTAACTGTCAACTTCCAATGTCGCCATGTTATCGCCTTCAATTGCGTCCACCAAGTCGACTTATACGCTGACTCCTTCATCACGTCGCTGTCAATATCCATCATGTCTTCTTTTCTTTGACTTGCACGCAGATTTCGACCGATGCTCTCCCACTTCTCCAATTCAACTTGGTTGTCGATGTACTGTTGAGATCGCGTGTACTTGTCACAAAGAAAGGCTACCTTGGTTCTACACATATTCTCTTCGCCTGGACGGATCGCCAAGCTGTGGATGTAGTGATCAGCAGGATTGTAGTTGACTGGACATGGAAAGCCAGACGTCTGAAAGAAGTTTCTTACTTGTTGCCGATTGCCTAAGAATGCCAAACGTCCTTCAGCCATCAACTGCACTTGCTGGAAGAGCGCGAAGATATTTGATGACGGCTGATGAATTGTACAAATGACTGTTTTGCCACGATTAGTCATCTCTCGCAAGGCTTGTACAACACTCTCTGCCATTAGAGAGTCAAGACCAGATGTTGGCTCGTCGCAGAACATGACCGGAGGATCAGTAAGCAACTCCGATGCAAACGAGAGAAGCTTGCGCTCACTGCCGGAGATGCCAATGTTCTTTTTCGGAATGAAGATGAGATCATTGGAGCATTCTTCGAGACCCATATCCCGAATCACGTCGTCCACTCTCATTTGTCGAGTTTCGTCATCGACATTTTTTCCCATCCTCAAGCGAGCCTGCAGCCAAAGATGTTCTCGTACTGTGAGTTGGCCCCAGAACGCGTCATCTTGCTGTACATAGGCAGATACTCGTTTGATATCAGCACCGAGCTCTCTTCCGTTCACCTTGACGCTGCCAGTGACCTGTGAAATATAAACAAATTATACATGTTGATCACTCTCTGTTACACATAAGATGTGGCAGCGTCCGCGAAGTAATACTTCATATTGACAAGAAAATTTCAATCGTGAAAGTTAAATGCCTTTTTGTTGACATATGATCATTTTCTACAACTAGACCTATTCTCTTATGAAAACGCATAAAATTCCGCAGGGGCCAGTTGGAAAATGTCATCATAAGCAAATGGCTTTACATTCACCAAGTCTTTTGATAACCAGCTGTGGAAGACCCAGTACATCCCAGTCAGATAGAAATCAGGGTATTCAACATCGAATGGATATAAACGCCTGATTAACCAGCTGCAGACTTCCCTGCCTTATCTCTATATCTGCTACCAAGGCCTTTCGTGGGTGCAAAGGTGAGAAAATGTTCTTACAAATATAGTCAAGTAGTGAGGGTTAGGACGTACTCTTGTTTTTGATATTTTCTTGGTGGTTGGATGTATCGATTTTTGTATTTCTGCTCTGGATCCTCTCCTGCAACACTGATCCATATCATTTTTTCGAATTTAGGCTCTTATGAAATATTGAATTTTCATATCGAAATATTGAAAGTGACACAAACTTTTGGTACCAAAAGCTTTCTCAAAAGAAGTGTAGAGCTAGAGGTCATATTGTCATGACGAGATGCTAAAAATTTGAAGCACAAATGTTCATCACTCTGCACCGACTAAAATGTCACGAATTTGATGCCCATGGTCCATTTTTAGTGTCTTTGTTGGTAGTTCGCTGATTTGGTATACCAAAGTATGTAAGGATTTAGCCGTCTTATTAAATTATGCTGCCGAATCACTGTATGTAGAAGATGCTATAGAACCAGACTTGCTTTGTGAAGGAGCTGTAGGACTTTCGCCTCGTCGCAGGTTCGTTGGAACGATTCTTCAAAGAACTGAGAGGTTATCCGGGTGTGGGGGCATGATACAGTGAACATGCTGTGGTTTAATGTGAGGTCAACTGCTAGCATCTAAACAGGGGTGCAATATTCCTGTAATGAAAAGCATAATGCGATCTCTATGAGTATGATCAAAAGTGAAGCTCTCAGATACTTTGGTTTCTGGTCAAATATATGAATTTATCTGAAATATGAAAAAGCTGTTTTTCATCCGATTTGCAAGGTGAGTCTAGGTGTGAGCTATGCGTTCAAGGAAGGAGTGGGTGACCCACTCTAGTATTTTTGTCATAACAAACCGAAGAGATAATGTCTGCAAGCAAGCACAAGAACCCGATGTCTACTTTATTAACTGCAGTAGCAAATAATGTCAATTCACGGTTTTCTACTGATTCAGTCATTACCATATCACTTACTTTAAGTTTTTTTAAATTTCGGCAAGTTAGCACATTCATCAGTGTTGATTTCCCAGCTCCACTTGCACCAAGAATGGCTAACATTTCTCCAGCCTTCGCAACACCATTTATATTGAAGAGAATTTGCTTGGTTTCACTTTGGCCTGCTTGACTTGCACCCTCTTTGTTTTGTGCATAAACAGAAATATTGCTCCATGATAGTGATATACCTTCGACATCATCTGTAAAGGGCAAGTTCGATGTAACAGAATATCAAGTACCACATGTAGATTGCGAAGTTATTTCATCATCATTCCAATGTGTATTTGCATTGTGGGTCATTCAGTTTAATTAAAATCACGGTCAGACAATAGTAAACAATGGTTGTTCAAGCGTTAGTGAGGTTGCTGTTTGAGATAAGAACTATACAACGTTTGCGATTATGAAAGTCGAATGGAATTCCGAAACCCGAAATTTAGTAATTGATGATAGTGGTGTAATATTTTCAAACGCAGCCTTCAATGCGTTTTTAATTTCATTCGTCAACTTGCAGCATGAAATCATGAGATTGATAAAGGCATTTTTACATAGAATATTATAACTTAGCCATTAAGAGGAATTGCATTTGGTATGTTGTGCAAAAAAGAAGGAAATTATAGCCTAATGCTTTTGACCTAAATGCATGTTGATGTTCTCGACCTCGTAGATGTGGAAGGTTTTCTAGAATAATGCTTCTATAACCCTTTCTGAATTATTAGAGTGCTGAAGTATGGCACAGTTTGTTTCTTTGTACAACTAAAATTTTATGTCAAAATTTAATTTTATAGTCAAGTGCGATTGAGGTCGCGTTGCCCCGATATTCAAAGGATGTCATCTCCCTTATAATTCCAATTGGATTTTCACGTGTTCACACGTTTGAAGTGCATGTGCTTGCAGCGACAAACTCTTTATGTCATCTTAAATTTCCTTTCCGATATTAACTGTAGCCTACCTAATAAGGAGCAGAAGACTGAATAGTAACACTTGTCCATCGCCTTGAAGAATTGTTGTATATTATTAAAGACGTTATGCCAATGGTTGTATATCATAAAAGACATTATGCCAATTGATATCCTTACTGAAGAACGCAGTGGTTTTGAAAATCCATCACATCTATCATTCATTCGCACCCACACTACACAGCTGATGTTAAATTCCTAAGATATCACAGAGGGATGGAGTTTTGTCAGTGGCTCTGACTTCCTTGTTGCCATCGACAAGCTTAATATTGAGAAAATGCAAAACCTTCAAGTAACATGGAAAGGTACCAACATGTTCAATAAGTGCTTTGGTGGTTACTGCAATACAGACTTTTTGGAAACTGCAATCCTTCGTTCGATAATTGGTTAAATATCTCCGCTAGTTTATCAATTTGATGATATCATCATCACCTACATCAGTGGTGGGCAACCAAGTTGGGATAGCGGGCCACAAGCAGTGGCCCGCGAAAAGTCTCTCGGGACACCAATTTTAAAAAGCAATAGTATAGGCTTAATATTCTTTTATTCCGTACTTTTAAGTACACATATGGGTTACTGTACCGCACGTGAATATATAGTGGTCGTATCACACAACAAAATTCTGCATGTAAATGTATACAGCAGTATTGTACACAACTAATTTGTTTAATATCAAGTAATCATAATTTACTTTCTACAATTCATGTGAGTATTGAAGAGTGAATAGGCCTATAACAAATCATGGAAGCCTTTCTTTTGTGCAATTAAACGCTTATTTGACTTCGTTTTGCGATTTGACCGACACTACCTTATTTCATCGTAAAACAACGGTACGTAAGTGCTGTGCAACTATCCGCCTAAAAACCGCACAAGATAAAATTGATTTTGCTACAATTATTGATCATGCTGCATGTACACACGCAGAGTTGGAAAGGTCGTTAATTCCATTTTTCGTCGGAATTGAAATTGGAATTAACGATATTTAAATCTACTGGAATTGGAATTGACCTTGATAAACCTCAATTCCACTTTTTCGATAGACCTGTGATAAATCTATTTGTACAAAAATTGAAATCACAGTGCTCGGCCGTTGTGTTAACTGCACGCAGAGATAAAAGAGAGATAGATCGACAGAGGTAGCTTTATTCTATTGTTGAATAGAGGGTGTTAATTGTGACTTCGATGGGCCTACAGACCCCCGACAATGCTATTTCAGCGATTAAGCAGACAATAAAAAGAGAATCATATTTTTTCAATCTGTTATTTAGATATTTATCAAGTAAGCTAATTAATCAAAATTAAACAATTGTTGAATTTAGTTCTTGATAGGATAAGCATAAAAATTGCAGATTAACTTAATTGTTGTACACACGAAAAACAATTGGTTTGGAAAGAGGAAAATTAACGCTGCATTAAAGGGCAGCAATCCTGTCAGTTCAAATCACAATATAGTCAGTGTCAACAAATTATTTTAATAGTTAATGATTCAATTAAAATGGCAATTACATGAACTATTGTTCAACTTCCAATCACGACAATTAACAATATTAATTTTTGAGACTACGGCTTTATAGATACGATACGCAACGATAAAAGAAAAACTTTACACTTCTTCATGTTGAATTCACTTTAATTCGATCGGACTCACTTATTCCAAAATAATATCATAAATATCAGTGTTACTTATACCGTCAATCTTCAATCGCGCTCGCTGATGTGTTGCCGTATACGCTGCTGTGTTGTTGTTCGCTGGCAGGCAGTTGTTGTTACTTCTGTAGTTATGTTACACCGCGAGAGCGCGGAGTTCTTCTAACAGCTACTGAATGTGTCGTATGTGTTGTTGTTGGTAGTTGTTGTTATGTCAATTTCTCATCGTTTCTAATTTATACAAATTTTTGAGACTTGACGATAAATCCACTTTCTTTTGAAAATTGAAAGAGTTTCCTTTAATCTGTGCTCGTTAGCTTTCGACCCGACCACATTTCGTTCTTATCACAGAATTTTTAATCTCCTTTTCTAACATGGACCATTAATTAGTTTTCATGATATCATTTTTATCGTCGTTTTTTCTTTCATCAACAGTCACGTTATTCGCACATTGAATTTCTTTCTTCTGTCAGCTTATTAATAGATTTATTCGCATCTCATCTCTCTCTCTCTCTCTCTCTCTCTGCGTTTGATTCTTTGCTAACCGCTAATTTTCTTTTTTTCACGAGATATTGAATATCAGCTATCACGTACCCAGCTATCGCCGCAGTAGCCACCTATGTACATATTCGTTCTATTGAAATCAATATTTCACACATGGAGCAGTGCCGACTCCGATCATTCTGAAGTTGACTTGCTTATTGACTCGCAGACTTTCTCATCCCATTCTCTCACAGACAAAGGAAATGAACCTGCAGTAATTCTTTTACTGCATAATTATTTTTTTCTGCAGTATGAATTCCGCAGTTGACAAGGAACAGGATACACAAATATAATAGGAAGGGTTAGACGCTGACGTCAATCATGTACTGAAGATTATTGATATTCAAAGCTGAGATCAATAAGAATGAAATAAAATAGACGATTGATTACATGCTAAAGATGTGCGGCAGATAGGACTCGAAACCACGCCCCATGTTATCTACTCTGTTTAAAAGGGTTTTGGTTTTTGAAACCGATTTAAAAAGGTTTTACACCGTGTCTCACAAGAGCCCCTCACTGTAAAACTCTTCGGTTTTTGATCAGAGGAATTTTTAGTGCTGCAGTCTCTTTTTTTTTTAATATTATTTTCCAGAACTGGGATTGTGAGGTATCATAACCTCTTACGTCGTCCCATAGCATTCCCTGTTTTCTGTAACATAAGTGGTATGCTATTTTAACAGCAATATTGAATTCATGATGATATATTTGTATTTTCAACATCTTGCATAGTAATGCTTATTGTAAAGTTAAATTGCTTTCGCATCATTTCGAGAGGGTTGCTACACAAATTATCGTTGAGAAAATCGGGCTAATATGAACATTATGTTACACATGCAGAGCAATCTTATTTCAATTCATCGTTATAGTACCGTTATTGCTACCGGTCTAATGTGAACGTGCTTTAATTCCATGTAATGACAACTTTTGTTCCAAAGCATTGCGATGAGTATCAATAATCTAAACATTGACAGGATAGAATAACTGATTTTACAAAATTGCATCGCTTATCTTATTATTTTTCAGCTTACTAATTTCTTCAAACAATTAGAATCTCTGAAGCATTTGACTCAAAATATCCAACACTCACCAAGTGCAATACTTGTGTTAGCAAAATCCGTTTGGCTATATGATTGACTTGAATGCTTTGATGTCGAAGATTTTAATAATCTCGATCGGTCACTGTACATCTGCATGTTGCTTTCCAAAAGAGAGTATCATCAATAGTAGTGATGTGTTGACTTTTCACTCTGGTGTCCGTTTCACATGCATATCATCTGACTTTCATATAAAATGACAGAATGAATTCATTGATTGCACGGTAGATAAGCAGTGTCTAATTCAATTATCAATAAACGTAGCAATGATGCTCTAATAAGCCGATCCACACTTTTAAACAATATGACTCGATAAAACAATAGAATGAACTTTGCTCTGAAATTAAGTGCTTACTAGTGAGCTTGAGCAAAATAAGTCTTTGCAATGACTTGTTACAAGAAATTTTAAAATCATAAGTAATGAAATGTGTAATTCGCACATTCGAATGCTTCATGACTTTTTCTCTACCATCTGTGTTCTCTACATTATCATCACTTTTGTAATCGTTCTTTGCAGGAATCGATGACGGCCAAGGAGCTTTCGGTCGTCTATGCATGATTAGAAAAGGTAAAAAAAGATAGCGAGCTAAATAAGCAACAAACAAACTTCCTTTTGCAATAATTATTCAACCACATGCGAAAGATTGTACTATAAAAACACTCTTCATTCATTGATTTCCGAGAAGCATGTGTGAACTGCTACGGATTTCTCTTCGAATTTAAATTGAATTTCATTGCTAATAAGAATCATCAGCGTTTTGCGTGTGCTCCTTCACAATTGGAATATAATATTTACTAACTACTTTCAACTATCGTCTGATTCGTCTCGCTTTTACAATGCCTCGCTCTAAGGAAAGCAACAACAGAAAGGGATAAGAGCTGTCTGTCACCGGAACGAAACGAATACGAACTTTGGATATTCAACGGTAAGTTATATTGCACATTGTCAACAAAAGTGCTAAAATATCATCACAGTTCTTTTAGAAATCAGACGAACATATCATAGTATGAAAATCATATAAGATTTAGACCCATCTGCATTCGAGTGAATTGAAAGATGAATTAATTGTCAATGTACATGTATGAAATGATATTGCCTTAAGTTGTAGAAGTATACGCTAGCCATAGTTATTATTTGTCCATTGAACTATGTGCATTTTCGCTTTGAGCAGCATATTTTAGCAAACTCGAGAACCTCTGGGTCTGCATTGGTTGCCATAGGGTTAATACATAAAACACAGAAATTTTGCAGTCGCCATGCTAGGTATTTTCCTAAGTGATGGCCTAATTGACACGTGAATCGATCGAAATCAGTGACCTATCTCATTTGTTTGATTCTTAAATCGAAAAGACCTCAAACTATATCTACTTAAATCATAAACATGTACAGTACATTGATTTGGAAGTTCTCAAGTCTACGCCGAGAGCTTTTGAAAATTTACTATCAAATTAGCATCATAATAGACCATTCAAAACGTAATATTGTCAGACAGTCAAATGTAAAATTTCGATCTGCTCGACCTTTTATTTTCTTACAATTATCATTTAAGGCACACTACATAGCGATAGTAAATTTTTCCTGACTTGCGAATAATATACTTTCACTGAAATTTGGTGTAGGCCCATTCATCAAGATTATCTTTCCTTATTAATGAATGTTAAGGAGAAAAATGCATACATGCAGGCATTTTTTATATAAATTGTAAGCAAAAACAGGTGCAAGTTCCATCCGCGAGAGAGCGTTTTATTAACGAACATCAACATTTGTATGTAGAAATGATTGCACATCAGCTACATCAGTCAAAACAAATTGATCATAATGTCATGTCATGGAAAGTGCGTGATCGAATCAGGGTCGCGAAGCACAAAGTGGTCGGACACCGAGAACAAGTTACAATAGAATTTATACAGTAGTGTTGGATGGAAATGAAGAATGAAGAATGGAAGAAGAAACAGGTCAACACTCACTTAAATCTTCCTTGGAATTCCACAGAAATCCAAATTCTTTTCTGAAACAAACTAATGATTTCTACAGATTGTCCACTCTCTCCTTCATGGCTTATATCAATAAAAATTTCACTTCAGTCAGACTTAGTACTTCATTAGGTGACTGAATGGGAGGTTTTTTAAATTCACCATTGCTTGATCGAAATCAAAATTAAGATCTCTCCCTTTTTATGTCACGAGGTTTTATTGAAAATAAAATAAAGTGACCCGACGCGATTCGTCTTAAAGACTGTCTCAAGGGCACTCAAGGGTGGATTGCTCGATCAAGCAATGGTGAAGTCAGACTTATATTTTTATATAAAATCATCATTCTATTCAGCGCTTACTTCTTAATGAGTATTTTTGCTTTAATTCATCATTTTCAAGATAGTAAGGGAATGAGATTGAATGTAAATCAATATATTGGGCATTCCAGTATTCTTCAAAATAATTTATAAAGATTTTGAAATTTGCGATTTTACTTCCGGAGAAATGAGATTTCTAAACCTCATGACTTTACGAAATTTTGAACGCTTTTCTCGGAGCTGACAATTTTGAATTTGATCATATTAAAAAGAGCATAACGCTATAAGACATTTGACCACATTTCTTTACTAACTGAATGGGTGGTGCTAATTGATAAAAATATCTGAGGTAAGAAACTCGTTTAAAGAAGTTTTGCCATGTACTAACGTAAGACTAAGAATCTTAGTAGAACGCGCACTAGGCGACTAAAATATGTTTGGGATTGCCAGGCTCCTAGTCACTGCAAATTTGTTTTAGATTTCGCTGAGTAGACGTATGCAGTATGTAGTTTGAATGTTAATACTAGTATCAGAATCGACCACATGCTGTATTTACTGTGATTCCATTATCTCCACTCAAATAAAGTCTCAGTAGAAAAAATTTTGTCGCTCTTGAAAAAATACATAATTTTGGAGTGAGATTAATAAGTATGCATGCAAATGTGATTTTTGAGATGGATTTCTAATGAAATGGTTCGAAATGTATTCTTAGTTTATCAAAGTAGATCAAGGGATCACCGAGCTTACATGTAGCTAAGATTATTTAGCACTTACTATTGCTTTGTCTTTTTCTTTGCACAAAATAAATGAATGACAGCTACTATTTCTTATTTACAAGGGAATAAAGTCTTCTAAAAGCCTCTGACATCAGAGCCAAAGTCATCCATTCCACTAACCTACGAGGTGTGTCAGATAAACTCTAGGAATGAGCCTGCTGTTTTTTTGATCGAAAATCTGATTACGTCACCATCTGACACGATGTCTTGTGTGCATGTAACTTTCATTTCAGCTCTCTGTAGCCATTGCACGATTCTTCACAACCATTTGAATACAGTTCAACAAATCGTTCTCGTTCTTAGATAATAGATCCGCGGTTAACAAGGTCGCTGTCATGTCGTGGGATGGCAACAGAGAACAAACCTGAAGTTTTTGGATCGCCTCGGAAAATCTCCATCTGAAGCACTCGAAATGCTTCAACAGCTTTATGGAGATGAAAGATGTCCCGATCATGTGTTTTCGACTGGCACAGGAGGTTCAGAGAGGGATGAGAGGTAGAAGACGACCATAAGAGAGGAAGACCTTCGACAAGCAGGACTGAGGAGAACATTGAGTTCGTGAGGCAGGTGGTGCGAGGCGATCGTCATCTGACGGTTCGGATGATGACAAGTGGGTTTGATATCAATCGCGATTGCGTCTGGAGGGTGATCATTGAAGACCTGGACATGCGGAAGGTCTGTGCAAAGTTGGTGCAGAATGTGCTGAACGAGGAACAAAAGTGGAAGCGCATGCAAGTGTGTCGAGACATCCTCGAGCGTCTCGAAACAGATCCAGGCTTGTTGTCGAAGGTCATCACAGGCGATGAATTTTGGATCTTCGAGTACGACCCGGAGACCAAGCGCCAGAGCCTTCAGTGGAAGACTCCTGGATCACCGAGACCGAAGAAGGCAAAGCAGGCAAAGTCCAAGATGAAACTCATGTTGATCGTGTTCATCGACATTAGAGGCATCGTCCACTTGGAGTTCTTGCCACGGGGTCAGACCATCAACCAACACGTCTGCCGAGAGATCCTGCAACGCCTGTTTCGTTCAGTGCGCGAGAAGAGGAGTGATTTGTGGCAGAGCAATTCCTGGTTGCTTCACCACGACAGTGTGCCTGCTCACAACGCTACCAGCATCCGGGAGTTCCTCGTAAAGAAGAACATCGTTGTGCCGGAGCAACCTCCGTACTCGACAGATCTCGCCCCTTGCGATTTTTTCCTGTTCCATTAGCTGAAAGGTGTCCTCAAAGGAACCCGATTTTTGGACGAGGGAGCCATCAAGAAGGCCGTGACGACGGAGCTGCGCCATATCCCGGAAGAAACCCTCCATGAGTGCGTAGATGCATGGCGTCGAAGGATGGAGAAGTGCATCAGACTGTCGGGGGGACTACTTTGAAGGGGACAACATATAATTTCTGCATTGTTTATTACATAAATTATTTGTGACCGCAGTCCTGGAACTTTTCTGACACACCTCGCATAAGAGGAATCACCTATCTTCAAAGACAGGGGTTCATATATCTTTGGAACATTTCGGTAAGATCTCTCTGCATCTATAAAATATAGAGTTTTCATGACGGAATTGATTTTTTCTCTTTCAACACAACATGTATGGCATAAAGTGGGAATTGCAAATCGCTGAGTATTGATGTCAATGAACAATGGGCTGCTCCGTCTGTAAACAAGTTATTAATGCTGGAAAGCAGTTACGTAGTATTTCATAATATATCATGGATTGATTTTTACGATATTTTATCAGACAATTTGTCGAACCCCCTCAGGAAAAATTCGCTGCTGCGCCCCTGGCTGAATGACTGCAAGTACTATTCTCTAACTCAAAAATTATGTTAGAAAGTTTATCGCACTTATCTACAAAAAATAGAACTCACGGTATTTACGTTAATGTGCATCATATGAGGTATGAACATTATTGTATCGATGAACAACAATAGTGGCAGCCAGAGGGGGTTCACTACCAACGAAAAGCGACCCAAGGTTTGACTACATGATGCACTGGAGACTAGTCTGAGGGTCACGGAACTGAGAGTCTACCGTGTCAGAACTGGTGGACTCGACCCAGGGGACCGAAAATGTTAGGCCCCAAAAAGTTCACTAGATGCTACATTCGACGCCCCGCGAAATTCAAACGCAGACTGGTCCCCTAGTGTCTGGTGACCACGAAAACACCAATGACTGACATTCTAGGTGGTTGAACACCGCCGGCAGACGACCCCAAAGGACTCCACCTCCAAAAAGTGTGCTAGATACAACATTTGACGCCCCGCGAAATTCAAACGTAGAATTGTTCCTTGGTGTCTGGTGAACACGAAAACACCAATGACTGACATTCTAAGTGAAGCAGAAGAAAAAAATTACTCACTGACCTCCCGCACGTTGCACAACATGACCTTTGATTCATTGACGGAATTTATTAAACACAAAATAATATTCAAACGTAGCAGCCATTTGATGTTGACATTATTTGATCATTACCAAACGGAATACATCAGTATAGGTGGAATGAAAAAGCAACTTTGTCCGACATTCCTGAGCAATTAAACATATTTTTCAGAACATTATTCCAAGGTCTGAAACCAAAGATGGATAATGACTCAGTTGAAAGAAAAACTGCTGCTACTGCATCAGATGTCATTTTCAACACAACGAAGGTATCTCTTGTACCTTGGAAACAAACAGTGTGGGTCTCGGACTCAGTAATTTATCGTCTCGGGCACTGTATTAGTTATGATTGTGTGAAGGAAATAGAAACAGAATTGGCCTACAGCTGTGCAAGCAGTGATCGAATTGCTCCCGATGGCCTTCTTCTGGAAAGTAGCTTCGCCACTGCAAATGCTTGGGACGACAATGATGTCAATATCGAAACGACTGACGCGAACGATACTGCACACTGTACTGTATATGTACTGTAAATTCCACAGTAATATCCTACTGTAAAGAGAACCAAATTTGACATGCCTCAATTCTGAATATGGTGAACTTGAAAACCATGGAAAACATCTCTTCACTTTTGGTGGCTGTTGCAGTTTCAGCGAACACATTTGCCGTTATTTTCCGGATATATGGCGAAATATGTGAAAGATGAGTAATCAAAACAAAAGATCACCTGTCTGGAGCCACTGATGTAATCTCCTACACTCAACAAAGTTGCAAGAGAAACAATGATTCGGACTCTTAAAGTAGCAGAATAGATATCCGAGGATCACCCAATAGTTACATATGACTTCGCCATTGCTTCAAAGGCCTATCGCATCCAACAATTAGAAGCCCCAAAATTCGACAACTTGCACCTGCTTCTAGGTAACCTCCACATAGAAGTTGCATTCTTTGTAGCGTTTGGAACATTCAGTCAAGATTCCGGAGCTGAAGCCATATTGACATACTTATCTGTACTAAGTGTTGGTTCGGTTAACGGATTTATCAAAGTCCCCCCCAAAACAGGGCTGGATAAAACACTGACTCCAGGACTGAACTGATTTTATTGAATAGCATTGTGACTGCCAAGGGCTATGCTGATATTTTGCTGCAACATCTGGCTCCTTTCATTTACAGTGAATTTGGTGGGGTTGAGCATTGCATCTTACAGCATGACCCCGATTAACCAAAATCTATGGCACTCCTATAGGAAACTTCCTACGGAATTATTGCAACTTTCCTGTTGCATGCAGTGCTATTGCTATGGAACTCCATCCTATGCATTATTGGGAAGTTTTGTCCCATAGAATTTTAGGGAAATCGGTTCTTATTGCCAATTGGACCAGTTTGTCCAATAGAATTTTGAGAAATCCTGTCCTATAGAGTTCTGGGAAATCCCGTCCTATTGTATTGGAAATTCAGTATTTTTGGTAGGCCCTATTGTTGCTTTCTGATATGATCATGAATATGAACAATAATCAAGTTAGCTTTACTGATTGTGATGGTGTTGACATAGAGAATGACAATAATAAACTAGAAGCGTACATGAGACGCTTGCATTTTTCTTTAGAGCTTCTTAATATTTCGGTGAAAGTCCTGCCCAAAAGAACATGTAAATTTTGAAATATAAGAATATGTATTGATATATAATAATTTGTAGCTATCTCAGAAAATTTAATTTCACAATCAGTCTACCTTATGTACAGAACATTATTTTGAAGCATATATCATGATCATTCATAATGCATCATTATTCCCAAAAACAACCATTAATTTTTCATTTTATATTTTGTTTTTTATTATCTTTGATCCTCTGTAAAGTTTCTTGGAGATCATTTTCCACACTTCCCTCTGTTCCATCGGGTGGTGATGTTGGATTAGGCCTCTAGCAAACAAGGGATGAATGATAAATACGTATTAAATAATAAGTTAATGACAGAACATAAACATTTTGTATAGATCGACTCCATTTGAATGAAAAATAATGCAAACTATTCCAATTGAAGAATATTTCGTAACTATTTTTGTTTGAATTTATATAGGTCTATTGAATATTGCATGTGTTTATGCATGCATATGCGCGTGCAAAGTGAAAAACAGCAATTCGTTTTTCTACCATTTGTAATGCAACTTGTGGTGCTAATAGAATTACAGGATTAAGCATAATTTCTATATTTCATAGAGTTTATATCCTAAATTGTCGCCTTCTTAAGCCGCATCAGAGAAAATGTAAGGTAAACATTAGTTAAGCTTCACAAACTATAATTAATTTTAATTTTAATTTTAATACCAACTTGAACCCCGTCAAAACTTACATGTATGTACGCCTATAGTTAATTCACATTTCATAGAAGACAGAAATGCTATGGTGGCGATGGTCTCAGATTTCTATCATGTCATTTGGCCTAAATGCTTATCAAGAGAACAACTTATCATCTCTATGAGTAGACCCTCTTTTGCTTATTTGAAAAGTCGGTCAGAGAAAGAATGATAATAATAAGCTTCATTGCGAGTGATACTGAAAGTGATATCATAAGTGATATTGTGTAGCAGCAAAAAAGTATGATATCTACGGTCGTATAGTAATAAAAAAGTTTCATTACGAAATGACGACGCATAACGTTTACAATGAAAAGATAAGAAAAGTGAATGTGAGTCAAAGTGAGAGGAAGTGACTGTGGATCATGCGACTGATATAGTGCCTTCCACACATATGTTAGTAGATCTCTGTTGAAGTCGATGCTGCTTTGGGCCTGAGGTTTCTTCGATGCTGGTTTTATGGTGGAAGCAGTCCGTGGAGAACGTGGTCTTATTCTTTTCTTGAAAAGTCCTAGTCTTATTTCACTTGGCATTACATAGAAAAGGCATCATGTCTAGTCCATGCTTAGTAATATAATAGGTACTTAATCACACATATTAATTAATCACTCATATCAGTGGCGGACGCGATTCGAATCGTGTGACTCAGAGCACAATTAATCGAAAACCGCACGATTCTGAATGCTTTGAGATTTTCTCAAATTCAGTGATTTGAAGTTTACAGTTAGTCCAGCTTGCATTTCTCGATTTTATTGGTTTCAACATGTATTTGATAATATTAATTAAAATTGAGATTATTCGAGATACTTAGCCTCTTCAGACATTAAAATTATTCATTATGATCTTGTCGCTTCTCTAGTTCCTTTTGTATGAAACTTTGCGGAGATAAAAATCCATTGAATTATTTTCTTATTTTTAGATCTATTTTCTGTTCAAGCTTTGGGGACATATACCCCTTCTTCAGGAGTTCACAAAATTAAGTGCACAATCAATCAACTCCTGAAAGCATGAACAGCAAACAAACTTAGAATTCATAAAATATTTCAATGGATTTTAATTTCGCAACGTTTTCTGCAAAGGGAGATAAAGAATCTACAAACTTGCTTAATCGTAATCACAGCAAGTTCAAATATATGTTTACAACAAGTAGGTACACAGAACTGGTTTTTCTTAAACACATAATTTCCATGTTTACAAATATCATTTCCTCTTCGTTTCTTTTCTTGAAAAATGTGATTTTTTCAAAACTTGGATTGACAGTATAATGCGTCCTTGTTTATATCAGAACAAAGAAATTCAAACACTTGTCAATTAGCTACGAGCATCTATCTGCAAGCATCAAACATGTTAAGCAACTAATTTGATCTTAGAAAATTAACTATGGCAAAAACGTGCCAAACTAAATATAACTCAAAGATTAATATCTTGATTTGAAATTTAAAGCCTGCAGTCAGTAACTGAGTCGAAAGTCAAAGCCCTAGACACTAACCACCCTATCTGTTGCATCTAGCTCTGGAAATGATTGATTGATTTTTATGAAATGAGATAAGTTCTTGAGAATAAATCGAACTACAAATACACTTTTGAATAACTCTTTTACCATTTGCAATACACAGTAAAAGTAAATTCTCAGAAAAATGCGTTGCTTAGCACATTGGATTTGCTGATACAATGATGCGCATAAGAAAGTTTTATTACTTTTACATGAAAGAAAGACATGTCTGATCTTTGATCATGCTATTGGAAAAAGATTGTTGAAGCTAGTCGATTTGAGATAAATATATGCACGAATTGCGAACAGCTAATGTTGAAATACTGTTAATGTTGCAGCAGAGAAATGTGATTATAACACACTGTAGCAAAAAGTCATAACTGAACTGGAATAATCATAACAATAATAATCTACCTAAAATTGGGATATAGAATAATTAAATATTGAGTTGCGTCCTCAGTTGAAAATAGTTGGAACAGACCTGAAAAGCTGACAGTTCTTCCAATATCAGGAATCATCAGCAGGCCTAGATTACATCTCTCAACATCGACATAACTCCTGTTTTAAAGTTGTAGCCATGCCCGGGTCAATTTGAGATTTGCAATCAGCAAGTTAATGAAATTTCGAAGGGAACTTATAAAATATCACTTTAAACACACTGCTGGCAAATCGCCTAAGTTGGTGCGCCTGAAATAATTAAAATAACAACTGCTTTTTGCAACCACGATGTAAATAGAATAATTGAATATTTGATTTTTAATATTGAAAACAATATTTAATTATTCTATTTACATTGTGTTGCAATGTAAATAGAATACTGCAGAGAGTTTCAAAATCTAGAAATTGCTTCGGCACATTGTCTGATTGAGACCAAATATCATAGAAATTTCAGTGACAAAATATGATGTCAGACATTAAAGACCTTTCATGCAATGACCTCTTAACTTTCTGACGGGAGAAATGAAAATGTGATGACCTCATCCATGTAGTTGGTACAGATCATTTAGAGAAAGCGAACCTTAAAGTCGCCTGCGTAAATCATCGCTTCTCCCCTCTAAATCTGTGAGTTTGTGCTAAGATTGCAGGCACATAGGGGTCAGACAACGTATTGGTTACATGCTGTCCATGTACTTGCCGTAATAAATGAATCACACAAGGTAGACGCTACAGACAAACGGGAAAGTTGTCCAGCGGTTACAAAGCTGAGTGACAAAAGGAAACGTATTGGAATGGAATCCTTAGTACTAAACTATCTAAAATCAATACTACATGTATTTTGGAAGCATTGTCAATCTATAAGATAAAGAAAATTCTACAGTGTATCTTGGCCCATTTAATTTTCGATTTAGACTTCAATATTCTAACGTATAATTTGAATCATGAGTTTAAAGCAACCGAATTGAATATTAATGACGACATCCAGAGAATAACGTTTACGATTATACTTGCGTATGTGTGCATTAATTATTCGTGTAAGAGTGTCGTGATATTCTGATAAAATTTAACTAATTTTTGAAAAGAACATCATCATAACACATACGCAGAATATTGCGCACTGTGCATCAAAAATGTGATTTATACAATAAACAGGTGCAGCACTACTGTAGTACAACCCTGATAAATCTAGAAATCTCATGTTGTATAATCGGCTCGGACAATAAGATCTAGACTGTGAGAACACGTGACTGTTCCTACAGAGACGATCTGCAACCTGTGCATTCATGAGACATATACAAAACTTCAACAATCACACTTCCGATTTGTAAGACTGTACAGAATTTACAGCCACATTAATGCCATTTTTTATATATCCTCGTCAATACATTGGAAATTGAACTTAGAAGAACTTCAAGAAATGTGAAAAAATATTGCTTTGAAGGATAATGACATGAATATGACGTAATTTCCAAACGGCAAGGCAAGAGCGGTTATCCCAAGAAAGTTATCAGAAATGCTATAGCTGAGTACATCTATAGTGAGAAAGCTGCAAAAGAGAAAAGTTGTGGTAATCATTGCCATATAGCAATGAAGAGAGATAAAGAGAAATAAGAAGAGCATTGCATAAGTGTACTTTGTCACCGCATTGAAAGTTTGTTCCTCTAATAAGTCTTTATCTCTTATTTTACTACCCATGTCACAATAGGAGTGCAATATGCATGATAACTACTCGTAATTGAAAATACTGTACCTTACAAATCGGAAGTGTGATTGTTGAAGTTTTGTATATGTCTCATTGAATGTACAGGTTGCAGGTCGTCTCATGTTGGATAATCGGCTCGGACGATAGGATCTAGAATGTGAGATGATCAATTGTGTTTGAATGTTTAGTGACTTTCCAACCAATTATGAAACAGTTGAGTCAACCTGATAGAATACCTATCAAAGGTTTTGAAAGTGAAATTAATGAACGATTTTCTAAATGATAGCTAAAAGACCAAAAATAATTTGACAGTAATTCGATGGTAGTGTATAAATTGTTAGAACACCGAGGACTTGATAACTTACTTCATGGCCTAAAACACAGATTCGAGGATTTCACCAAACGTGGATTTCTCAGAAGACGCAGCAGACTCGTTGAAAGAACCCGATTAACACGAACTGAAATTTAAAAATATAATCAAAATTGTTTACTTAAAAACTTAGGATGATAATATGCTTGGGCCACTGAAACAAGGGGAATCAAAAGATATATCTAAAATATGAAAAATTCTGTTATAATTTCGATGTAACTAACTGCTGCATCATTTAAGTGATTACAGAGTATCTTCAGGACTTGCAGCATAAATGTATGCGCAAGTCTTCGCTTGGAAAGGTCTACGATTTTTAATTAATATGCTAAATAATTAAATCTTCTTAAAATATTCAAATTTACAATAATTTGAAAAGTAATCAGTAAACTAAGTTTTCTGCGCTATAATGACACACATCGCATAGCACTTGAACGTATTGTTGAACTGTCTACCTTACACATAAGACAATTGAACGAGGAATCGGAAAGACTGTCTACATAAATCTTATAATAGTTCTAAATCCTACTTCGAAAAATCTAAATAATTGCGTAATTCAATAAAACAGTGCGTGAATGAATTGGTGGAACATTGAGGACTTGATGATTGACTGATGGACTATACAAATGATAAACTAGTTTCAATTGAACTTAATCCATTGGTGTGATAGTTCAGACAAACCGTATAAGATGATTAATTCAACAAACGACGGATTCTCATACGACACACAGAGGCACGACCAAAGGATGTGATTAACAATGACTGTTGCACATGCCAAATGCATCTGAAATTATACTGAACATGTAAATGTTGCAATATCATTGGACTAAGTCAGATTACAGAGTCAAAATTGCAGCTGCGCGTTTACTTCTTTTGGATAGCTTCTGTGACAATCATATTTTCCTACTTCCAGTGCAATTGATCCAATTGAGTTCCATGCGTGTCATAGAATACCACAGAGTGCCATTGGATTTGTTTAATCGGATTTAGGGTTCAATTGAGTCGTTGCGATTGCCTCAAGCTTCTGCATGACTAGTTCAGCCAGAAGACCAGAAATTGGTGATCCCATCGGTGTGCCTTTGTTTGTTGGTATATGTCGTCTTTGAATTGGAAATAAGCGATCAGACATAGATCCAAAAGCTTCAAAATAACTTCATTAGGAATCGAAAAAGGGTGTTTATCCAAGAATTCAATGACAAAATCTTTTGAAAATGTTAAATCAACTGAAGGGTGCAACGAAACCACATCAAAACGTGCAAGAAAATCGTCATCTTCTAGTTCAACTTGCTTGATTCGATCTAGGAATTGATGGGAGTTGTTAATTGAGTGCAAGGAAGGGAATTCGTAAGGTTTCAACTTTTTGAAAAACTATTTTGCAATACCATATGTTGGAGAGTCAACTAAGGAAACGACTGGACGTAAAGAGCATTTGGTAGACCACGTATCTGTGCAATTGATGTCTCTTTTGGTGAGATAAGCATATAATCAGTTGGTGAAATTATATTCTTTTTCTTTAATGCTTGAAGACTCTTCTCTATGTTTGTTATCTGTATTTTTCTGGGATCATTGGACATGCGCTTTGTAACTTGATAAGTCAGAAAGAATGTTAAGAATTTTGTTGTCGTAATCGATCCGATTCAAAATTGCAGTAGCTCCATCTCTATCTGATAGAATCATGATATCTTGGTCATTTTTTAACTTGCGTAATGCCAAATGTTCTTCGCGTGATATTGGATGATTTCTCATTCTGCTTCAAAGAACTCGAAATAGAATTCCTTGTCTCTTATATCTTTAAACAATTCGATGCTAAAATGACCTCTGTTTTTGCAATGAAAGTGACAACAGTGGAATTTTTTGCATTAAGCTTCAAGCCCTTTCTAGTAAATTCTTTTTGAATCAGTTACAGTCTTGTCAGACAAATTTGCAACCCTTGCTGAGCTTCTCCCTTTGCTTTTGTAATTTTTTGAAGTTCCTCTGACAACTTATTTTTCTTTTGATTCCTGCAGTTATTCAGTCCCCAATTTATTTTCTCCTCTAGTTCAGCAAAAATTCCATCTGGTAGATTTGATCTACAGAAATCATGATATTCTGTACTTGCTCTAAAGACATAATTACATTGTACACACTAGTAAACAGTTATCCACGGGTAAAAACAACAGCTCCCAGTTAATAATAATATCTTTATTGCTGCACATGGTTACAGTCGGTGAACGCATTACAAAAGTGCAAGATCATAGAATACAAAATTTTATAAATGAACAACGAAAGCGTTCAGTTTTTGCGAATGGTGGACGCAAAGTGCACTGAGAACGAATTTGTCGACAATTATGTGGTTGGAACATAACAGACAAGAGGTGAGAAGACGACCCCTCAATTGATGAAATCATTTTATAACACATCTTTGTGGCAACTTCGATGAATGAAGGAAACTCATTCGAATTGATAATCCTAAACACTCGCTTCTCCAAGCGCATTATTTTATTAAATAGATAGTCCGGTGCATTGCAATAAACTGGATAAGCAAATAAAAATATGGAGCGAATAAAAGCGACATATGATCTGCACATAAGGGTAGCAGGGCAACCCGATCTCTTAAGATTGTACATGACGTAAAGTCTCTTCCTCGCTTTCATAACCAAATCATCCAAATACAAATTCCACTTCATGTCACTAGAAAAAGTAACGCCCAGAATGCGAATGTATGAGACCTGACACAAGGCATTACCATCTGGAAAATAAACATCAGAAAAAACCAGATTCTTTTTTGTTACAATGTCCATTACAAAACACTTATTTTTGTTGAGAGGCAAGCCAATATCGGAGGACCATCTGTCAATGCTATTAAGCTCTTGCTGGAGATTATCTTCAGAGCTGTCTCGAATTAAATGAGGGTAACATCATCCATAAAGGTATTCCAACAGACAGCAGAAAGCGAATCAGTAGCCAAGCAGAACAATACTGGCCCAATTACACTTCCTTGAGGGACACCACTTGGTACACAACTCCTATCAGATGTCACACCACCGATAAATTTTACTCGCTGTCTTCGACAAGACAAGAAACTATACACCCATCTGACTACAAAATTAGGCAAATCAAACTTGACACAAGCTGAAACAATAGTAGAGTGCAGCAATTTATCAAAAGTCTTAGAAAAATCAGTTGTCATAATTCTAGCAGCGCCAGACTTTTTATCCAAAAATTTAATAACTTTGTGATATGCTAGAACAACAGCCGAAGTGATTCCAGAGCCCGGACGGGGAATATAGGCAAATTGACAAGGGTCCACTCTGTGCTTGATAACAGGAAAAATACATTTTTGACAGACAATTTTCTCCAAAATTTTTGACAAAATAGGCAAAATAGAGATAGGGCGAAAGTGAGATGCAGTCGTCGGTTTCTCACATTTAGGAACAGGTGTAGCATTAGACATCTTCAAGCATAGAGGAACACAGCCTTCACTCAATGAACGGTTGAATAGATGTGTAATAGCAGGACAAAGAAAATCAGCACAGTCTCTGATCACCCATGGGGGAACACCATCAGGACCTGCACTTAATTAAGAGTATTGATCCGCGCTCTCAAATAGCAACACACTCGGCTGAAAGTGAGCACGTCTTCGATTGGAAGGGAGCCAAACCACTGAATTCTTTCAGCCATAAAAGGTCGGGAATTCATGGAGGCGTGGTATTCACCGGACTCCTCTATCAATCGTCATATCGATTTCGATGATATCCACTTACATCTCAGACAGCAGATATCTTGATTTTGAACTTGCATTATTTCTCTCATATTAATTCCTTTTGCATCATCCTTTTACCTGATAAGTAATGGCAGTGGGCGGGAGGACCATATCCAAGAAATTCTCCAAGAGTTCTCCCGATGTATTTATGCCACAATAATATAGAAGCTTGTAACTTTATCAAATTTGTGATTATTGTGGTATAAATACTTCGGGAGAGAATACTTCGGTTTTGAAAATTTCTTTTACCCGATGACGGGCTGTAGCTACAGTTCGAACATTTGTACTTTTATTATTTTAATTTGTTTTGGCTAATAATAATAGTTAAATTGTCCTGAAGCTCTTTTATTTCTTATATATCAAGAAAAGAAAACAATTATTAACACAATATGTTTCATCTTGTTTCAAATACTTACTCATGTAAATACATTGATCAACAACGTTTAGTAAAATTGCTAAGTCACAGCAAAAGCAATAATAAAATCAATATTGGTAGAATCAATTCAGTAGATAGCAACTGGTAAAAGATACAAAATCAAGTCATCTGTAGGAAGTGCAAAGTCAATGAAACAATAAATACGCCATTGATTCGACGTAAATTCGTCACGACAAGACGCAGACAATAGCTCACAAATCGAGTAGCAAATGATTGGAACTCATTCTTTCATTTAATAATTCATCTGATTCAATCATTTTGATGATAATAGTTCCATAGATTCTTGGGTGATCTGTAACAGCGGCGACTTTGAATGAATCTTTGATCGGGGGATGCTCATGGAGGCTTACTTCTGTAGGTGTAGGATATCCTTTTAAATGCTCATTTACACGGGTTTGAAAATGACGGATAGAGCTGCCAACGTGGCATTTGTCACAATGCTCACAATTGTATTCATATACGATATTCGATTCCAAATGTTGAGGCACTCCATCATTATTACTGAAAATCTGAGATGCTTTCAGGTATTATTACTGCTATATATATAAAATGTATAAAAATAGAAAATGCAATGTAAATGCAAATGAAAATATGCAAATGTAAAATGATATGCAAAAATAGAAAACATGAAATTCATGCCAACATGTTTCACCACTACAGAGGCTTCTCAAGGCATTAAATGAGTCTTTATTTCATAAAGATACAATAAAGTTCGAACTTGGACGTTATGATATAGAGATGAACAGAAACATAATCCTAGATGTTTCAACTTATTCAGAAGTGACTTGCCTGAATAGTTCCTGTATGATATTCAAGGAATAGGTTGGAGCCAGGGAAAACCAAGTTCTTCGGTTGATGCTTTCTTTAAAAGAGTTTAAATCATGATGCATTTCGTGCACCACCGGTACACATGATCACACGAATAATGGAATGATTGCACAGTTAATGACAGACGCTCAGAGTGATGACATCATAAACACGGATGATGTGTAAATACATTGCTAAATTAAATAACATACTTACACAGATACTACTGTGCTAAAAAAGGTAGAATGTCAAAGACAGAAAATAGGAAAAAGAGAGTTGAAAGCCGACGATCACAGTACATCATTCCACACAGATCCGGTGTTGCATTCCACCTTGTTGACACTGTTGAGCTTCTTGGACCACAACGATTCTTTGATGACACGTCTTCGGTATATGGGATCGCTGTCAACTGTACCACAATTGTCCCAATCAATGTCGTGGCCACTGTTTAGAGTATGGTTGGGGTCTTGTACTCATTTAAAGAGAGCATCAACCGTAGAACTTGGTTTTCCCTGTCTCCAACCTATTCCTTAAGAAGTGACGTATACTGTGTAATGAACATAGTTTCCTTATGCTCCTTGTTCAGACGATTGGAGTCTATTGGCATCTTGTAGAAAGAAATGATAATGCGAATTATACTTCTATTCTTATTCACCGCACACTCGCGTATATGTTCGCTTACAGGCAGGTAGGCATATATGGAATTGTTGATTTGTTGACAATGAACTGTAGCTCTATGTCACCCGACTGACGGATGCAAAACTTCTTACAACTTAAACAAACTATCTGCTAAATAAAGTGAGGAGAATCGCAGCTCATTATTCTTAATTTGAAAATGATGGTTATCATTGTTTACATGAAATTGCACTTGATCACCTCAAATTATATGGTCTTAGCATTTACAACGTGATTGACCACGTTTACTAACACTTTGAATGACAATTCTTCTATTCGTCTGCAACATCGCTACTAAAGATCTGGGTTGTCTCAAGGATTTCTGAAATGCATAATTTTTGAATGACTTAAAGGATTTCAATGTGTTGGTCAACGGCAGAATAGCAATATTATAGAATTGAGGATTATTGTGGTAATATGTATGTGCGAAGGGGATTAACTTTTCACTTGAGTCATTTCCTCCTTGATGTGTTTATTATCTTTTATTTTGGTCTTCAATCGCATTTTGAACCGAAGTTTCTCGATAATACAATTTTATCAAATTTCCTTTTAGTTCTTGATATCTTTTGAATTCATTATGATTTTCGGATACAATACATTCTATTTTGTGAGCCAATACAAAAGGTATGTTCTAAAATTCCAAGACGAGGATGATTGGATTTGATTGGAACGTATCCAAGACTGTCAATCGGTTTATTGCAAATATAGGTTTCAATAGTCTTTTTATCTTCGTTTTTGTAAACCAATACATCTAAAAAGTAAAAGCATTATTCATTTTTGTCAAATGTGAAATAGATGGAAGGATGAATATCATTTAACATGTAAAATACAATATTGAAATCCCCATATACGTGTGATCTCTAATTTAGTCAATGGTCATCGAGATAACCCATCCAGGAATTAATAGCTACTTCTGATGTAGAACTTGAATACATTTCTTTGAGCATTGTGAACATTTTTATTTCCAAAACTCCCACAACCAAATTAGAGCATCTGGCACCCAATTTTGTTCCCATTGCAATACTTCTTAGTTGTAAGAAGTGACAGCTCTCAAATATAAAGTAGCCATTTTTCAGTACAAAGTTCAACAGATTCCAAAAATGAAGTTGCCATCAAGCCTTTCACGGATACGATTTTCATTGTTGGTCAGTCAATAGATGCAATTTGGACCCAGATCGTGGGGAATAGATGTGTAGAGGGGCATAACATCACATGACACTAAAGAAGATTCATCGGAGTAAGTCTTTGGTAATTTCTCAATAAAATGGTCTGAATCTTTGCACTAGCTTATCATCTTAAAATCAACTGGTTTAAATACTTCATCCAAAAAAAGCACGTAGGCGGCTAGTCGGAGCATGTCGGCTACCAATTATGGGACGAAATGTTAAAGTGTTAGCAGGACACATTTTGCAGTATCCTTTATCATCACCGTTGATATCCTTAAAATAGTCTGAATGTTTGTGAAGCTTTGACATTTATTGTTAATCATTGATGTCACTGGTACAAGTCACTTCTTAATAAGTTGAGACATCTATGATTATATTTTTGTTCATCTCTATATCACAACGTGTAAGTTCGAACTTTATTGTATCTTTATGAAATAAAGACTCATTTAATGCATTGAGAAGCCACTGAAGTGGTAAAACCATGTTGGCATAAATCTTGTGTTTTTTTTTATTGTTTGTCAACCTTAGGTTTTAGAGCTGTGCCTGCAATTTCCTTTGTCGTGTCGCTGAGGATGGACACGATGTGCTCATTTATGGTATTGACGTTCGTTGTCACATCTTCTGTGAGATTGGCTAATGGTGCGAGGCTGTTGGTAAGTTGAATGCTAGTAATAAGTTATGCACATGTATACAACCGCGACTCTATGGCTAGGATTGTTGATATACGAGTACTCCATGTCAGGTTATCAACACACTCACTAATCGATGAGACAGTCATAATTAGCTAGTTAATCGTAGGTAATTGCTTTCCAACTGGCTTAAATTGCATGACTTCAAAATGATGAAAATGAGTGTTTCGGAAATGTATATTCACAATAATGCATTATGCTGTACTGCTGTTACGATATTTATGCAGTGTATATACAATCTATACAAAAGACATTTTTTCAAGATTCAGACCGAACCTGCACACAATTTTGTCTCAAAGTATTGGCTTGATGACTCAATCGCTAACAAAGCATAGACACAAAGAGAAAATTTGCTCATTCCATTCATGTATCATGAATGAATTGTGCAATGAAGTTTTGAATGGATATCGAGGCCTCCATGACAATTAGAATAATTCGCAGCAAGAAAACCTTTATGTTATCTTCGAAATGCTCTCAATATGGCTCAGAGATCATTCAGTTCTATGAACCACGAGTCGATTCATCTTTCAATTAAGCATTAAATCACTGTTATCTAACACTCATCAATGTCCAATAATAGCGCAGTCGCCAAGTTGCTATTTTCAATAAATGGCCAACCTTGTCGTTACTTGCATTAATCAGCTGACTCGAATAGTGGCGTCGTGAGAATATTACCTAGTTATATATTCAAGAGTCAGAATATCGGGTGAAGTTGACTTCGATCGAAACTCTGCCGAGTATGAAGCTCATTTTGGTTTCCTTGCTTCTTTTTGGAATTTCTCTTGTGTGCCATGTAAGTACCTTCACCGAGGTATGGTTAGCTACATAGAACAAGTATATATGTAGTAGGCAGCGGGTCGAATAAAAAAAAAGATGTCAGCATACAGTAAATTTTCTAATATCAGAAGATTCATTTTCTTGCGGAGATTACGTTCCTGCGGCTAAATAAATATTTGATTAATTTTAGAAAAGCTAAATTTTGGCAAATTATTCCTGTGCAAATATACCAACGACTTGGTACCTCTATAAATAGTAAGAAACTTATTAGATGCCAAAAGAAATGAGCATTTATTAAGTGGAAATTAGGTGATTATTAAGGATGTTTTATGAGCCACATTATAATGCAGCTAGGTCTTCATAGAAAAGTTGAGATTTTTGTTTGAGATTTCAAACGCATACATCAATTTTCATCGGTATTATTCTGTGATTCAATGAAATTAATGTTTCATTTATTGAATTTGAATAGTAATGAGGATCCTTTTATATCCTTTAATGTTAATAGTGATCATAGCCTTACATTGTGGTATTTTGCTTTTTCAGTGGCACGTCGTTTTACGAGATATGACCAAGATTAAGAAAATACTCTTAAGGCTGATTATTAGAGCAACAGTCACCCATCGCATTACTGATTTGACAAACATTACCTATCCAAGGCTGTCATGACACGGCGGATTTGCAAAATACTATTCTTCCTTCTGTGTTGCTATCATAATCAAACTATTTCCGTGGGTAATTTCTTTAAGCCTACAACAATTTGAATATCTCATATTTGGTAGTGGGCCTCAACTCGAGATCACTTAGTAAAATCGAAACTGCATACAAATTGGATATTAATTAATACTGAGTTGCTACTCTACCCAATATACTTACTCTATGGTTAGCTACCTATAATGGGAGTGGTGGTACTCAGGTTGATCCTACAAAGGCGGAAAAACTCCATGTATGAATCTTCTGCATTTCCACACCGATGTGAGGCCTTCTTGACTAACAAAACTACATGTATCACGCCACATATCGACCTATGTCCTAGAGGCAGTCTTTTAACGCGACAGGTACCACTGCTCTTTCTTAAGTTACATACCTTTCCTAACTTGGTGAGAGTTGCGGGTGTATGAAGGCTGCCCTACCCCTATCTTAATACCATGGCATCCTCCTTTGAGATGAGATATAGTTGAGAGAAAAGAAACAATTTTAAACTATCAAAGCAATATCGCTGAGTATTCAAGTGATGACATATCAGATGATAATAGCCAATAAAGCAATTTATCTAAAATTCCAGACTTATGTATGAGCATCTTCATACAGAGTTCGATAATTCTACTATATTCGCTAAATGTGACTTAGAAGCCAGAATGTCATTTGACCTCTAAAGGTGTGATGATCTATTTCGTAATTACAATGATATCGTGATATTTGTCTGACTTAGCATGTAAACTTCTGAATATGAAAATAAACATTGTGATCGATAGCGATTTTTACCGGTGCTAGACATGATCAACTGATGTGAATTTTCTGACCATCCCACTGCAACCTCTGTCTTGTTCCATAGTCATCGTTTGTAAGAAGAAATCAATGTACAGACATAAAATATGCGAAAGTTTATTAATACTCTCATTATACAGGGTCTCCCATCAGATGGGAATAATAATTTCAGTTATGGGATTCCCATAAGAATGTGACAGCATCCAGAAAAATTGAATGATAATTTCGCAGGTCTGCAAACAGTATCGAAACGTTCAGTTTCAAAGATATGATAACAATACGAGTTTTCATTTCTAAACGAATGTTCGAATTTCGAAGTTCCATTTCGAAGATTATGGCATGAAATGTTCGTAGCGCTGGCATTCACATAATTTTTATCTTTGGAAACGCGTTGCTCCAAGAGAGACATTAAGTTTTTAAAATGCGATTGAGCAACGGAAAATAAAAAAGTGTGCCTTGTAAGTAATAGATGTACGCGTTTGTTAAAGAAGCGATTGTAAATTTCTTTTCTTAATTAATGAAAGTCAGACAGCGCGATAGCATGTCAGATAACATCAGAAAATATTCTAGGTTGAAGTTACTGTAGCTGATCCTCACACATATTCTCAGTATTTTCAAACCTAGGCACCTGCCGTAAAGACATTTTTTCATTCTGGTTGACTAGGTACTGGTATCGTATGAAAAAATATGCTAGAATATGCATTCGAATTACAATGTGGCTGCTACTGACGATCTACAAGCGCTGCAATTGCTTGAAGTATACATTGTCCACTCGCAACGGTTGGGTAGGAATACTTAATGTATGGACGTCTCTGTAGTAGGCCTGTCGTGTTTATATCAGGCTTGATGCATCGATTGTATTTTTAAATATTTAAACACAAGTACATTCTATTGCGTTATCTTATCTAGTTAACAGGTACCCATTAAAGTACATAATTGTTATTACTTCCAATGAGGAAGCTAGCATAGATTTTCTAAATGCAAGTTTACAGGTAGTCTGATGTCATGGATTGTAGACCTACCGACATATGGATCGGTAGAGTCATACCCAACGCATAAAGTCCTTTGATTTACATTATCTAATAACCTACGAACTATCTATAAGTAGCTAGTTCCAATTGAGGTACTAATATTTGATGTAGGGCTATCATAGGAATTATTATGGGAAATAACTGTCAACTTTGAAAAATCTCGTGGGGATTGAATTTTCCGAGGGAATTATACGCATGCGCATATATTATGTAATTTTATATGTGTATGTGTATTACACATGTATATGTTAAAATTTTTAATAAGAGCATCATAACTAATTTTAGACACTAATTTAGTCAAATATTCCGATTTTAAATCCAGCAGCAAGTAATCAAAATGGATTTAATTGATACAAAAATATTAAGTGTTACTAATATAATGCAGGGCTTTAAAAGTTCTCACTGCACAACATGGCCCCAACCGTTCTCAGTGAGCTGATAAAGACGTTCATGATATACGAGAACTGACTGTTGCCACATGTCTGTTGTCACTTCTTGAAAGGCCGAAATGATTCTTTCTTTCAGCTCATGAATAGACCTGGAGCGCGACTTGCAAACTTTCGACTTATTGAAGCCTCACAAGAGGAAGTCGCAAGGAGAAAGGTCTGGTGAACGCTGAAGCCATGGCATGTTAGGAGAACCCCCCCCCCATTTATCGCTGTGGTATCATCTCGTTCAGTAAATTGCGCACCGAGATGACCCAGTGTGGTGGCGCATCGTCGTGAATGAAATAGGTGCTGTCAGCTCCTTCATCCGCTAGCACCTGAGAGCAGAACTTCTCCTGTAGTATCTGTAGGTAGCGCTCCTAGGTCACTGCCTCCTCGAAGAAGAGGAAGGGCTTCCCGGACGGATATGTGGGGCGAGTGCATCGACTCCTCCATAGTCCAATGTGGATTCTGTGGTGCGCAATAGCTGAAATGGTGACGATTTACCATCCATTGAAACGCAAACATTTCACAATCCAAACTATGCCTCTATATCATCATGGAAGTACACATCAGAATTGATATCTACAGTGTACATTCATGATTCCTTATATTCCAAGCATATTGAGGAAAAAAGCTTCATACTTTAATTGGTATGCCTTCTCTTCTTTGAGGACAGGACTTAATACTATGGTATCGAGTCAATAAGCCATTTCAATAGATCTTCTCAAACTTTCGCAACCCATACATTCTTGCTTGCATCAATTAATGAAGTCGAACAGCTGTCACTGCAGCTGCCCTTCCGATCGCCAACAGTTCTCTATTGGAACACAGTCAGGCGAAATTTACCAATGAGTATCTCAAAGCACTGTTCGAAAGACAAGCAGAATGCCAGCGACCACTCCAATATTGCCTTTTTTTGAATTTGAATCTTTACAATGAAACTTATTAATGAAAGAGAATATTTTCATTTATGATTGACAATGAACACCTTTCTAAAGCACTGCATGAATGCTACTCATGCCTTACTTCACATCATCATAACTGATTTTTCAAAACAATTGGAACTGAGCTACATGTAGTTGACAGCAAATTAGGATGGTAAATGAAAAAGAAATTAGGTAAAATATATAAAGGAGAATAAGATGCACGTATAGTTTGATTTATGAAATATGATAAATATATGATAAAATGATCAAAAAATATGATCAAATGGCATTGAAACGACCATAAGAAATAAAAATCAGTGTCTTTTGTTCGAGTTTGGAGTTATGAACCGTTATTCAGTTTTACAATCAACTTTTACAGAATTTTATTATCATTGTCATCCTTTTATTGAATTGCAGAACTTACTCACCGGACTTTAAGCTCATCAAGAGTCTGCAATATTCGAGCAATTTCCTATAGTAATTTCAACACTATGCAGTCGTGGGAGTAGGATTTATAGTAAACCCTTCTGCAATAAATGTTGCGAATCATTATGTCAAAACTTTGAGCCAATAGCAACTGTCCGATAGTTCATCAGATTTATTGACATTAAATGAATATTCTTAGAATATTCCCTCAGTCATTTTGTTTTACATGAGCCAAAAGAAACTGCTAGACATTTCATAGGACATTTGTGCTATTTCGTCAGCTATTGGAACTTTCTAGCCTCAAATATTTGCTTGAAGTTTTGATACAGGGAGGAAAGGGGTGGAGAGGGCAAAGTGTTCGGCGTGGTACGAGTGCTACAAGAGTTTTGTTGTCTGTGTGTAGTAGACCTTTTAGCTTCAAAATATTAAAGGTATTTTAATTAAAGTGAAGTCAACTGGAAAACGATTTTGATAGCACAAATCTCACATTTGACTGAAGCTTTCTGTAATTGTGATTCGAGTCGTTGATAGACAAAATAAATTGATGAATGACAGTAAATTTTTAGTGTGAAATTGATATTGAATTCCTATGCAAATTGATATCGAAAGTTCTCATCGCTTTCGTTGAACTATTGGACACCTCAGCTACGGAAGTGCAACTGCATACACACATCCTGTATTCTACAATAGGCCTAAACAAATATTTATTCTGAAAAGTTCTATGACACATGCTTCTCTGAATTTCAGGGCAAGCCGCTCAAATCCACACCTGGAACATGTGGATATGCCGTAAGTATTTCATAATTACATCAAAATCATAATTCGTGCATTAAAAACGTTTTGCAAGTTAAATTCTCCTTCCCTGTGAATTAAAATATCGCCAATTAATATTTCATGCTACAAAAAAATGCTCAATATATCCTTATTGTAGAGCTGCGATCTTGGAAAGCCAGATATGATAAACGTTCATCTTGTGCCACATACTCATGATGATGTCGGTTGGCTGAAGACCGTAGATCAATACTACTATGGATGTAAGTATATTTTTTGAATGATATTCAATATGGAATTCATGTCGTCAAATAATGAAAGTCAGAAAGGGAACTCAGTTTTTATCACGGAATTAGGCAGTCAACTCACTCTCTCTCTTCGTTTCCTGGAAGGGAAGCTATAAGTTGATAATTGTATGAAATAATGTACCACTACTGTCGAGCATTGCAGTCCTCGACACTTGCTACAATAATACAGATTGCTAACTCGTCAACAGGTTAAAACATTCTCGTATAATTGAATAATTGTGAAAACGGTCTCGGAACCTGACCGGCTGAGGCTTTTCCCACCATTGTAATGGAGCAACTTTCGACCAGTCAAACGTTAGTGGGGAGCAACTATAATAGGTTTGTAACCAGTAAGCCAGATATATCAATTGATGAAAGGTTAATTCGTCGGATAATGACGGAAAACAAAATATTTCTTCGACTGAGATATCTGTAACAGCAAAAAAATTCTCCACTGATTAACCTCTGGTTGGGCACGGAGTATATATCAAAAGACCCTACTATTGGGCATTCACATCTTAGGCATTTTAAGTTAATCTCAGTTAGTTCAAAATTTTGGCTGACTGTCCAGTTATTTAGATTTCTAAGTAAGATAGTCCAAATAATGCATTTCAAAGAAGGATCGATAGAATGTCTATCCGAAGATGTTGTTAAACTGATGAAGAATTATTATTTTGTTCTCTTAACCTGGTTCTCATCTTGCGCTTTGATTCAGCAATGTCAAAGAAGTTACAAAGTTTTCAATTAATTTGATAATCACATCCTTTACATGACATTGTGATACCGTAACCCGCTCCATCACCAATTAGGAAAGTGTACAGTTTTCTCTCAAATAAAATCTATTCTTCTTAGGTTGAAGAATTGCTGCCAGATTATGTGATTTGAGGCTGATGATGAGATGATTGCTTATTTAACTTGAATTTCCTCAATAATGAGAAGTGTGAGGAATGTACAACATTTGAAAGTAAAAACATCCTTCATTACAAGACAAAAATAAATAGAAAGTCAACAACAACAACAAAAGTGATAAACAACAAGTCAGTTTACAAAGTTACTTTAGGCTAAAACCGCTGTTTGATAATTTAGCCATCGATGTCATAAACGTTTTGGAGCATGCGATTGTCTGAGACAAAAGGAGTTTGTATTTTTGTGAGCGAGTCATCAATGGGGGCACAAGATGATGAAGAAGGTGGTTTTCCATCTATTTAGGTAAAGCTTTATTTTCACACTAAGAGAGGCATGCAAATTTCAAGCAACTCAGGGTGTGCAACATCATAAAAAAGCATTATAATTGAGAACTGAATAAATAAAAGGATTTAACACAAAATAAAAGAACACTTAAAGTTAACCAAGTCCAAGATACCATACTATAGGTACCAAAAGAGGCAACGCCGATAAGGGAATGGAAATGGAAATGTAATGGACATGGAAACAACCGAGAGATGAAATGCTCTGCCAATACCACAACAAACAGCCGTGGACACCACCCCAAAATGAGGAGGCAGGCCTAGTATACAGATTGAACGACTGTCTACCCGAGAGGTGTCACGGAAACAAGGTTGTAGAAGCCATGTTGAAAATTGCACATGACAGAGTCATAAAATTAGCAGAAAGAAAAAAATGATAGAGTTGCGTGCCCATTATAAAAGAGTCATAACAAATGGACGAAACAAAAAGAGTCGAAACAATGGACGGGAAATTAAAAAGATCACATCTATCTATGTATAGAATTTCAACTGATAATCATTGAATAGAGCCGTCTGTGTCGTAATGCTGTGTGCTTCTTACTACCATATCTTCCACTTTTGCTAGGGTTTGTTGAGCATGGAAAGATTTGATGAACTAGAGTTATCAAGAGTAACGTCCAGATAAACTTGCTTTATGCTACAAAATGTCATTCATTTTCAACGGCATCTCTGCGATTCAAAACATTTTTAAATTTTTGTAGACAAGAACAATATTCAGCATGCTGCTGTCCGGAATATCATCGACACAGTCGTGAAGGAGCTAAAAGTCGGATCCAACTTGAGATTCATTTACGTGGAAATTGCATATTTCTACCGCTGGTGGAATGAGCAATCTGATGAAATCAAGGAGTACACGAAACAGTTAGTGAACAATGGTAAGCTGATAAGCATTCTTTAAGAGAAATAAATAATTCAGTAGAAATGATTTGTCAACAAAAATGGCATTTTATTGGTTGTTTATGTCCAGGAATATCAGTTAGATAAAAGTAAATCTTAGACTTTTGTCTTATGCTTTATGATATCAAGCATCAAGATTGACGTCTCACACTACTTGCCGGTCTGTGATCTCTTATGTTGTAAAATGTCATGCAGTTATAGTCAATTTTTGTAACCATTCACTGTGAAATTGAAAAACATTTTGTCTTCGGAAATCTTTTTTCTGGTGTTAAGCAGATTCTCAACTTTCATAAAGAAGAGACAATCGGATATATAACCCATAAACAATCTGAATATTGGTCTACCCGTGAAACGCTGTGCAATACCCGAATGTGATGTTTGTCACCATTTTAGTTTGGTGATATGTGGCATCAAGATATTTTCAAATGTGCTCTTAAAAGCATCAGATGCCTACACATAGAGTGTATTTGGCAATATTTCCATGAGAAGCTGATACATTTAGTTTTCTCAATGAATGTCTAGATAAGTATTAAAAATGTGATTGTATGAAAATATGCAATTCAAAACTTGATTAAGTCTAGACATATATTTTGCACATAAGTAGCATTTCAGTAAATTCTTTCACTATTTAGGCTTTAGTCTACTTTCAATTATTATGCATAAATAAAGTCACAATGAAGTCGCTAACATTAATAAAAATCGTACCTACTATTATGCAGGTGACAAATGTCACCCGCGGGTGCTAATGTGCCAAGCTCTTTTGATGGAAGGGTATTCAAGAACGCGCCATAAACAAATGTTATTCATTAAAAAATGTCATCGTCATGCGTCATTCTCAAATGTCAAATGTCATTCTTTAGTTCCACCAAGTTTGAATATTGAGTATACCTATGTTCATTGTTTATAGTTATGCCAGTTCCGATGGTTGGGAGACTTTTAGCATGGAAATTGTGAATTTCGGTTCAATAATTCCATACCTTTAGAGGCGGAATCAAGTGATCATTTGCATGCAGACTTTGACCGAGTACCTCGGTACATTTAGAAGTGGAATCAAGTGATCATTTACATGTAGACTTTGACTGAGTACCTCTGTACATTTAGAGGTGGAATGAAGTGATCATTTACATGTAGACCTTGACCGAGTTAATGTGATGGTGCTGAAGCTCTCATTATCAGGAAAGTCATGTGCACGCCTAGAATGATAACTTGGTTCATTCAATTCTGTCCGAATAATATTGGGTCATGTATAAGCAGCTGTTGAAGCTTTCCTTTACAATACGTATTGCGATCAGATAACTACAATCTCGTGAAGCTACGGTAGAGGTAAAGATGCGTCATTAGATTATCTGCTATCACTTGTACTGTATAATTGGCCTGATACAATGATACAACCTGATTCCTGATTACGAAATTTTTCAAAAAATTGATTAAGTACTTCAGTAATTGCATTTATTGGTTTCCAAAGGAATCTGCACTATCTAATAAATTTCAAAGCTTGATTCATGCAAGATGTGTGAAATGTTCAATGTTCTATTTTGCTTTCAGGAAATCTTCAGTTTATACTGGGAGGTTGGTGCATGAATGACGAGGCTGCTACACATTATTCTGCTATTATTGACCAACACACTATTGGACTCAAGTTCTTGAAAGATAATTTCGGAGAATGTGGGCGGCCTTTGGTAGCGTGGCAGATTGATCCATTTGGCCACTCTCGTGAGCAAGCCAATCTCTTCGCTCAAGTATGTTAACACAATTTACACTTCACTTTTAAGATGACTGTGTTTGCATTTCAATGGTTATCTACCAAAGAGGCGAAATTTCTCGATAATGTGATGTCTAACTTGACAGCATGTTATTGCTTTAAGACAATCATGAATTCTCATACGGGTACCAGAGGCGCAAAGTAGTGGGGATGTTAACACAACATGTAGAAAGACCAAGCTGTCATTTTGACTGCAAACTTGAACATTTTTGATGTCAAAAGTTACTAAATTGCTCTCTGATGTTAAATAGCTTCGCGATATTTATGTGCATGGCATTACAGTAACACAACACATTTGTTTTCTATTTACCATAGATATTGAAAAATACCGTTATGCCTAAGAAAAGACCAAGAGCGGCAATAGAATATTTGGTTCACTTATTCAATTGTTTTGATAACGCGTGCCTTTATGCAACCATAATAGCGCCAAGTCCAAAACTGCAGACAATTAATTCTACATTTTATGCTGAATTACTATGATCGTCTTCTATAAGCTCGTCTGTCCTTGAGATTGATAGGCAATTTAGAAATACCGAGATTTCTGCAAGAAAATGCATCTATCAGCAGCACAAACAAAGCGTGTGTGTTCGATACACGTTTTAATCTTTCTATGACGAAAATATCAAAGACGTCGCTGATGCCATATGGAAGTATTGTAATTCATCGATCGTTTTGTGAAGTTATAGCTGACAAGTGAATGACCGAGTGACGGCAGTATACGCGCAGCCATAAATCATGTTGCATCGGGATGGTGCACTTTCCTTCTACAGATTGTTTCATAAAAAATGGATCACCCTTAAACATCGCCTTAACTTCAACTTTATCTAACTCCGCCAAACTTGAACGAATTTCTCCGAAATTTGGGAGATATGTCAGTTGTGCTTACTAATATCATTGTTGGAAATTTCAAGCATGAATATTGAGTTGTTTTCCTGTTATAGATAAAAAAGTAGTAGATAATTTGATCTTCATTTAGCAATGTTACACAAAATCATACGTCACTCTTATAAAATTACATTTGTTTCCTTTGTTATGTAATATGTTGTTCTACAAGCCAAAAGCTATCAAGCAAAACAAAAATAAAGAAAATCGGTCAATCAGAGCCAGTATAGCACCATTATTCATCAACAATAATGTAACTGCTACATGTGATTTACTGGACTTCATGTTCCATAGCTACCCCTGACTTCGTTGCGGTGGTGTTGGCAGCACTCCTGATTGCTTTCAGCCAGAAATCTATCTCTTACCGGTTGAAAACAATACAAAGCACAAATGAACAATAACGAGATCGCATTCACAAAAGGCAAAGTGTCAGCTTTGCTAGAACTAGGGTTTTCTTTGCGAGCTACAAGCAAGCGACTAAATGTCCATTACACAAATGTGCATCGATGGCATAATGATGATTTTCGACTCTGTCGTAAAGAGGGCTCTGGCCGTCCACGCAAAACATCCAAACGTAGAGACCGCCTAATTTTGAGATTTGTTAAAGTTGATCCAAGTCTCTTGTTAACTGAGATGGCTGCACTAGACTCGTCTATTTCTAAGTCCACTATTCGTAGAAGACTTATTGAGTCGAATTTCAAGAGCTGTAAGAGGCCCTCTCAGATCGAATTATTCTCAGATCGAAGTACACTGAGAAAGCTCTTTTTAGCATCAATGGAATATCTGAAGCAGATAGATGAAAAATGTGGATTATAAAATGAAGGAAATATCCGATGCCGGTGACGCCTTTTACAACAACATCCGTGTCGATTTTGGATACAGATGATGATTGGCCTATACGTAGCTTCGGTGATGAAGAAGTAGAAGACGTTATTATTTCCTGAGTTAATGCGAGAAACAGAAAGCAATTTACTAATTCTGATATCGGACGTAGCTCATCGAAGAAAGCGAATGTGTTTATTTCTGGATCTGACCCTTCTATTATCAGTTAATGGTCTGATTCAGCTTCATGAATGTTCAACTGATAGTCACAAATTGTTTATTGATGTGACAAATCGTTTGAAAAAGTTGGTGCATTCGTCGGCAGCCACTTTTATAAGTCGTAGAAGCTACGAATACAACCTAGCTAGGGCGTTGTTGGTCCCTAGTCAGCTCTACAATAGCATCAAAGTCACATCTGGCGAGACAAAACGGGAACCAACGCTGACTTTGCAGAAAAACAGTCTGTGTAGGTAGTGCATTGCTGAAAACAGACGGTAAACAAGAAGTTGTAATTGCATCCCTAGCAGATCGTTGCCTTCTTTTTATGTAAAGAAAAATAAAAGATAAGCTATATAGATTTTGTGCTAAATTTTATCTCACAAATTGTGGAAATTTCCGCAGCCGAAAAAAAGATCGCTCTTGGTCTTTCTCGTCATTCCTGAAGAAAGCACTATACTTCAGCTGTTAGATCCTTCTAATATCTAACATAGAGATTCATATAGTACAGGTCTCACTTCGATTCCAACGTCTTTGAACCCACAAAATGAAGTTTAAGTCCCCGCTGATCATTGTAGGCCTATTCGTGAAATTTTCTCATTCATAGAGTTTAGGAAACTTCATTCCGAGGTATGACGACATACAGACTGAATTACACGTTTGCTCGCTTTCATTTCATCCTAAAAAATTATGTAATTTTATTATGTAATTTAGGTAGTTTGTGCAAATGGCAAGCTATTCAAAACAAATAGCATACTAACCACATCTTGAATCACATTATCAAATCGTTGACGGAATATGATGCAGGCTCATGACATAGCTCATCGAAGAAGTTGCAACAAAATGAATGTCATCCACTCAATGTTTTGCAAATCAATTTTTAGTAGAACTTATTTTGCTGGAAAACTGTATTACTCAAATTGTAAAGATGTGCACAGTCGTCATGTTTTAAATTTGAACAGATATCAAAATGCTCAAGTGTAAATGACTGCAATTTTGAAATGCAATTTTTCCTGATAGAACCACAAATTTGTTCATTTTATAATGATTAGTAGCATCAGTAGCACTTGATTAAGCTACATTTTTATCCTTTTTTTAGATGGGTTACGACGGTCTATATTTCTATAGACTTGACTATCAGGACAAGGCCAACAGAAGAGCTAATAGAGACTTGGAATTCATATGGAATGGAAATGATTATCTGTGTAAGTCATTTGACACGAGCATTACTGATAAAGTGAAATGAAAGTTTTCCAAAACATAAAGCAAATATATACAAATGATGCATGCAAAAAATATAACAATGCAGACATGCTATCTTGACATGTCAAGAGACAACAATCAGTACAAAATTGTACGTTACTTTCGAACAATGATATTACATGGGATGCATGCTAAAATATGTAAGTTGTTTAAAAAAGCATACTATTAACAAAGAATTGGCATTTCAAAGCATTTGATAATAGCTGCATTTGATAAGGCAAGCAATTGCTATATAATTGTAAATTAAATTCAACAATACAATATACGGTGTACAATTCTACGGCGCGACTATTTTTACTTTGAAAGTGTCAATGTCCAAAACGACACTGATGTGATGTCAAACCTTCTTTGAATAAAATGTGCTATTGATGCCTTCATATCGTCGCAGAAGAACTACATATGGCGCTTTTGAGCTGACTCTGCAAATCTCGAACTGACCCCTTTTAGTCACGCGTTTAATTACATCCACTTTATTACGTTCTCCGGGTATGAGACCATCACTGTTCGATTGATAATATATCAACGTCTTATGCCCATCTAGAATCAAAACTTTTAACAATGATTCTTCATGTGATGTTTCATTTCAGTTGAAATACTGGAGGTATGGCAGATAGCCAAAAGGCATTGGACCCCTCTAGCCTCAAGGGTGTAAAATTTGATTTAAAAATCATTTACTTTCACAAGAAAAGAAATTTCGCGCATGTCCGTGATGGTGCATTCAGGTATTATCAAAAGTTAATTGATGCCAATTGTTTGATTGCTCAGTAATTCAATTTCAATTTATCAATTGCTCACGATTGCCAATTTCAATTAATTGATTGGAATGAGAAATTAAATTGCAAGCAAGCTTTGCTAATCCCTGATCCGCATCCATGAATAGCCCATTACTGCCTGTATGTATACGTGTACTACATTGTGCAGATACCTGTATGTATAGTGATGTCAAAACTCATACCTTTCTTTCTCTATAGACCAGGGGTGCACAACAATCGGCCAGCGGGCCATATCCATTCCGTTAACGATTATTATTTGGCCCGTGATGCTAATGTAGAATCGCCATTAGAATGCGTGTAGATGGAGTAATTAAGTAGGCCAATAGTTCAGGAAATATATTATCGAAGGTCCAAGTTCCCAAATTAGATATAGCTGTGACCATGGCTGTTGAAGTGTCAAACAACTACCCAACCTAGTTATGATCGCTATAGTCATTCTCGCTCTTTGCATTCTCGTTTACTAGACATAAGAGAAAACACACGTGCACTTGTCTTCACTATTCGACAACCAGAAGTTGATACTGTCGCATCATGCATCAATTTAACACGTTAGTACTAGTTTTCGTTTTCAAACTCGATCGAAGGGCTCTTAGTACAGATCTCAATCACTGGCCGTAATTTCGCGTGGACTCATAGTTGCAATCTCTGTATACGAACTGTAGACCTATTCATGTGATGTAGTATTTCGTCAACCTGTGATGGGTTTTCATTGAATGTGCATGCACATGTGAAGATCTTAGCACTATTGCACGACAATCTAAGATATTGCCGTCGCCTGTGAATATTGAAAACTTCCATTGTACATGAAACTCTTTTTATTTAAAAGCAGTGTGAGTAATGAAGATGTACCGGCATAATTATAAAAGGATTAGGAACAACTGATTATGCAAACTTGTATTCTGCGAACTCTTCATTGTAAACTTGAAATGCAACTTGAATGCAACTTGAAAAATTGCACAGACCCAAAATGAAAAATGAATGTGGCCCGTCGATATTCTACTCAAAAAATTGGCCCTCAACGAAAATAGGTTGTGCACCCCTGCTCTAGACCCCACATCCGTTTAGCGTTCTATTCTCCACCTCTGTTGGGTTGGACAATTTTCTTTATGGAATACTCCCAAGAGTTCCATGATTTTGCTCCACAATATCATAGTGTGGGCGTAAAGAATCATCACTCATGATAAACATGTATTATGGATTCATAATACAAAGTGGACAAAAAGTTTGTATGCACCTAATGTTAAGCGAAATATCTACATTTCTGATATGATCCGCGTCATATACTAACTTAGGTATACACGTATGCAAACGTTTTGACCACTCGGTATACATGCAATTGTTAGAACAATATTGTTCTTGCTTTGACTTCAATTTCAACTAATTGATTGATATTGTTTTTAATTTCAATTAATAGCTTGCTCTGAAATCTCAATTGCAATTAGTTGATTGCTCACGAATGCCAAATTCAATTTATTGATTGAAAAGAGCAGTTAAATTTCAGTCAATTTTTGATAATCCCGGTGCATTATCCGGGTGCATCATGTGTGAAATTTATCTATATTGAGCATGTATATGTTTACATTATGCTCGTGTAATTGCGATGTGTTAGAAGAGGGCAAATGTCGCTTTCGAATCATATAATCACGCGTGACCCTATTCTATGCCCAAGATGAGAGCTATCATTATATTCATTGTTCTGCTCCATGAATGTTGGACATGGACTGTTGACCAGGGTTTCATTAAAAACTATTGATGAACTTGAAATATCCTCAGCTGTTGTGATAATCTAGACGTGCAGCAACTATAGTTCCGGGTTGGCCTAATTCTGATTAAAAATAATTAATGAAAAAATGCTATGGGTTCTCCTACACAGGATAGATAAATTTCAATGAAATTAAATATCTGAGGCTTCATTGCGACGGGAAACATCGTGAAACCGCCTCCTAATGTAACTGATTTTTTTGCCAAATGTTGTTGACTTATAAAAACACACACCACATTTTCGTAAATGATTATAAAGCAGGCTGAGCGACACTCAAAAGATTAACTGTCTCGATCTGCTACACTATTGTGTTTACTAAAAGTCGTCTTTCCCATTGATCTAGATTTAAACACGAAAATTGAGAATTTGTAAAAGGAGTCTACTGGATCTCACAGGATATGAAAAAGCTCAGGTCTTTGGGGGTTGAAAGTAAGCATCATAGTTGCACTTGAAATTGACTTTTTTGGTGCTTCTGCAGTGATTCAAGCACTAAACTAAGAATTTATAGAAGAGGTAGGTCTGCACTGGAACTCCCTCGCCAAAGTCTCAGAGTGTGTGGAACAGCTCAGGGTATAGATTCAATTCTTATAATTCAAATTCAAATTACAACTCTTATAATTCTTCAAATATAGGTTTTGATATGACTTTAATCTTATTGAAACACAATATTGAATACACCGGCCGGTTTATCAGCGGTTTACAGTGGTTCATTTATGTTCATGGTGTAACACTGTAATCTCGGATAATTTCAACTCTCGCGTAGTCGTACAGGTCAGCTGATTTAAATGATGAAATTCGATGAAGTTCTTTTTCATGACATCGATCAGCTGCTGGCCTAGGAGGGTCAGATGATGAAAGTGTGGCATGACATTCATGATATCAGCAGATTTACATGTATTATCTTGATGCTGATAGCAAAAATCATATATTCTCCGATGAAAGTCATTTTGAGTGGAAATTCCCGAGAGAACAGAAAATTTACGGTGTCGATGTGTAAAATAATTTATATTCTAAAAACCGCGATGGGCATTCGGGGTCCTGCTCCTTCTGAGGTCGATGTTAGCCTCAGATCTGTCAATTCTGCTCAATTACGAGCACAACCTCGACCTCAATACCACTTACAACATCAACATATAAAATATAATCAGTCATCGGTGGCGTGCTAAAGATTAAAAAGCTCTTGATTACAGTGTTGGATAGCTGTCAACAACCAAGACCGCTGCTCGATTCTAATTAAGCGAACATCTTTTAATTTTTATTTACACAGTGTCGTTTATTAGGCCGCATCATATTGTCGCAATTTCATTGCAGCTCCTCTTGCGTAGGAGTATTTTACCAACTTAAGTGCGGTACTCAGGTGCGAACTCAGGTGCCACATTCGTGTTTATTATCTATCTGATTACTAATATTGTTGATCCACTGCTATGATGCATCGCTTAATGCACCGATTCCTGGCTGCAAACATCGACGGCAAGGGAGTGTACTAGACTAGTATTCTTATGACTCAATATCGGAAGGTCAAGGAACTGCATTTCAAAATGCGCCAAAAATATTTTTTCTGTATCTGTGCCCTCACTATCCATAGAGCGATCATTTAGTCAAGCCAGATCAAGAAAAGGAAAGCACTTTGTTGGGCCCGAAATGAAACAATTATTGCTTTTACGCGAGCTTTCGGACTTCGTCACTTGCAAGCCGAATGCAGATTCTTTGTCTTCCATATTCCCCTGACGAAGGACAAAGTCCGATAGCTCGCGTAAAAGCAATAATGATTTGGTTTCGAGCACAACAAAGTGTTTTTCTTTTCTTAATCTATCATTAACTGGATCGATGGCGCCTCCATTCCTCAAATTAGACGAGCCGGCATTATGATGTGGGAAATTTCTCACCGGTCGTGATGAGCTTATCTATATTCGATATCAAGTTAAAAACAATAATTTTATTACAAAATGTGGAATATCCACATACCACTTTGCCACAGACAGTGAAGGAGATGACATGGGTACTGACAATCTAAAAGAGAAGTTGAATCTGACGATTAATAACTATATAGAACTTTTTTAAATGTTGATTAAACATATGCCGGTACATGTACATGTAGCCTATATCGCTTTGGATGCATGCAGCTTAGTACGAACGGCAAATCAACATCTGGTTCCATAGGCTTCACTTCATGGTGGAGCACTTTTTTTCCTAAAATTGGACATCAAATCTCCTGTGTGTAGACACTGGACTTTGCATACTAAGGAAAAAGCGATGCGTCGCTATCTTAAATATTTGCAATGTGCGTTGGTCATTTTTTTATTTTTCGCTCAGGAAAAATGATTAAATGCTTTTTAGCTCAATCTTTGAGTAGCGTCATACAGTCAATCCAGCCAATCAAATCAAGCAAACCTCCCTTAAGTTTGGTCGAAATCTATCTATAATTTTAAAGTCAAAGGTAAAATAAACTCGCTCCATACGGGCCTTCGGCGTCCTGTGCCTTCTATCCATATACCGGTCACTACAAGCAAAATGTCATAGTAGAAGAGCTCGGCAGCAAGCTGTGTTACTTTGTACTAAGTTCTCACGGAGATCTTGAGAAACCGACATCTGTCACTTATGTCAATTCTTGCAAAACACGTACGGTAAGATGGGAGCGACAAATCGATTACCGACTGAAAAAGATTGACTTTTTGCTGTTGATACTGTTAGTTGGCGTTCTCGAGTCCATGCTTCGCAGTCTTTAAATAAGGTTTGAAAAAATTTCTGTGAGATCATTATTGCTTTATTGAAGTCGTCTGCAGGCATACCAGCAGATTCGGGTTTCATCTAAATTTCTAGAAGTTAGAAAAGGAAATTCATATTCTTAAGTGATGAACATATTATTTACAGAGTGGCGCGGAATTTACCGGGAGTTCAATAAACGTCAAAAAGATTCTTTAAATTGAATAGATATCTAATTATTTCATCAGCTGATGATGTATAATGACTCGAAGCTCCTGGCGGTTTGCGCACGTGATTTTTCATTGTTTCATAGTGATTGGTTTTCATCTCCACGCATACGTTGATCACGTGGCTTTTCATAGCAATATAATCGACAATGTTCAGTTCATACACACTCATCTTGATCAATTCATGATGGCAGAAACAGACAGCAATAACAGACTGACGACGCCTCAACTCAAGCTTGTTGTGAAGACATTTTACAAAGAAGAAAATAAAAGTGAAACGTGTCGATTATTTGAAAGAGAGTTTCAAAGAACTGTTAAACGTGACACTGTAGCCCACATCATCCAAAAGTTTGAAGATACGGGATCTGTCGAAGACATCAGGCGTTCGGGTAGAAGATCTTCAGCTTACACAGATGACAACACATAACTTGTGCGAAATGCATTTACTGCAAGTCCAACAAAGTCAACAAGGAGGACAAGTTTAGAGTTGGGAATCTCACGAAGGTCAATCCAGCGAATATTGCATCTCGTTGGCCTGAAATCTTATCATCCTCATCTGATGCAAGCGCTGAATGATGATGATCCCGACAGGCGAGTTGAATTTTGCACTACGTTATTGAATTGAGTGCAAGATGGAGATTTTCTTGACAAAATCTGCTGAGAGAGAGAAAAGTCTCGAGGTAAGCGGATATTACTTTGAATATCTTTTGTAAGGAATTTTGCCTTGTAAATTGTACGTTTAGATATAATTATGTAGTTTACTGATCAAGCTGGTGTGTTTTTACACTGCCCGATTAATTCCGCGCCACCCTGCTATTTACATTCTTTAAAATCCAACTAATATAAATGCAAAAACTTTATTTTCTTTTCTATACTTTGATTAAAACTGAATGGGTTAAAAGTGGGTTAAAAATTTTCCCCAAGCTCTATGGTGGTGTATGCATCTTATGGCTAACCAAAATTGTTTTGTTACGAATCGAATGTGTTGAGATGATAAATTAGTTTTTTAATGAATCAAATTGAAAATATTATTCTTAATCAAATATACAAAGCTCTTCAGCTCACATTTATTTCTAGTGGTTTTTACTCAGTAATGAGAATTTATTTGAGAAAGTAGGCAGCTAATTACACTGATACTGTGAAAGATGTATTCTTTTTAGGGTATGTGTAGTTCTCTATAGGCTATAGCGAACTGCTCTATCTAGACTATAGTAGTCATTTCTGTTTGAAATTTAATGCAATTTCTGAGATGACAATGAAGGCATGAAATTTTCTTCATTGCATTGATAATTTTTTTCGTGGTGAGTTAATTGTGAGTTAATTTTATGGACAATATCTATCTTTTACTATTGCACTTGTGGGCACACTAAAAAAATGTGAATTTATATTGACTTGTAACTGATCTAAACCGAAATCGAGTCAGTTTTTGCATGTGTGTCTCGTTATATTGTATACACTGTAAGAATTGAAATTATCCTATAGTTTTTTGTCTTCTCATAGCTGGAGCAGATCTCTTCACTGGTATTTTTAATGGAAGCAGTTATTGCCCTCCACCTGGTTTCTGTTGGGATGATCTTTGCACAGACGATCCGATAATGGTGAGCTTGTTCCTCATGTAATATTTCAGAATTGTATTCGCTCTCTTTGATATTAAATGGCAGGGCATCAGACTCAGAAATAATGAATTCGCTGGCAGCAATATTTTTTATCACTGAATACTTCTTTACGAATAAAACATTCATGAGTCTACATAGTCAGTGTAATTTTCTTTATAAATTAGATACACCTACAACCGAGAATGGCCACCAATACCGCAGTCGCGTTGTGTCTAGCATTTGTTCATTGATCATAATTGTTATGAAAACTGACGCAAGATGATGGAGACTGATCCCGTGAATTTACTTTATTCGCACATGCGCATGTGGCTCAGCTGATTAACGTGACATGATTAGATAACCTATGTGCCTATATTTTGTGGAAGGAACTGCAAAACGACACACAATTGATTGGAATTATCTTATTTTTAGATTAGATGGCCAATGCAATTGAAAATGAAGATACAAGCATTTGAAAAAAAATTATTTGTTGACGATACCTTATCATCCTATTTTTCATCCTATCATCCTATCTTCCAGTCAAAGTGTTAAGTTGAGTATTCCGGAAGCTTTGTTCATTCTTGGTCGCAAACCTGGTCTTTGTGTCCAAAAAGAATTTGTTTACACTGTTACCGTGGTCATTTACAGTTCGTTAGTACCTTTTTGAGTCGTGTTCTCAGTTTTCCCGTGTTGTTGCATTTTATTTCACTTGGTCGTTGCACATGAATAGGGACCACGAAAGCGCTCGTGCATTATGTTCTTATTACATTGTTTTGATTTTGGTGTTTATTGTTGTTGATGGGCGACTATCTTCATTTTCAATTGAATTGGCATCACAACTGCTTCAAAAGTTAGAATAATCTGTAGATGCCTGATTATCATCACATATTTCCAAGGTTATCCGCAAAACAAAAGGTGGTTTGAGCGATATTTTTACTTTGCGAACGGTATCTTTCGATCATCGTCAGGCAATAGTCCGTTATTTCAAACAATGCCCGATGATGGTATTTTTAATAGCGTAAAACGATTGGACTCCTCACTTAAATATGAATTTGAGTGGCTTTGCTTACTGATTCATAAGAGTCAATGATTAGTTTATCATACTATCGCAGTTATAAAAGAATGAACTCTTTCATTTCAGGATGATAAAAGAATGCACGACTACAATGTCAAAAGGAGAGTTGACGATTTTCTTGAAACTGTCAAGTATCAGGTAAGGCCGATATTTCATCTCTTGCTTGAGATGTTTTCATCAATGAATATTTCATGAATTAATCTATCGAAAGTAGCACCGAAAGTATCTTCACATTTCATTTCCGAAAATTAAAGTTGCATGCAAATTGATCACTTTCCCGTATAATTATAACCCGCATTGTTTCGAAGCGTCTTAGCGGGGGCATAAAGTAACTTGAACTGGTAAAAATGCGTCACATTTGATATAAATGTCAGTTTAAAATACAGTACACTCCGCTTCAGCGTTGTAACCGGTCAGGTTTTACTCGACCCGGCAATTTTCTGATGTCATGCTTTTATTCTATTACAGGTACATGTATTGAGCTTGCTTCCCTTGCTGACGAATTCTATCTCAAGAACAGAATACATTGTATCCTAAGATCCTATAAATTATACACTATTCAATATATAATTATAGTAGGCCTTTCACCTATTTAACAATCTAAACAGGCTACCGGTACTATACCGTATAGAGAAACTTATTAATTTAGTTTATGTAGATTTGAAATTCTTCTCTTATATGTGCTGAAGTTTGAACTTTTTAGAAGTTTAAAATAGATAAGTGAATGAACCTTCTGTCTGACATCCATGGTACTGGGTAAAAATAAAACAAAAAATTAACGCTCAATACAAATATGAAGCTTATTATTTCAACAGCTTATTAAAAGTTTGTTTTTCAGGCAAAATATTATACTACAAATCATGCTATGCTCACGATGGGATGTGATTTTCAATATCAGAACGCAAATACGTGGTACGCGAATTTGAATAAGCTTATCAAGTATGCAAATGAAAGGGTAAGTTTTTAAAGTATATATCAAACATTTTCAAAAGTGTCACCGTCTAGAGGAATTGCAGCCTTGTTTATCCGAATTGTAGTTCAATTTTAAACGTCATGTTCAGTACTTACAAATACCTACGAGTATATTCATTTCAGCAAGCAAATGGTAGCAAGTATCATTTGATGTATTCAACGCCATCATGTTATACGTATGCAGTTAATCAAGCCAAGAAGGTATACGCTGCTCCGAAGAAAGATGATTTCTTTCCGTAAGTATGAATACACTTCCTATGCATGCTAAGCACAAAGTGATACATGTAATGGCTGTTGACTTCAGTAATAAAGGTAGCAGCTGATCCTCTTTGACGAGAGTTGCGAGTGCTCCAATTTTTATATAAGATTCTGTTATATTAAGAATTATAGCTAAATTTTTTGTCATTTAAGCGCAGTTTGTAAAGAAAGACATAGAAATCATTACGGAATAAAATTAAGTAATGATTGAAATATACTGGGAATTTTTTCAACTCATAAAATCATAATGCTCAATTTCTCCGATCCGGCCTGATCACCTCGTACATAAACATTGAAACAATACATGTACACAGAAATCAAATGCTAAATCATTTGAAATCATGGAAGTTCAAACACAGACATCACAAAAATCAAAGAAATAGAAATTAAATATGCTATCTCATATGCTATTTCTTGTTCATCAGTCTAGGGCAACCCAAAGTTGCAGTGCAATTTTTTGCAACTTTTTGCATATTTTAAGGTAAAATGCGACATTTTGCAACTTTCACTGTCATTTGTAATAAAGATAAGTTTTTTAATTTCCTCATTCTTGGATCAACTCAGCTACCGGCTAAACCCAATCTAGATGCATTTCGTCATGCTTTCAATTCTAAAAATTGTGTGGTGACGCTTTTCTATAAATAGCATTTACGTCAACTACTTCTCCTTCTTTGTATGTGCTGCTTCAGCGTTGTCAGCCCACTTCCGAATCAGTAGAAAGTTTTTCTTTATTGAAAAAATTTCTTGCTGACGATCGACATTTTCATCCTGAAAATATTGAGGCTTACCTTGTTTGTACTACAACAGCAGTGATTAATCGACGTTTGTATTGTGAACTTATTTTTTTAGGTGGTATGAATTTTGTTTTGTATGACGTGAAAATATATTGTTAAATGAACGCTAGTTACTTATTTTTAATTTGAATAGAACACATTCAAACGGGCATACACATACATATTAACTTTTTACCCATGATTGCCATTATCTGTTGCTATTTGACCCATAGCATTTATTTCAAGCTATTCGGGGGCTTTAATTGCAACTTTTTGCAACTTTTCGAATTTTAAGTGCAACTTTTGAAGTTTTTCAATGCAACTTTGGGTTGCGCTAGTCATCACATATCCTTTTCACTATCACAAAGAAGCATTCGTCTTCTTTGCGCTCTTTTGAATGAATTTTTTTGCATTTTGATTCCATTGTTTTTTGCTGCTTCTTCACAATCTCTGTTTAATGCTGAATCGGAGAGACGGCAAGAACGACAAAGCCAAGAGGAAATTACCTCTGGAAGCAACTACAAGAGCGAAAAGAAGGGTCAGTGTTATGGAGAAATTGTAAGGAAAGGCATGATGAAGAAGAGCAGAAATTTACACTGAATGTGACGAGTGTGCATTGCAACAACGCCATGGAAAGACAGATAGCAGAAGCGGATAACATCAGGAGCAGTTCAGAAAGCTCAGCATCAACATGAATACAGAAACGGTGGAATCAAGCGAGTGTGCAGCTGATTTTCAACACTGAGCTATGCTGACTGAGACCTAATTTATATTTCTTTTGTTTTTTGATGTCTGTATTTGAACTCCTATGATTTCAAATGTCTTTACATTTGATTTCTGTATACATGTAAAGATTGTAGGATTTGTTTCAATGTTTATGTACCAAGTGATGAGTCCGAACCGGCGAAATCGAGTATTATAATTTTATGCGATAAGTATTTTAGTTATCATTTAATTTTATAGCTAAATTACATAGCAAACTTCTCGGTGGACAATAAAGCTTTTGATAACAAACTTTTCAGGCGTCACATCGAATCTGCAATAAATCAATTGAAATTTAATGTCTATATTCAGTATTTATTACCGGTTACTACATGTAATTCTATAGTTGCATCTTTCGTTGATACCTTTAAATATTCATTGTTTTTAGGTATGCTGATTCTGCGCACAGTTTCTGGACTGGGTATTTCACAAGTCGATCATCATTGAAGTACATGGTGAGAAGGGCAAATGCATTTTTACAAGCTGCAAAACAACTCAGTGTCTTCTCAAACCTTCCACCAGCATTGACTGAACCGTTCATTGACCCACTCAGTGAGTTTCATGTTGTCAACAATTGCGGATCAGTGTGCTTGCAGTATTTATACAAACAGAAATTTAGATAAATCATTGTGCTGTGCACTAGCCGCACTTGTTCGCAGCGGTGCATAGAAAATTTTAAAAGTTGCGCTAAAGCACGTATGGAACCATAGCCGAATGTTTTCGCTTCGCGTTATAAATGTAGATTGTCCTGTGATAGATAATTAAAACTTCAAAATAAAAAAAATGATAGGGTCTCCATCTTTTACAAGAAATTTCTCAGTTTCTAGAATTCAATATAAATTTTAGGAAAACTCTAAAGAATTTGAAGACTTAGGACTGGTGCAGCAGTTAAGAGACACGCCCGTCACGTGATTGAAACGCAACATGAAATACCTATAAAACAAAACTGCATGAGCAGCACCTGATTTACATTGCGAGCAGCAAGTCAGCTGCTGCACTGTCTACTCACATGTGTTGAAATAATGGACGATGATCTGTCAGGTTACTGTAACAAGATCTGGTAGATTAGATACAGAAAATTAAGCAATCAGATGACACTATTATTGCAGCAGGCTGCAAAGAAATAGACTTCGTTCTAATCGCTGAATTGCACCCACAGAATTAGATTCATCTGCGCGCGCTTCGAAGCAGATAAACAAAATATTTAATTCTGTGATTGCACCTGAAGTGCCACTACATCACTGACGTTATGTTCTGTGTCAGAAGAAATTACGACAATCGTCATAACGAGGTCATCTTCGTCATCTGCTGCACAGCACATGAACTGCCAGTGTAAAGCAGGCCTCACATGGGCATTAATTCAATTTTGCCGTTGCCTGCAAATGACTCATCATGCGTAACACGTCCATCTTTATGATGGTTCTTAAGGAATTCTTTAAAACTACAGTAGATGGAAACAGAATTTATACAGACATGCGACAAAAAGATGAATAATTATACTGACTTAATTACTAAATCAGTGGCGGACGAAACGTCGGGCTTTTAATTGATTTTCAAAAAAAGAGCATGCATGCATGCAGATTTGTATTTATACCACAGGAAGAGTATATTTTTTTCGCTGGAATGCGAAGATATAGTTCCGCAAGAGGAACAACAGCAAGGTAGATAACATTCACTATGGGATCCCGAAATTCTGAGGTCGTGAGATTTGAGATTTAGCGACATAAAGAGCTTTATCATGACAATTTGAAGTATCTGATTTTCGTCACTATCCTAAATATCAGGAAATGAATGCGTCGGTAATAAATTTTAAAAATTGAATTATAATTTTAACCGAAACGATGCAGCAAATTCAAAATTCGCAAATTTCGATGAGAGCCGTTATGTGCAGAAAAGTCAGTGAACTGGTGCATCGCGAACAGCCCTAGTTTCTAATTTTGAGGAAACTTAATTGTTTTCAGAAATAGACGGAGCTCGTAGAAATAATTAGCCGTAAAAATGCCTTGCATTGGCTTCGTTGCATTAGATGGACAAATAATGTAGTGATAATGATTAATATATAAAATGATTATCTGTCCAACTGGGTGAATGGAATTTACATGCATTTGGTGTCATTTGTTCCCGAATCATTGACAGCGAATAACGGCAACTATAAGCTTTGTGTTTTAGCATGTTGCCTCATTGTACAGCACAAGAGTACATGTATGTCTTCACCATATGTGATTTCAATACGAAAATGTATGGTTCTCAGCAATGAGACCATATTTAAGTAGCATAATGTCATACCGATGTACAGTAGATCATGAATCAACGCAGCCTTTCCGAATTCCTCAAATCACATCGATGCAGTTTAAAAGATTTTTGCTATTGCAATTCTATCCAGCATTCAAGCATCAAATCATCAAAGTTATAAAGCTTCTATACTGAATGAATGAATGACTACTTAAAACTTAAAAATATAACACGACTAATTACAGGAAGAGCAATGGGAGTCTTGCAACATCATGACGCTGTATCTGGAACAGAGAAACAGGCCGTAGCATACGACTATGCTCAACGCTTATCTGAAGGCTTAGTTCCAGCCCTCACTGGAATGTCACAGTCTATGACTTCCCTGACAAAAGTCGCTGACGCGTTCGTTGTTTGTCCTATGACCAATATCAGCGCATGCAATTTCACTCGGCAGCAGAACGCAGTAAGAACATTGCAAAAATGCTCTTTTTTGTTATATCAACCTAACTGCTTGCTTTTTCATCTTCAGTTCAGTGTTGTTGTGTATAATCCGGCCTCCCAAGCAAGAAACCATTCGGTGCGATTCCCAATTTCCGATGCTTATTCAAATTATTTGGTTTTTGACTCCAAAGGTGCTCGTATAGACGCTTTCGCAATGAAGGTTTCTGCTCGCACCAGCAAAATTCCTGAAGGAAAGCATGAGAGAGGAAATTATGACTTGGTTTTCGAAGCATCATTGCCGGCTCTTGGATACGCGTATTATACTGTCACAGTTGTCAAGCAATTTGGTCTAGGGCTGCCTGCTCCACCTCAAATGATCAAGTTGCATGAACCTGGAACAGTGGAGATCAGCAACGGGGTGAGTTTTCAATATCTTTCCTTGTCAGAACGATTGTAGCAGAACTTTCGATGACCGTCAGCCTCCACAGTCATGCGCAAGAGAATTTTTTTTATTATCACAGACGTAGCGGAAGTGATGACAATTCAAGTAAGTCGAAGTCATTCACAAGAATCGAAAATTAAGAAATTATGAACTGCTGAATAAATAAGAAATAAGTAAAGCAAAAAGAAGTGAAAATGAGGGACAGTGACAAAACATAATCGTATCGTGTTCCCACATCAACTTTCACGTGACCCAAGGTAACTCAATCGTATCCATTCGCACACACATTCGCAGCCTTTCTTGGCACTGTCTCATCACTGTCGTATTCATTCGCGAAGCGTCTCACTGGTGTCGTGACCCAATTCGTGCATGTTGTGTCGGCGAAGCCGCTATGATGCCCATGAGACGCGTGAGAATCACCTACGATTCCGTTGTGAATGGAAAATTCGCCGACTTCATCGCGACATATTTTGAAAATTCCAAAATATTCTCCATGAGTCGCGATGAAGCCGTGATTCTCCGCGAACTGTACGACTCATTGCGAATGACAATGCGAATGATTGCGAGGTGGTGACGAATATAAAATTATGTTAAAGTTATAAAATTCGCCACAATTCGCATGAAATTCGCATTCGTGTGAAAGCCCCTTTATTGCAAAATTATAGCTTTTGAGTCCACAATGCCTCTTTGGTGAAGCGACGCCGCCAGCTTTCGTCCCTGTCAATGCACTCCATCCGACCCAAAGCAACCATATACATGTAGTCAGTGTTGCACAGATGTTTGGCCAGCTGCGACCGATCGACGTCGAGGGTTTGAAGAGAGCTTCTGTGTTCCTTCCTTCATTCATCCAATGATCGACCACTTTCGCCGACATAGAAGTTGCAATCTGACTCGGAGCACAAGATACGGTATACTGAGGCTTAGTGGATATATTATAATTCACTCTTGGTCGAAAATTGAAGCCTTGGATACTCTGTCGCAAACCTTCACAAATGTCTGTAGAAAATCAAAAGGAGATTTCCGGTGCAATTTTCCCATCTGATTACCTCATTACTTCCCGATGTGCAAAATTACAGGTGCTGTTCAAGCTTTTTTATTCTAATTATGTTGCGCTATATTAAATTTGTCGAAAAATCCTAGAGTAACATGCTGTTAGGCGAAAGTTTTTATACATACATTGTAAGCGGTGAGCTGCCAAATGAAATAAATTTCGCTGTCAAACCTGCTCAACAAAAGTAACTAGCATTTATTCCCAAATGAAGATGGTTTGCCTTTCATGACTACAAGACCGCCAGAATTATTTAATGACGTAGTGTCCACCAGAATGGTTTTACTGGAACCACTCATGCTTAGTTTGTTTTTGAGTATCATAGATGTCCTGAGCTGTAGAAGATTTACTGAATATTTTCATGTAGCATCATTTTGCTATTTTAACTAATTTTACATGTGATGTGCATTTATTTCTGAGTCAGGTGATGCCGAAGTCACCTCTACTCTTATGTTCCGACCCGATCCCGAGTCTACCTATGTCGGAGTTCCGAACGATTCATTAGATAATCACAATTGCACGATAGTTACTCTGCAAGCATGGTTCTCTCTATAGGCTATATATCAGATATAAAGTAATTTTGCTTTGAGAAATCAACATACATTATCACTTCGGATGTATCTTAATCTTCATAAATTACTTAACCTTTTGGCTGCGCTGCATATTTCATATACCTACCGAATTTCAATGAACCCGAGTTTACTCGTATCGAGACAGTAAGACAATATGACTGGTGCGTTGCAGGCGGTAATATGAGAAATATATTGAGAAACTGAGCCAGAGTTGACTCGTATCTAGATAGCAAGACAATATCACTGAAACACTTTACGTAATGCTCTTTATCTATGAAGGGGTTTCGGTCAAAATTGAATTATCCACTGCTTCTGAGATGTTGAATTTTGTGCATAACATGTATACTTCTCAGAGAAATTCAATGAAAAGCTTTATTTCCAAACATCATGTTTATACACGTATATAATCAAAGCACTGACAATAATCTTGTTCAAATCTTGAGCAATGTGACCCTGCTTGAATCGAGATAATTAGTGAATCTGATACTTATGAAAGGTTAATTCGGAATCAGAGGAGTCATCTAAATCTCTCTTTAGTTTCGAATTGCATGGTATTGACGGCAACACATTGCAACAGGAGGAGGGACATTGCATTCTGTCCAATACAGGACAGTAGAAGCACAAAAACTTCTCCATCAGCAGATTATCGAAGTCTACATCTTCACCCATATAATAGCTTTAATATTGTTGTGAAGCAGCCTGAGTCGTCATCTAAAACTATAGTAGCAGTGATCTTTTAAAGTCTACAAAGTGGCTATCAATAAGCAAACGACCGTTTCGAATGTTTTAGAATGGGAGATGTAGGCAAAATATGCCTCTTCCTTTTCTTTTGAATATCAGACTACAATGTATTCATATAAATTAGCCTTCATGATCATATAGGAAATAGTGGAGAATTATTCAACATGATGGTTGCGACTGAAGTCAATGTCAAAGCAAACTTCAGCTTGATCAAATCCTTATCTCTGGCAGATTTCATTTTTTCATGTGATGATATGTTGCAATGTTGTGCTTTAATCTGCTACATTCAAGTTGAAGAATCAAACCACTCCGTTAAGTTTCCGCCGTGCCTAAATTACCCATCGAATCAATCTGTAGGATGAGGTAATGAAACGGTTCTTAGCATGCACATCGGCGTATCATTTGGCGAACTCGTCATGCCAGGGTATTTTTCTACATACTAACTAGGTAGCCAAATGGTTACCTTGCCCCCTCAAATTGGTTCCGTTGTCCTGTAGGAGAGCAAAAACTAGGTAACCACACTTTTATACGTATTATTAAATTACACTGACTAATTTCTAGAGAAATAAAACATTCAAAAATTTGACTTGGTAAATAACCGTCAGTTCATGATCACACTTGAGTCTTAGACGGCATTATCTATATATCATCCACACTTTCATGGAGAAAATGTTCGAGAATGGAAAGATAAGGATCCAAAATTTGCTATTTGGTAAGAATGTGTTCTTCAAGCAATATAACTGCACTCATTCATGATATTTTTTGTGTCATTGCGCTGTTTCAAAAGGAGCTGAGGAGATCAGATCTCAGATGCATTGGTCATGCGCGATGCTGCTGTTTGAAAATTGTCTGATATGAGAGACGATTAAGTTTCTAGTGGACAAGACGAAAATTGAAAAATGTAAAGCAAAGGAAGCAACGAGGATGTGCAGTGATCAGAAGCTGAAACATTTCCCGACAAAAGTTTGAATTATATTCCTCAGAATGGAGAGCGATGGTAAAATCAACCGTCTGATAATTTCCATGAACGGCGTTAGCAAGATCGTTTTTGATAACAGACTTGAGATGGTGAACTTCATGACTGAAAGAACGTCGTTTGCAGAAACTATCATTACTGACTTACAAAGATAGACTCTGTAAAGAAGTTTTTCCTTTTTTTGGTTTTGGTGCTCGCATAAGGTTAGGTTAAGGTGCTCGCAATCACCCACAGGCCATGCATGATACACCGAACACCAAAATGTAAAACATGACATGGCCTGCTCCAGGACAGTCCAAACTCGGACTTCTCAAGCACAAGATCACAAATCGCCAAGCCATACTTCTGGTGGCTTTAACAGCGAACAGGAAGATCTCCATCGAATCTGCTGATCCTGGGACGTCAGTGGATGCTGACAAGTGCATTTGAACTTAAGAGTAAGTGAGCGAGCAAATGAGGTTTTCAGAAGTTCACTGATGAACGAGTGAACTCAGCGAGCGGGATATTTCAGTTTCCACCACTGAACTGAAATATGAATTTGCTGTTCATGAACCGAAGAGCAAACTGAAATGTCTTTCCAATTTTTCCAATTCCTATCGATCTATTGACAGTGCATTTACAGTGCTTAGATAAAAAAGCAAGCCTTGTTCCTACAAATACATTTTCCCTAAACAAATTACTACGAAAGGATATGAAATAAAGTTCGTAATTAAAGAAGCTAACGTAAGGAACACGGTCGCATAAATTTGCCAGTCTACTTACAGACAAATGAATGCGATTGTTGATAGTTGATAGTTGATAACATAAAAGTGACATGCATATAAAGATAAACAAGAACATACTATACAATGCACTAACTATGAAATACTTACTATCCAATTTTAATTACAATAATTTATTAACTTATCACATGAGCTTAGACTTATAAAAACTTAAGCCCTACATTGCTTTTTGAGACATACCCGTAGATAAGTGGAGCAAAGGTCATCAAAGTGAGCATCAATGTGAGCGACAGTACTCTGATGGAACACAGACTTACTCCTGAAATGCTGTCATGAGCACATTGTCCTAAAGTGCCCTCTCGAGCAAATGGTTACCTAGTAGAGATACCTTAAAAAATGCCCTTCGTCATGCCCATAATTGTTGCACAGCTACATCAATAGGTGTGTCAGGAGAGAAAGAGGGCGATTAAGATGAAACGCTATTAAGGTGGCCATGTTATATAAAAGTTCGCATCATTATCCCGGGTAAAATATTTGGATTAACCGCAAAAAGTCGGTGCACTTGCAGTTGGTTGATAGCTCAAATTTTCCAATAAAGCTTATTTTCGTGAACTGCAAGCAATGCATTGCATGTTTAGAACAAAACAGACTTGTTTAATTCGTCACATTTGTGGTGGAAACACACACACATTAGTTTTGTCATTTTGCTTGGACATCATTATTGCTGTGAGGAATTAGCATTTAATTCACAGAAATTTAAGTACGTTTTTGATCGGCTAGAGGAATGATTTGTTATGATAAGTAGACAAATGAAACTTCACTCTGTCGGATATCATCGATATTGGCCGATGCGTTCACTTATAGGTGTTAGACAGAATTAGTTTCCGCAGGGAATGAGACCGACAATGAGACTTTCACAGAAAGATGTAGCCGACATTGCCGTTCAGAAGCATGATAATAACTAATTCACAGCTTAGGAAATGACCTGAAGACATCACATGTCAATAATTATGTCTCTAGACTTAGCATTTTTAACTTAATATGCGACAACATAGAAAATTTCATATTAACCAAAAACTTCAATCTGCGTCCCATTGGATTGACATGTTTTTTCTTTGATCGTGTCTGACGAGCCGAGGAATCAGGTAGAACTGTGCAGACGAGCAGAATCGTAGAAGAGATATGTGCCCATCATCCCGTGAAAGTTTCATCTTCGGCCGCGTTCTTTGCAGAAGCTCGTTCTGGTCGTTCATGAACAGAGCACAATGAACCCGTCGAGTTCAACTGAAGAAGTGACCATACGTAATGGCAACAATTAAATCTCTAAAGCGGATCTTTAGTGCCATGAATAGGTTTGCAGAACAATGCACGCGCTTTGGCAATCACAGCAACATCAGTCACACTCACATATAACCTATGACTGGTGTTGCAAGAAATTGCCACATCTAATGAGAATTTTAGAATGAAATCTCTAGTACAATGTAGTACTTTAAATTGTTCGCTAAAATACTTGGCTACTAAATATTCACTCTGGTAGCCCAGATATTTAGTTAAAAATAGTATTCCTGGGAATTCGGCACTTGAAAATAATCAGGAATATCCGAAACCGAATTTTCTGGGGTGAAACCCTACTTGCATCGACTTCAAGTTATCTCATGTTAAATTAATTCCGAATCTTTCGAATCTTTTCAGATCGTTTCATTGATATTCGACAGTCTTAATGGTATGCTAATTGAAATGAAGAACATCAGAAGCAACATTTCATTCCCTCTACAAACCAGTCTGAAGTTCTATACTGGATGGCAAGGCGATGGACGACCATCAGGAGCTTACATTTTCAGACCAAATGAACAAGTCGCCAATGGTTGGTCAACTGCAACTCTGACATATCAAGAAAATGAGTTAGTTAAGGAAGTCTACCAAGAATTTACACCATGGGCAACATTAGTTTATCGCATTTACGCTAATTCCGATCACGTAGAAATTGAATGGACTGTTGGACCTTTGCCTGATGCGTAAGTTGCATATCAAAATCTAATATACACTAAGCAACATCGAAAAGTTTCCACCATTCATTCTATGAATTTCTATTCTTCATGGACGATGGCGTGATTGTCAGTTTGCCAATGATTGTGCGACTAGTCAAATGCAGTATTCTGATCTTATTAATTAATTAGCGCATAGAAACCTACATGTCATTTAACAAAATCGAATGCCTAAATACAATGCATTAATGAAAAGCGATAACTGAATGCAATATTCACTGTTTATGTTGAGTTGGGAAGAACCAAGTTTTGTTCGATATTCAAAATATAATCTCTTTTTATATATAATTTGCGATATATTACGATCAGCAACTGGTGATCATCTTCAGGCAAGTGAATCAATTCTGCATAATTCAAAGTAACTCAAAAGTTGCAAACATATTAATGTATAAGCATAGAAATGAAAGGTATAGGCGACTGGTACTGGTACTGGTGTAAGGTACTGGGTTGTACCAGTAGCTAGAGCAATTTGATAGCTTTGATCTGACTGACATAGAACAATTGAAACAGGTAGTACTGGGTTACAATTTACTAGTAGTAGAGAGGAATAACTCTAACATGACTACAAACACACATAAAAGAAAATTAAAATCAAATGAAGAGGAAATCGCTAAACGGCTGAAGTTCACTGCTGTTGTTCATTTGAGGTTTTAATTGTTTGATGTAGTAAGCTTCACTAAGACGTAAATTTCTATTGTCATTATCATGTGCTAGTATTTCAGTTTGAAAGATGTTCATGTGAGATGAGTTGAGATGTATGTTCATGGATGAGTCTTTCTTAGTTTTTTTCATGAACATACATCTCAACTTATGCCACACGAACATTGTGCAAGTGTGTTGTCCAAAAATAGTGCCTTATTTCAACTCAATAACTTTTGTGTTTTACACACAGACTGTGCTTAAATTAAAATAGTTTCTTCAGTACCGGTACTACAATTCTATCATGCGGTATTCCTGTTTTATGATATTATATGGAAAGTGGTATGTGCAATTTTCATCTCTCTCCACGTTTTAAAATTTATGAGAAGCTTGCTCAAGTTGATATCAAAATGAAACTTTAAATGTACGTAATAATTCCCATTCACACGCAAAATGCCATGCACTTTAAGTGAGTACTTTTTGAAATTGAAGTGCTTGAATCGTAGGCGATGTACGTAGATCAGATATGTGACTATACTATTTTTTACAGTCCTATGCATTAAACTTGCAGGTATGTATATGTATCGCTTTATCTGCTGCAAGCTATAGCAGCTTATACCTGAATTGATCCCATAATCCGTTAGGAGGACAGGATAGTAACCGTTTATTCATGAAGAGATTTTGCTGAGTCATTGCGAGAAATCCTTGCGAGTTAGGATTCAGTCCAGGGGTTGGAAAAAGTTAATTGATATGAAATTAATTGCAAATAATTGATTGATGAACCGTCTTCAATTCAATTATTTGATTGGATTGGTTGTCAGTTATTCCAATTAATTTCAATTATTCACTGTTCAAAAAAGCGACTTATTGAACAATCACTGTAAGCTGTGCAATATAACAAATAGGCCTACACAGTCGATAATTTTCGAGTAAAATTCTGTAGACCTACTCGTAATTAAAAGCGGAGAAAAGTCTGATTACAGTCTAATGCGACAATTGTTCTTAATAATCTATAGCATTCATTTTACCTTTAATATAGAATTCTCTAACTAAGCACATATCTGTTTCATAATGTTATCTGTTTCATATATATTCTAATAATCTTTGATAAATTCAAATTGTGGTAAACCTAATGAAACACATACTATCGCGATCACCAGAGTGACAGTGTTCAGTGTTTGAACTGGGAAATAATACTCGTATAATGGAGGAGAATGTAAATATAAATTATCGGTCATTGCTTAATATTGTCATGAGTGCATTTACATTTCTTTCATGTAAATTAGCTCAACGAACAGATATCACTTACACGTTCTTTTTTTATTAATTTACTGTTTTCATTGTAGTTATTATTTATCATGCATAAAACTTGATTTGTAATATTAAATTTCAGTGATAATATCGGTCGTGAAGCAATCATACATTACAAAACTCCGTTCAAAACATCGACGTTTTACACGGATGCCAATGGTCGGCAACTTATGAAGCGACAGTAAGTATTGTATATTTGGAATAATATGCTATCTTCATTATACAAATATGATTGCTATCCTATAATTTTTGAAGTTTTTAATTCCAATTATAAGTGAGATTGCTACTAATCAAGAGCCAATAGCTTACAAGCTGAAACTTCGATTATTCGTTGATGTATTAACGGATTGCTCTACACGATATGAAATTGTCGTCAAAGGAGCTTTTCAAACTGCTCCACAGACATGCTTTACATGGTGTGCAAATGACTTATGGTGCAACAGAACACGAAAACGAATTGCGATTCGTTTTTTATATCAAGTAAAATGAACGTCGTAAAAGATGCGGCAACGATTATATCCGTGTTGATTGTTTGAATAAGTTTGTATTGATAAACAGCTGATTTGGGAAATTTGCACCGCAATTTCAAAATCAAAGATTCAAAAATTCAAGAATTTGCATGTCTAAGGTAAGACTAAGATAAATGCCAAATAATACACGAATTTCCAAACTTTTCCCTCCAAATTATCTAGAGAGACAAATTTTATAGAGTTTCATATTCAATCTATTTCCTATTGTACTTTTTTGATGAATAATTAGTTCACTGAAAATAGCAAGGGCTTGAGTATCATTATATGAGCTTGCTAACCTTTATCTGTAACAAGAATATAAAGCAATCGATCAAATTGAGATGCAGCTTGTATGACATCAGTTAATTTATGCAACTTTTAAATTTGTAGTACGGCAAGAAACTCTGAATTCGTGAATGGATAAATGCTTGCGTATTTGTTTCATAATTATCAACCATTCTACGCAATTGCACGTGTATTTTCAGAGTTTCATTTGTCTTATAGGATAAATTATCGAAGCACCTGGAATTTCAGTAATAGTGAGCCTGTTTCTGGCAACTATTTTCCGATCAATTCCAGAATTACAATCAGGGTAAGTGTTATTAATATTAGATATTGCTTCTTTTTACACAATAATGATTTGAGTTATATAAGCACTTGATTTTAGGCATAAAATGACTGACTTTTTATAGATATAATTTTTATCACAGATGTATGTGACCACAATAAAAACCTTTTCATTAAAATGGCAATAATCGGGTACTTCGAGATTGCTTTGAAATTGGCGTAATGGTAAATTCGACTAGCCGCATCACTATCATATTACCGTAATTTGCGGAGAACCAATAATCAGGCCTATACTATAATCGCATCAGGGAAACGCATTCGTACAAAAAGTACTTAAAAAACTCCTAACTGCCTTCTCATCTGAGTAACTCGCTTATAAGTAAGCTTATATTAAGCATATACGTGAAAATATTATTCCATGCAGAAGATCTATCCATGGTCCTACATGTATGCTGGCTAGGCCTAAATAATTTTGGTTGGATTGTGTAGGCCGATCTTGATTAATGATTTTGAAACGTTAAAAATTAGCCTCATCAGCATTTTTGGTGACTTGCTAGTGGCGTAAAACCGGCCTGCTGTCGGTGCCATGCCTGGAGTTTGCTGGCCGCCGGACCGGCCTGTAGTTTGCCGACCGCCGAACCGGACCGGTCAGAAAATCGGCCGGATTCAATCTCTGGAGCAGCAGTCTCCTTATAACTTGAAATCAAATAATGTTGAACATGCTGTTTGTGTAATAAAGGGTGTTTCACTCTTCTAGGCCGCTATATGAAGAAGCTTAGAACGATATTATCTCGCATCTGCTAAGACGCGTCATTGATTTGATAAGGTAGATGCTCTCATGAATGCATAGATCTAGGAGTCCATGTCATGAATGAAGCGCTTGGATAGCTAGATATCTATGGTCATCATTAATGCAACATTAAGGCCGAAGGCACACAGCATAAGTCACAAGCCGTAATCCATAAGCCGTGACTCCGTCACTCCGCTGAGAATCCTTGGGCGATTATCTTCAATAGAACCGACGTTGTAGTGTAACGCGTCATTTTTTATCCTTGAACTTCTGATACAAAAATGCTCATGATACAAAAAAGCTGATACAAGAATTAGAAAAAATATCATTTATCTTCTTCTTATGGTTGCTTGCATTATCTATATGAGAGCAAATATTGTCAGAATGACTTATGGCTTAATTGCTTGTGGCTAATGGCTTATGTCTTATGGCTCATGACTTATGGAGGATCGTGACGCAGCTTGCAAACGATGGCCTAATCAACGCTAATTTGAATTATCAAATGCAGTTCGAATATATTCACTTGGTACAGCTGAAGCCAAAGAAATATATCGAGAGGTCTATGCGCTGACATTTTGAAGATACTTTGTCGTCACGCTTTGTGTCAAAATGCTGATAAAATGACTACCGGGCACTATATTGGTCAATATAGAAAAGATAATTTCATCTTAATATCATCCTTCATGAACAGAATCAAATTATCATTTAAACAAGCACGTTGTTAAGTGCATTTTTGTTTTTTATAAATGAGTGAAATTAGAGGACCATTCATCCCAGTAAAACACATGATATTATTGTAAAAGAGTGGAAACAGCAAAAATCAATTTTAGGTGTTATTTCTTAACTTCTAGCATCACACTGTGTGCAATTTTTAGCGTAGCCTTTCAATACATGGATGTGATGTGATCCCTCATGTGATGCCTCAGGTATTCATGTATTTTCTCCATTGATCTCCAGGTATTTTCAATAGATATTCGGATCAATTAAAGCATCACCATTTCTCCCTTTATATTGAACATTTAAAGCTGTTTTCAGGATGAAGGAAAAAGCGGACTTGAGTTCGTTGTTCTAACTGATCGAAGTGAAGGAGGAGGCTCTCATATTCCGGGAGAATTAGAAGTCATGGTGAGTGCTTCAAGCTTACAATGCCAATGACATCCTGCAAAGTTTTTTCATCAAATTTTAGTTACACAGAAGAACTTTCAAGGATGACAGTCTTGGTGTTGGCGAGCCTTTGAATGAGAGAGGCGCTGATGGAAAAGGTCTGATCGTCAGAGGTCGTCATATAATCTATGTTGGTAATTTGGAGAGATCAGCAGTCTTCCACAGGCATCAAGCGACATTGGAATTTATGCATCCCACCGTCTTGTTTTCCAAACTGACTAAACCAGCGTACTCATCGGTAAGCTTTTGCTACCTAGAGAAAAATGACTATCCTCATCATTCATTTAGTAGGTATGCACTATAAACTGTAAACGGTAAATAGGTTATCCGTTAAAATTAACAGCTAGAATTAGTTTCACGGTTTTTTAGTCTGAACTGTAACTATCCGTAAAAACACGTTTGTTTATTCGGGGAGGATCAGCCCGCGTGCTTGGGCTGCTATAGCTTTCTGGGCCGACGGGCCTGCGGGCCAGTTTTCTATACTTGTGGTCCTAATGAGGTAAAATACACGTCATTTGATTTTAAATGAGTCAGCTGAAATACGATCACATGTCAAGATCAGAGATAGGCATGGAGAATCGTCATCAGTCACGTGATTCCTATGCTAGCATGTACGATAGAAACGTCATTGTCGCCATCCTGCCATCGTCAACTGCCGAACCGCGCCATTATTGGCTGACTTATTGATGGGAGTGACAGCATTCCCTATGCACACAACACGCTATTTGTTAACAATACGTTCATATGCCGGCTGCCGCAAGAATGTTCTTAATTAGGGCTGAACCTTGGTATAGTCCCACTGCGACGTTAAAGACGGTCGTATCGTCATGCTTTGATCTCACTGCAATCTTGCTGTCATCATACATTTCCTGAATAACTCAAACATATGGCTCAGGCAGAGCCATATAGAGAGGATTCCATGTAGGGAGGGGGGATGTTTCCGGAGCATGTAGGGATATACTCCCTTGGGACTGTATCATATGCTTTCTCCAAGTCGATGAACACAGCTCTAAAATCCTTCTCTTCCATAAGGGCATCCGCCAGCTTCATTCGCAGTGTGAATGTAGGCTCCGTAGTTGACACTTGGCATGACCCGAACTGGTTTCTGTCAATGGCTGTTATTTGTCTTAGCCTGCTGCATATGATGCGCTCCAGCAACTTAAGACCGTGGCATAGTAGATTTATGCCTCTGTAATTTCCACATTCCTTGTCTTATTCTTGTATATCGGGACTTGTAGTGTGCCGTCTCTCCATCTCTGCGGATCTTGGCTGTGGATAGGATTTTATTTAGGATCGTCGCGATCTTTTCTGTGATCTGTGCAGCACGCAAGGCTTCAGTGAGCAAGTCGTCTCTACTGACTGATTTTTTAGTGGCCATATTGGAATGCTGACACTCTGCTTCACCGGGAATTATTTCGGGAACTTCAACTTCGGTACAGGAAACTGTGCCGCAGCATGTATGGGTCTCTCCTCGTTTTTCAAAATACTCGAGCCATCGCTGCCGATTTCTGTCAGTCTCAATACACAATATTCCTTGGCCGTCCCTCGCTTAGCATCCTTCGATAACTTTAGTCTTCATGTCCTGGCTTCTTGAGATCATACACACAAGCTTTTCTTCCTCTCGACCTATCAGTTTATCAGTTTATTTTTCGAATTTCTTTTTTGAACTTGATCACGAATCTGCAATTAGATCGTCAAAGTTTGCAGGCCTAAGTGAATAATGTGAATTTGTGAAGGAGGCTCAATCATAAGCGTTGACCTATGATAGACCGTAAAGAACGAATAATCTATTATTTCGGAATCATTTGGGCTTGTCCGAATTTTGTCGAATAAATTGTCGGAGAGTTTTGTCGAAAAGAGTTGCTAACGAATTACAAGAAGTGTTGGATCGCCTCATGACTGCTTTCAAAGGTACAGAAAATGTAAAAAAATGTCATTAAACAAACTAAATAGAATTTTCATTGAATTAACTTCGTGTGTGTACCTATGGTTGAAATGAACATTGCAACAATAAATTCGTTTATATGTATTAAATGCTACTTGATATCATTTACGGCACGAAAAAGATTGAAGACAAATTTTTAAATTCTGTAATTCTCTTTGGATAGAAAATGAGACTTCATTTATCCGCTTTTAAGTTGGATTCTTGACACTGAATACCGCACCGATGTAGTTTTTGAGCGTAAAATTGCCTTTTTAATGAGCTTACTGTCTGCGAGGTAGGTTATGCTTAAGCGCTGAGAAGAAAGATCTCCCGAAATAAGCACAATTTTCTGTTAAAAGTTAAACCAGTGTTTGCGAATTGTCTTCAACTGAAAAATAATCATTATCCTTCTCCTTTTTCTCTGATTTACATGCATATTTGCCTTCATGATGGTTGCATGGATTCATTATAACTAATAATTAATTTCAATTCACATTTTATCTCACAGCACTAATCCCTTCAGCACTTCTATAAATAATTCAAAGTCATTAATTGTTGCCTTTTTTATATCTTGCAGTGGTCAGCATTACAAACTGCATTACCTCTAAACGTCCAAGTTCTGACTTTAGAAAACTGGGAGGGCAACAGCAGATTAGTGCGATTTGAGCACATCTATGCTGCGGATGACATGGCTAGACCACTGGCGAAACCGGTCACCATTGATATTTCGGTAAGCTGAACTTTTGAAAATTTTATATATACATATATATATATTTCAAAGAAAGATCGCCCAGGGTAATATTTTTCACGTGCACAATCCGTCACGTGAGATTTTCAGCATCGTCGGTAGAACTAAATTTCCTAAAATTCTAGAAACGATATTGATCAAAAGCAACTTTGACACACTTGCTAACGAGAGGAGTGGATCTCACCCAATCAGACTTCATTTGTAAATTTCACCATAGTTTTTCATTTTTGTATATAAGCCATTTCGTATCTGCTTTTACCATTTGATTGTAACGCTGATGATGGTATGACCTCAAATACCGAAACATGTCCGGAATAAAATCTCACTGCTGAGTACGATGGTTTTGAAACATATATATATATATATATATATATATATATATATATATATATATATATATATATATATATATATATATATATATATATATACCCTTGTAGTATCCTCCTTATTGGCATTTTTAATTAATAGTTTTACGATGAATCTTTCACCATTTTTATTCGTTGAATATTCTTTTTATTTTGTTTTGACCTGGTTTTAGATGTATATGTTACATTGGTTTTGGTATTGCGGTCACAGGATTGATTGTCGGATGATACAGTACGTCCTTCAAAATTGCTGATTGCCTTAATTTAGTAATTTTGTAGCTAATCAGTCTCTCCAAGCTCGACACGGATTTTTGTACGGATTTTTATCTTGATTTCTTGCTTAGTCGTTAACTTTTGTCCGAAGAAGTCAATAGCAGCGATGCTAATAGTTAAAGCCTGCATGACCCCGACACAGTCATGCACCCATTTTCTATGACTGGTGCATGCGGCGGAATTTTGCTTGAGCGTTTACATACGTAATATAAATGTACAAATATGTTAGTAAATGTATGATAAGAAATGTACATAGGTAAGCTACATTGTTTTGCATGAGACATGTAGTGCATGCATGTAGTACATGACTGCGTGCCGTTAGATGCAGCTAGAACGGCGAAGATGCCTGTCAATGCCAGATATCTTTACAACGTCACAAGGTGATCAGTGATAACATAGGTCAATCAAGATCTGTCAATAACAGAAAGGCAGCAATTATTTTCCTGGATTTCTTCTGTTTGAGCTGTGAAAAATAGTAAAATTAATGAAGAATGTTGATCTTAAAAGTTTTCCAGAAAAACGTTGGGATACGAAACACGTGCCCGCACGTGTGCAAATGTATTCTACATCAGTATATGTAGAGTGCATGAGGCAGATGAACGTGCATGCAGCGTTGCGTGAAATCAATGTTACAAGTATAGTAGCATTAACAGCTAGTAGAAATAAGTTTTTTACTCCATTTTTTACCAACAATTGGGCCAAAGGTGATCAGTTTTAATTCGTTGCAACGAGAGAGCTACATTTAGTTCTTTTTTTTATTTCAAGAAAGAAAAAACATTTTACAAAAGGATGACCACTATAAGCAAAAGAAGTTCATATAAAAGTTTTACTTCCCTGCTCGTAGCAAATAGGCCGCATTCCCTCGGTGGATGTATTTCATGAATACATTGAGTTATTTCATGAATTGCTTAATCCAATGTCTACAACGCTTGTTCATTGCATTTGTAAACCTGCGGATTTGAGGATGTCATCAGTCATCACCAGGAGAACTTCAATCAATGAAATAATTCAAATTACTAAGAATTATATTCTATCTTGAATGAATGCTGGGATAATTTTCATCATCACATGAAAATTCAATGATATTGGGATGACATTAACTTTGATACACGCTTACTTTTGTCCCAAAATCAATGTCAACCAAACAACAGTTTTGCAGCACTGAGTGCCAATTACTACATATGCATTGGATGGAGCATTGATCTTATTACTGAGTTGCAAGCTTGACCTGTTATGTGGAATTCCAGCATTTCAAAAGCAGCCTCTTATTTTCAGTAACAAATATATTCGATTAAATGAGCTATCTTATTTAAACAATTTGATTTTTAAAAGAAGAATTTATCAGAAGATCCTTTGGTTAATTTGAATCAATCTTACACAAAGTGATTTCGAACGTTTTAACGCTCACCGAAGCTAATTGAATCCAATTAGCAGCACACATGCAAATAACATTTGAATCACTTCACGCTAAATTAAAGACTATACGATTTTACGAAATTTCTGCAGACATGCCCGTAGTTAATGGCTTCTACGTATGCCTCTCAATCTTTTTCAGAAAGTATTCAAACATGTCAACATAAGCAGTGCAGTGCTGATGAATTTGGCTGCTAATCAAAAAGCCGACGAAATGAAGAGGCTTCAATGGATGACTAGTAAGTTGCACAGCAGCATGACACAATTGCTTATCGTAAACACAGGTGGACAATCCACTTCGTTTAAATTTTGCATATAGAAGACTTAAAAAATAAACTGAACTATCCATTTGTTGCTTTCTGAGCATGGTATAATAATAATACAAAATAGACTTCATCCTATGTTCTCTTCCATGCTTGTCGAACGAGCCAAGCAGGGGAGTTCTCAGCTTTCTAAAATATCCTGCAATATTTACCAGCATTCTTTATTGCTGTACATGTACATATTGATTGTAAATGCAAACTCCTTATACTCATTTATGTGTTGTATAGATAAGCGGTAGAAATTGCAAGTATAGTATGCATTAATTACATGTGCGTTGCATGATAAAAGTTGCGGATACACGGGCATGAAATCGATCATGAAATGCAGGAAAATGAAGTAGGAAAACCAATTCATCATATACTTCTGCATTATAAGTCGTTAGAAAAGTGTATCATAAAAGTTAATGTGTTCTACAATTCTTCAATTTTGAATTGATTTTGGGAAATTTGAATAGCCTACAAAGAAAATTTAATCTTCAAGATATTTATGTTTCCTTATATTCATTTCAGCTGGTGGAGCGGCTAGTGTATCGGGAAGTGGAGTAACTTTGAATGGAATGATGTTAACTCTTCAACCGATGGCTATTGCAACGATAGTGATTTCATAGGTGGAGAGACATTGTCATTTCGAATTCCAATTTTATATTCAGGAAAATGGTGTGCTGTGGCTCATTTCGAATTGATGTGTACATTTGCATGTTGTTAATAATATAGTTTATCTGATACAATTCATCGCTTTTCCGGTCAAAATAATCCATGTAATTGTACCTAAAACTGTAGCAGTTTGGCCTTATATGCTATGCAACCAAAAAATTGATTAAGGACTATTTTATGATAAACTTTGGTGTGATGAACTTTCGTGTCGTAAAAGGTAAATTAAAATTATTTCAAAATTTAAAATGTAATTTAAATTACATTTAAAATGTAATTTAAATTACATTTAAATTACTAATTTACGATGAGAAAAATTGCAAGCGCAAATGGTGAAATCGCTTAAGTCAAGTACAATCATCCAAAGTGTATCGGATAGATATTTATGGGGAACTTACTTACTTACTTCCTCGTTTTGCGTCTCTTCTTCCCGGTTCCGGGGCTGGACGTAGATGCGATGACCCGTTTCCATCTCGAACGATCTAGAGCAGTGTCTTCCGACACCTCCAGAGACTCCAGATCTTCATGGATACAGGCTTGCCAAGTCTTCTTAGGTCTTCCAGGTGGACGGCAACCATCGACTGACAAGTTGTAGACTTCATTGATGACGTCACCATTGGCTCTTCTTACGTGGCCAAACCAGCGCAGACGTCTTTGCCGCAGGCGGACTGGAAGTTCGGGCAAACCACAGCGTCTTGCTACTTCTTCGCTTGTAACTTTGTCTTTCAACCTGACCTTTGCCATATACCTCAGCATTCGTCTGTCAGTACTTCTCAGAAGTTCAACCAGCCTTAGGCCGAGGGGCCACGTTTGTGCGCCGTAGATGAGAACTGATCTTACACACATCTCATACACATGGGCTCTACACTTCCATGGGATGCCTTTGTTGGTAAGAAGACTGGCCAATTCTCTCCATTTCGTCCACGAAGCCGCGATGCGAGTCCGAACCGCTCCTTCTGCGCTTGCCTCTGAGTCCACGACATCTCCGAGGTAACAAAAATCTGGACATCTTTGTAGGACGATCCCATTCACATTAAGTGAATCATCCTCAGACGAGTTGGGAACATCCGCGCACTTCGGACATCGGAAGCCTGTTATTCCTTGAAATGATCGCAATCGGGAGCACTTTTTGTGACACCACACTTTGCAGGAAACACAAAAGATCGAGATTGCTCCGACTTCCCTGCCACAACAACTGCACGGCCACTTTCCAGAATTGGTGCGTTCTTTGCTCTTCCCAGTTACCATGACCTTGGACTTCGCCCTATTGATCTTCAAGCCACGGCGCTCTAAACCATCCTTCCACCTTGAAAACATATCAATGGCTTCTTGCTTGGAGGCAGCTGTTGAAACCAGATCATCGGTGTACAGCAACTCCCATGGGCCGGATCCTCGACAGTCTTTGGACGCTTCCTCCATCACTGTAATGAACAGCAAGGGGCTAAGCGCTGACACTTAATGTACTCCCATGCCGACGTCCAGTTCCTCCGACAGACCAAACTTTGTCACGATTTGCGTTCTTGAACTCCAATATATGGACATTACAACCGAAACCAATCTCTCAGGAACTCCTTGTCTGCGCAATGCCCATTCGATGATTTCTCTAGGGACTCTGTCGAAAGCCTTTTCCAGATCGACGAACACATGGTAGAGCTTCTTCTTCTTTTGGCTGTACTTTTCTTGCAACTGACGAAGGATGAAGACAGCATCAGTTGTAGATTTCCCTCTTCGAAAACCAAACTGCCGGCAATCAATGCTAATTATCTTCCTCAACCTCCTCTCTATGACCTTCTCAAACAGCTTCATACCATGTTCCAGCAGACGAATCCCTCTGTAATTACCGCATTCCAGAGAATCACCTCTCCCCTTGTAAATGGGGATAGTCAGGCTTCTTTGCTATTGAGACGGCAGACCGCCACTGTCGATTGCCTCCTGAAATACTGTCACCAGTCTCATTACAGTATCTTCACCAGCTCCCTTAAGCAGTTCAACTGAGAGGCCTGATGGTCCAGGAGCTCTACCATTTTTCATGTCGCATAGAGCACTACGTAATTCTTCCTCAGTCACTCTTTCTGTGGGTTCTTCTGTTATAATTGGCTCATCGATGGTGAAGTTGCTGCTTTTGTTTAGCAATCCTTCGAAGTACTCTTTCCAACGGATTTTGATGTCTGCTTCTTCAACTAAAATCTCTCCTGTTTCACTTTTCACGAAGTTTCCTTGAACTACATCTTTCACTTCTGTTTTCATTTGTCGCGCAATCCTGAACATCTTGTTTTGCGTTTCGGTCTTACTGATGTTCCTGCTCAATGTCTGCCACGATTCTTCTCTGGCCTTTGCAACAGCTTTCTTAGACAATTTTGACGCATCCTTGTACATTTTACGGTCATTTTCAGTTTTTGACTTCTGCCACTTTTTGAAAGCCAATTTCTTGTTCTTTATAGCTCTTTGTACCTCACAAGACCACCACCACGTCTCACGCTGCACTTGTCGTGGCCGTCCTCTTGTTTCCCCAAGAACTTGCTTTGCTGCCTGAATGACATTACATTGAAGCTGGTCCCAACCGATCTACGATTGAGCTTCATTTTTCTGCTGGCAAACTTCCTCAAATTTTCTTCTCGTTTCTTCATCTTTCAATTTCCATACTTTCAATTTTCTGTTGAAAGTCTTCCTAAATGCCTTCACTTCTTGCTGCATATGTACATCCATAACTAATAGCCGATTTTGTGTTAGGCAGGCCTCTCCAGGGATGCATTTCACATCCCTGATAGTCACATGACCATCTTGTCTCAACAGCATGTAGTCTATTTGAGTAGCGCCATCACCATTTTTGTATGTGATCAACTTTTCACGACCTTTATGAAACTTCGTATTCATGACCAACATTCCGTGTCCTTGACAGAAAGTTAGAATACGTTCTCCTTCGGAACTTCTCTCACCGAAACCATGAGGACCAATCACATCTTCAAAACCTCTTCTGTCCGCGCCAACATGCCCATTTAGATCTCCCGCAATCCATACAGGTTCACTTAATGGAACGCTAGAGATATCATCTTCCAGACTATCCCAGAAATCATCCTTCTGAGCAGCAGATCTCCCTGTCTGGGGGGCATATACTGAATATATGTGAAACACCTTTCCTTCGAAAACCATTTTCACCTTCATGAAGGCGGCACTTGGTCTCTCTACTTGAATAACGTTGCCAATTAACCGATCTCTTACAAGAATGCCGACTCCTTCTCGACTTGTCTTCTCACCAGACCACCAAAGCTTGTATCGCTCATCTCCGTCGCCCAATATTTTGCATCCATTTCCTTTATATTGGGTTTCTTGAATGCAGCACACGTGAGCATTTCTTCTACCCAGCATTTCTGTCACTTCTCTGCTTCTGTCGCAGCGCGAGCCTACGTTTGCAGTACAAATACGTATCAGGTCTAAATCAGGTTTATTCTTCTCCCCCGGTCATTCTTCGCACCCCTAGTCTACCAAAAGACTCCCGGGCACTCGGGGCCATTTGTATATGAGTCATCGCATATTGAAATAGGTGGAGCAGAAAGTGTTACAGTCGCATGCCTGCTGACACTAACTTGCTGACACTAACCACAAATATCGGTTGTGGACCTAGCATTTTCACATCAACAGATGGAAAACCTGCAAGGCAGCAGGCTGGAGGACAAGATCTAAGACAGTCCAGGCCTTGACACGTTACCCAAGGGTACCGCCGCTGTTGGTTCGGGGCTGTTTATTCACGCAAGGCGTTTATTCGCAGCTAACCATCCCTTTGATGGCCCTTCGCCATCCACCACCTGCGACCCGAGAGGTAGGAGTTACAGCTCTCCCCTTCCCGGGAACTGGAAATAAAATATTTAAGAAATGCGGATAGGTGTTGGATCTTTTTTATGTAATAGAAATCAGTCGACCAAAACATTCGTTGTTTTCTAAAATACTTTCTTAATTCTAAATGCTAATTTATTTCAGTCAGATCTTTGTTCATCGACAGAAGGAAGGATTTGCACGGAGACTTTAATTCAAAGTGGATGTAGTATGGATAACACAGACATGGCTATACATATAGCCGACATGGTCCTTGATTTTGTCGAAAACACAGAACAGATATTAATGGTCCACTTATTTGGAGTAGGGGAGAAGAGAAAAGGGTGGGAATGGAGGGACTCTTATAGATTTACAATATAATTGACGAAAAATGTATGGTTTCAACCCTACTATTCAATAATTAATGTTTTGCTCCTTACTTCAACATCCTGTCTTCACATATAGACAACCATTTTGCATCCGCTTTGTTCCGCTTTTTCTTCTTTTCACAAACATATAATAACGTAGACTCACTATATTATGCTTAGATATATTATAGATATCAGATATATTATTCGATATATTGGGGTAATTTTCCGGACGCGTCCCACCGGGGGTGAATTTCGCCCCCTGCTGATCTCCCAAACTACTATATCAATTTTTCCAAATCACGCATCAATCGAAAGGGCATTGAAAAGGTATTCAGAAAAACAGCATTATTTTTTTCTTTAAGGTCATCCCTGGGTTGAGGTGAAGGTCCAAGGTCCAAAAGTTTCTAATAGATCACTATTTGAAATGGAAAATGACCACAAAAACTAATAAAAAACCATGCACGGATCGAAAGATCTGGTCAAGGTGGCTCATGAAATGATTGCTTATCGTTATGAGATTACATAATTTGTATTAGATGAGGTCAAAAGTTGAATAATTCAAACGTTTTGTTCAACTATAGTAGTACTAAAATCGCACATTTTAGTGTTTAGTTTCTGCAGGTGAAGAGACAACCCAATTAGATGAATTTTTATCGAGTCACTGAGGCTAAAAGCAACATGGTTCTGAAAATTTTCAATAATTGCTGAATAGATGCAAAACTAAAAAGTGCAAAAATGATGAAAGATCATATTTGAAATTTGAAAAGTAAAATTCAATCATGCATACATAATAAGCAGATAATTTCTGATTAAAAAACTTTGCTTTGTGAATATCTGTATATTGATAGGAAGAACCCTTTATGTAATATCAAACTTATTTCTTCAAGAATTGATGCCGCAATATACATTAGAAGTGAATATATTCCGAAATCAGCCAAAATATTACAAACATTCACATTTAGAATAGCTTTCACGCCAAAAGTATTGTGCCAAATTCATTATCCTTCAGTAAAAGCTGCATAATTCATGTTAAGTAATCTTTTAGAAATCTGGTGGCCATAGCGTGCATGGTTTAAAAGATATCTAAAAAAATTCGCCGCGAGAGTTAAAGCAGGCAGAAAATCATAGCAAGTGAAAACTTTGAATGTACAATTTCAAATACACACATTGTACAAAACAATATCTGGCAAATTACAGTTTTGTTTTATTTTTACACTCTTTGATTAAAATGTCTGATGTTTGGAAAACTTGCCATGCTTATAGAAATTAGACTCAAAATAATTGTCTAACTTTTTTGATCATGACTCCCCACAACTCATGGAATATGCCTACATGGTGTTCACTTTCAGGTCTTCTTTCAGGAGCAATTTATAGGCACCACAAATAATGCAGCGCAATATATTTTTTCGAAGTGATTTCATTACAGATTTTTTAGAAGTCACAGTTAAAATTTGCTAGTGCATGTCATGTAAATTTTGCTTTCCTGGTTTATAGAGAGTTCGTAAATTCAATTATTTATTTGTTATCATTATAAATCGTGGTACATACAGTCTTAGAAGGAGCAAACATACATTAGAATATAGATGGACTTACTTTTCACATGTAGTGTTTCGGAACAGCTGCTTGTGGTTCAAGTATGAATGGATGGACAATTTCTCCTGCATGGTCAATTTCACATACCCATACAGCCATTTCTCCTCCCCAAACAACACTTGATTTAGTGGACTACAGTGGATAATCTATTCCATGCTCACTAGAATAATGCCATATTTCAACAATGTCACAAAGAGTATTTATACAAAATCTGATGAAGATGTCTTTTGAAATCGGTCAAGAGGTAAAAGAATGGAAAGCAGAAATTCGCGTGCCATTTCTTCCTGTTCGACTGCTCTCTGAAATTATTTCGGAAGATTTAGAAGAAGATAGGCGAATAAAAACTCAAAAAAAGGTTAGAATCTACAACTAGGATTTAACCTTTTTTATTAATTTTTTTAAATCGATCGTTGAGCTCAATTGGTAAAGAATCCTACAACTAGGTTTAAACAACACCCCTTGTTAGTTTTTTAAAAATCGGTCGTTGAGCTCAAAAGCTGCTTGATATATAAATGAAGCACCTACAATATCAAAAACATACTATTCGTTAGTTTACTGAGTTGAATTGAAAGCTTATATTTGTCGGTATTAGCCTCTCTATCAAGTGATGGATAGGCAGTAGAATCACTGGCTTACTCAGTCTACATCTGCTCACCTAAGGATCTGTCAGCAGATCTGTCAATAATCAATTACTGGGTTCTCAATTTCACAAAATTGAATATTTTGCATGTAAAAAAGGTTAAAAAATATTGTTTAAAGAAGCGCAAAGTCCTCTTTTCAAAAACAGTTTTAAAGAATTGTTTAGAATGAGACATTGCGCTACAACTTATATTACTCTCTTTGACAAAGCAGCTCTTCAATTGACATTTGAAATCTTATTTTGCAAAGATCATATAATGTAAATGAATTTTTATAATTTGTGCTTTAAGTTATGACCATTATTATTTTCTACCCTCCTTGCAGCCCTATTATTTATTTTAAGCACTTTTAGCTGACCTTTTCCTTAATTACATGAACCGCATATTTCCTCAAAAATATGCTTAGTGTTACTATTTTTCTGTTTTTAATTTCAATAAATTGATTATTTTCAGATGCATTTGAAAAGAATTTTGGCAGTATTATCCGTTCTTGGGCTAGCAACTGTGACATCAGCCCACTGCCCAGCTAAATCATCACTTTGGTGCAGCTCTGTTGATGTGGCAACCCAATGTGGAGTGAGTCATTCGAATTCGTTGGCCGGACAACACAGAATTTTCATTTGATTAAAATAATTTATTATCATGGAATTTTGGGGGTTGAATTTAATCTCTATATTTGATGCGGAAAAGTGTTGATTTTTAACAATTTTAACGTAATGTAAATAAGATCAAGCATTTGATAAATGCCATTTCATTCATTTGCTGCGGCAATCTTTTAGGTACATTAAGTTTAACTTTTTCGTATTGATTCACAATTTGGTCGAATACAACAAGATTTTCAATTTGTCATCATTATGTAATGTAGTTACGGTGGATGATCAAATTCCATTCCGCTGCATCAATAAAATGTGACTTTACAACGCACATATATATATATAAATTATTGCAATGATAAATTGGTAATTCAACTTTATTAAAGCATTTCGAAATACGTTGTTATGGTATTTGAAAACAGAAGCTTTTATTAGTCTCAAAATACGGTTTGTACATCTTTACTGTTAGTGTAGTTATGGCTATTGTTATAATGCAATAAAACATGATCAAAATACGTCGAAGCATTGTTTTCAATAGCGTAATAAATCAAGTTTATGAACTCAATAGCGCTATATGATGCTCAAAACTTATTTCTCAACTCAACACCTGAGGCAAACAAAATTTCGAAAATGAATTCCTGTAGCATCATGTTTCTTCGTTAATATCGATCAATAGATTGTCTTAATTCTCAGGATTCTCAGTGGGAATTGCGAAGAACAGCGAGGTTTTAGACGAATTTTTCTATGCAAGGGTTAATTTTGAATAATCCTTTCCACTTGCTAATGATTGACTTTAATTGTAGGTTCAACACGCATGTCAGAAATATGTTTGGCAGAAATCAGAGGTGGCTGCAAAAGTGAAAATTGACCTGTACTTTGAGTCACTTTGTCCATTTTGCCAGGAATTCATCAATTCACAGTTGTATCCAACATACAGAAAGATCGGCAGCATCATGGACGTTTCACTATATCCCTATGGAAACGCTGAAATACAGAATGGGAGATTTTTATGTCAACATGGTCCTCAAGAATGCGTTGGGAACTTTTTTGATGTATGTGCCATATTCATTAATCATTATGAAATATCAGAAGTAATGAAAGGCTTTCTTTTTCAGACTTGTGCTATTCATTTTCTCGGAACTTTTGACAAATACTTTCCTTTCATCCATTGCATGGAATCAAATGCTAATCATAGCGACATGGCAGCAACAGCTGATAAGGTAAGAATCAATTTTCCAACTACAAAATGGGCAGAATTAGATTTTTTAAAAGTGTGTCAGCTTGCAAAAAGTGCAAACTGATTCAAAACGATGGCTACCTAAGTGGGCAAAAATGAAATTCTTGATGCCTTGGTGAGATAGGAAAAGTAGTCGTTCGTTGCTTGCGAATTGCTGCGAATTCCTTCAAAGTGCTCCAATCGCCGATCGAGCATTTAGATTCGAAGAATTCAGATCATTGTACACGAGTTCTGTCGATGAAGTTAGTCCTTCCGATAATTGTTAAGAATAATATCAGTCGCACAGAAAACGTTCACAAATAGCCAGAACGAGTTTCTGCAGGGAACGAGGCAGAAAATGAGACTTTCACATAATGACTCATACCCCTGCCTCCTTCGAATCTACGCGTCTGCCGAGTTGTATCTGGTTCCTCTTCTTGTTAGCCAGGATAAAAGAAAAACATGTTAATCCAATTAGACGGATATTGCAGTTTTTGGTTAAAGTGAAATTTGCTATGTTTCCTATGAATAAGCGAGAAGTACGAAGCTCAGTCATGATTTTTGACATGGAATGTCTCTAAGTCATTTTCTATGATTTCTGCGTGTTATTATCATGCCTCTGATCGGTAATGTGTGTGAGAATGTGGTTTTATGTGGATTAGATTGCTCAAAATGTTTGAGTTTGCCGACATTAGGCTTGCCAAATCTGAATGTGTGTAGCTTCATAGACAGGGGTGCATGAAGATGATAGGGAATGACCTGAAGACATTCCATGTCAAAAGTTATGACTCTAAGCTTAGTACTTTTCATTTAATCATATAAAACATCGGAAATTTCACTTTTGCAAGAACTGCAATCTGTGTCCCATTGGATTGACATGTTTTTCTTTGATCGTTTCTGACAAGAAGAGGAACAAGGTAGAACTCGACAGATGTTCAGATTCATAGTAGGCATTCACTTCATTCTGTGAAAGTCTCATTTTCGGCCTCGTTCCCTGCAGAAACTCGGCTTGGCTGCCGGACTAAAACTTATCTGAAGAACGTGATATGGACCGTGTCTGTTTGCTGTCTTATCTAGTTGTTGACAGTCATTGAAACTTCGCACAATTTTGTGTTGAATGTTGAAATGTCAGCTCATTGCTTGATGGCTATGGTGTTGTGCTCTGCCATTTCAATACATTACATGACATGAAGCTTCCCTTCTAGACAAGCAGAAGAGACTACCTGTCTTCTGTTAGCAAATGCCTTTTCGATCACGAATTTAAAAGGGGTTGAGGCAATCGTCTTTATGATATCTGCAGCATTGGTATTGCTTGATGCCTACGATATTTCTCATTGACACGATGGTAGCCTACGCTCGTATAAGCGAAATGTGAGCTATTGATTAGAAATCAACGGCATGTAAAAGCATTTGTTATCGAGGTAATCTATTGTAATTACATGAAAGAACTTAACATACAACCTAGAAAATCATTCGGTTCTAAACATCTATAGGACATTGAAATCCAATTTATAAGCCTACATTGGTTTTCGATGGTAGCCAATTATAGCGCTCTTACGGTGGTTCACAGATTGACGAAGCTATAATTCAAGTGAATCTGAAGAAGGTATTTTTTCTCCGCAATGCATGACAAAATGGCAATTGACGGCGAGGATCTTAAAAGGAAGACAATTTACAGTTTCCGTACAACGAAACAAAAGCTGGATGTGATGTTGTAGACCAGGTGATGAATTACTGCATCATAAGATTTAGAGTTTCCTGATAGCCATTGCTGCATTTTCAAAACAGAAATTGCAGTCATCAGTGTGGTACAGAGTTGAATCCGGATCGTGCAGGTCCTCGATCCTCCAAATACTCACTAGGACTGTGATCTATTAAAAGCAGTAAAAAGTGCTTATTTTGCAAAAAATAGAGAGTGTTGGAACACTATGGTTCCACATGTTTTCCTACAAAGTGTGAAAAAATAACAATTTTCAAGTTTGGTGTAAGCCTACTTGTTGAGAATGCAATCAAAGTTGGAGACAGCTTTAATTTCATGCCATGTATTGCTACTAAGACTTGTTTCTGCAACTTGTTTTGTCAACAGTTTGAATTTTCGTCTCATTAATTAAATTCTTTTGTGCTTCTTGTAGTGTGGCTCAATGAATATTATTCCCAAAAATGTTTATATGCGCATAAAACAATGTGCACAAGGAACCCTCGGAAAAATGCTGGAACAGCAAATGGCTGACAAAACAAATGCAGCGTTGCCTACATCTGGAAGATATGTTCCATGGATTGTGGTTAATGGAGTGAGTTTTCATAAACACAGCATCATAGTAATTTGCCTAAAGAATACTATGGTATCATATATGTACGGTGCATCATGTAAAAGCACAAAACTTGATAATTAGTGTTTCTACTTGTTTATACACAATAACTATCGATGCGATCAATTCAGAATTAATAAATATTTCGGCTGCGTACTAGCCACAGCTTCTCGCACCGGTGCACTGTACTGTGCACCGGAAATTTTAAAAAGTTACAGGGAGCAGTTACAGGAGCGCAGCCGAAATCAAAAGTTGTTTTGCGTTCTAGATTGTTGCGGAATAGTCAATTAAAACTCAATTTTTCAAAGCAGACGATCATTTTTTAAGAATTCAATGCAAATTTTATAGAGAATTAGGAAAATTCCAGTAGTCATAAGATTTTGAAACGACTTACATACATGTAGATCTCATTACTCACATCGTATCTCTCCTATAATTACTCTCATCATACATAACTGTACGTCTATGCGATAGTTCCAATTGAATTCTTTAAAACAAGATGAAAGCAGAGGTAATAAAGATATGCAACAAAATGAATAGCAAAAGATTACAATGCCTTAACACTTCAGTAGCAAAAGATTAAAATGCTTTAACAACTCAGTGGAAAAAACGAAACATCGGGTTTTTAATTGATTCTTTGTACTGTACATTACATTATATACTGTGCATGTACATTACAGCAAAGGAAGAGTCTATTTTTGATTTTTTTCAATATACCTTGGCCCATCAGGAAATGTAGAAGGATTCGAAAAAATGTTATTAAGATTCGAAGCTCTACAATTATCAACCAATTGCCTGGAAAAAAGTTAACATCAGCAGACTCTGTGTTGTGACAGTGTCACCGGATGCTAAAGAGAGCTTTCGGACGGATCGCTGGCCGCTTGAATGTCAAGATAGTCAATTAGATTTCATTAGCAAGAGAAGCAACAGGATGGTATGCTGGATTCTCTACGAGACTCTGAAATTCTCGTCGCGGGAATTGGATTTCTTGGCCTAAAATGATATTGTATGAACTTGAAATATCTAAGCTAATTTATGTAATTTTTCACATTTTTTTCAACTTTAGGAAATGATCAGCTATTTTATGATGCAACATTGATTTTCAAGAAGTTGAATTTTCGAGTTAAAATTGAATTGATAGACAGAATTGAATAGTTCTAGTTAGATAGCTTGCGAATATAATATTGTTCTCTACAACGTGCTGTGTCTAAGATAACAGATAAAATGAATTAATCATATTTGAAGCTATACAGCAAAATAAGAATTCGATCGAAATTTGCGCATTTCGGTGCACCCCGAATAAATATCATACAGAAATTGGCATGGTTTTTGATTTTTATTTTAGAATTTCGGAGCATAGGCCTACTTTCATTAGTCCATTTGGTGACTGGAAACGACTATGAAGGCACTTCATTAATCCCTTCTTTTTCATGCCGCCTGTCTGTGATATGCCCATCACTTAAGTTAATTATTATTTATTTACTGTGCGCCATCTAACGCCTTCTATTAGCATTATTTGGTCATCGTGCTGCCTACATGGGAGATTTTCAGTTTTCCAACCATATACGGTATGTCTGATACATAGTATGCTAAGAGATACAAGATGAAGTAGGGTGAAGATGTTAAGATACTTGATACATCGTAGATACATGTAGCTACCTCGGATAATCGGCAACGATCATGAAAGCGCTTAAGTACTTCCATATTTCACAAGTCGCTTTCTTCTGATATTACTACTTTAATTTAATTGCTAGTAAATATCACACAACTACTACTTTCTGACATTATCAATTTTAGAAGTTATTTTTGCATTAGATGAGTTTTCATGACGCTAGGCAAGCAGAATGAATATTATTGCAGGAAGTTTTTGTTCCACTGTTGCAGGGTAAATGAAAATTAAGCCTAATATCCATCAACACTCTCATTTCAAGATAATTGAAGGAGAGAGTCAAAATAATTGAAATTGTCACTCACTATCAGCTGTACAACTTGTTGTTACTAATCTTCTATTGAAAGTTTACGTAAATTTAAATGAACATTTCCAATAATTAGAGAAGAAGTGGCTTCATCTTTTATTGAGCACATTAAGTGACTAATTATAAAAGCGTTGATGCTCCAAACATTACTCGTTCTAGGGTTGAAGGAATTGTAAGTATAATTTACTGACAATATATTTATATGCCTGAGCTGTTGACATGATAAAACATTTACTTCTGCAAGTTGACCGAGAATCTATCGCAGCATTTTCTTATAATCATTATCATTTACTTGTTGTTGGACGAATAAGGTCGAAATGACTATTTATCATGATAAAGATAAAATAAGATCATGATAAGTTCTGTCACTATTATCTGATAAACGGTGGGCTCTTCGGGTATGACCTATGTTTTATATGATACCTATGATTATATTTGTAAACATAATGTATAGTATGGATCGAGTCATTAGTGGTCTTTCATATACATATACGTATGAAATTGTTGATTGCAGGTTCACAACAAAAAAGAACAAGATGCTGCTGACTTACATTTATTGAAATATGTTTGTAATGTTTACAAAGTGAGCATAAAGAAGCATATTTTAATTGTGAAAGAATACGATCTATATCATGGCCACGGCTATATCCAAATGTCTTGCTTATTTTGAAAAAGGATTTGGATCTGCATGACGCTGCTGTCTGCACGATTGAAATTTTCTTTGACATGACTATTTGCATGCTTAAAATTAACGATCAAAACGTAAAATCCTCCTTGTGGCTTCCATGTGGTTTTATCATGCATCTCAAGAGCATTCAGTTTTAGGTATGGTTTCTTTGTACACAGTCATTGATTCCTCATTCACACAAAGTAGGATATATATATATATATCAGTTGCATGACATATCTATCATTCTCTTATTTCGCTAGATACACTGTATTACGGAAATGGAAATGAGCTGATGAAATAAAAGTTTTAAGAGTATTATCCTAAAAAGGACAACTGACTTCCAATCTAGACAGAAGTAAAATTAGCCATTTCAAATCATGAGACTTATTCAACATCTTATTATATCTGGTCCTAAACATAGTTTCAAATATCTCACACCCATGTGATTATTGTTGTGCAACACATAGTAGTACTTAGTATAGAGATGCGGAAGATATAAAAATTACTTCGTGTCTTCAGTCTTCATATTTAAGATCCATTTGCGAAGTTGTTTAATGTTTATATTAATTAATAGCAAGTCTCTGTAAATACTTCTTAGATATAAAGAATTATGAGATTTTAAGAATATTTGCTTCTGAAAATGACTGTGCAATATAAATTAAACATATTTAGCTGAGTTCACAATACATAACTTAACTTTGCACTTAGCTTGACACACAAGTCATCATACCTTTTATCACTTTTTGCAAAAAAGGAATTTGAAGAAAAAAATTTGAATTGACTTTCCTTGATTAATTTACAATCACAAACTTTTTTCAGGGACACTTGTATTTAATAATGTTCACTCGAGGATATTATTTGAAGTCTTATGAAATATAAAATTGTCAAATGATGGAGGTATGTAGTAATTTCTGAAACACAGTCATGTCAAGTAAGTCAAAATTGTGCAGTTCAAAGGCCAACAAATCAATCTCAAATGTTCCTTAATGATGCAAAACTATATTGCAAATTTCAGGAATATCATCACGAAAGGACTTCAGCCAGCAGTTTGTTCTTTTCACATGTGAGCTTTCGTTGATGAGTCGATTAATTACAAACACAAATTCATTGAAAATTATCAAATATTTTGTGATTTCTGAGTCGACCGCTGCTTTGCTGTAAACTTGAAAATTGAATAATAATGAAAGTCTGACTTTATGAAAAACAGAAAACAACAATTAGACATTTGTAAACGATGCTCAATACACTTATTTAATTTTTCATGATATACAAAGTATATCATCAACATGGTAATTGTGAAAATATGCCCTGGCTCGACATTTGATCAGATATCTAATTTTTTTTGGGAAAACCAGGTGTCTGGTGGTAGGGCTGAAATAGCTTCTATTTTTTTTATCTTACGATATATTTCAACCTTATTCTAAGGTTATCTTCAAGTTGAATATCTGTGTTCCAACAAACCTACGTGGACGAACTTGTACATGTAGAAAGTCATATTGATGCTCCTTGGAATTTCGATTTATGCAAATGAAGAAGAGGAGCACTCAATCATGATCAATGAAGTGTCAAAAACTGAAAAGTGTAAATAATGAGATTTAAAATACGGAAGTTCATAAAGAAATTTACTGCTCTGATATTGCGTTGCATCTTTAAGGGTTGACCACAGAAACGACAGTGATGTTCTTATTTGCCACTGTTGCAACTTCCTGCCTGTTGATGGGCTGGCTATACTTGTCGATAAAGCAGCAAGGGTAGCCATTTCTCCTCAGAGCAACTCTCAGGAAAACAGACTCTCCAGCGGGAAACTCAGCGGACAAAGCTTTCTTCCTCAGTCGTTCAGGTTTTCCACCAAGTTGATATTCTATTATTTGGGACAGAAGGCACTGAAATCGAGGTACAGACCAGTGAAAGTGGGTTTACGATAAACCGACATTTTGATCTCTTGACGATCTCGGTTCAGATTAACATCAGCGGTTCGTTCGCTGATGTGCTGGCTGAACATTATGAGCGTGATCTTCTTACCTCAAGAACGATCAACTGCCGCCTTCGCTCGTATGTTCGATGCGTTGATGACATCCATGTGGTCATTGACCGGTGCCGATCGAACGAATTCAGGAACGCCCTAGCCGGCATGCATCCTTCCTTACCTTTGACTTTGATGATGGGACTCATTTCCTCGATGTCAACACGATGCCACACACGTTGAATCATGGAGGCCGCCGCCGGAACATCGAAAGATTTTCGCATCACCGTATGTGTTTATCAGGGATCGGTCTTGTCCCCGCTGCTGTCTATCTCAGTCATGGATGCCGTCACCCGGGATCTTCAACGGCCAGCCCCTTGGACTCTCCTCTACGCGGACGACATCATGGTAGCATCGGAGGATAGGATAATTCTTCAGCAGCAGGTTCAAGCGTGGATCGACTGACTGGCTCAATTCGGTTTAAGGATCAATGCCACAAAAACAGAATACTTGACAATGGATCAAAGCGAACTTAACACTATGCGCAGTAACCAAGAACAATAACCGTTAAATATCTCGGATCGACTATCTCTGCCGATGACGACCTGTCTCAAGAGACCACTGAACGCATCAATACCGCATGGCTTCAATGGCGCATGACTACTGGTGCAATCTGTGACAAGAGGATAAGCGTCCGCCTGAATTTGAAAGTCCACCGGACAGTCGTCCGCCCTGTGGCGCTCTATAGTGCCGAGTGCTGGCCTGCAACGAAGGATGTGGAGCGCTGACTCGGAATGATGGAGACGAAGATGCTGCGCTAGAGCTCCGGCATCATCCGGTTGGAGCACCTCCGAAACACGCAAATCCGCAGACGATATGGTGTTGCCCCAATTGCAGACAAGATGCGCGAGACCCGGCTACGATGCTTTGGCCATGTTCTGCGTGCCAATCAAGAGTGGCCAATCAAGATTTCTTAGCAAAAGTGGCGTGCAACCTCGAAGCCGAAGGTAGAGCACCAAATGGTCGCCCGAAATATCGCTGGCTTAACACACTGCGCGGCGCCATGAAAACCATCGGTGCCTATCCCGACCAAGCTCATGACCGAGTGAAGTGGAGACGACGAACCAACGTACCGGATCCCGCCATCCATTCGGACAGACGTTGAGGAAGGAGAAGATTTCTGACCATTGTCAAAATAAATCGAGATTCCAGGCTTTATTTGATTTATCCTTTAAGTACAAATTTTTACTTTTTCATTTACAACAGTTTGCCAGTGGTTACTCGTACATATAAACTGATTACACCGCGCTGAAGAGTGCATTATGTGCAATGTGTGATTATGTGCGATGACTCAACGTTTAGTAAAGCGACTCTCTATGCTGAAGGTCTGGGTTCAATTCCCTGCAGGGACAGATGGCATCTTTCTGTCGTCCCAGCAGCAATATGTCAGTGAGCAAATATGGTGGAGCTCAAATTAGCCATTACTTTGGCGACCTGCATGTACATTTTACTTTGATATTTATGAAATATTACAGAATTTTCAAGCATACATTTCTACTGTTAAGATGTGATGTTTCCGAATTTAAATATAGAAATCACAAAATTTTTTTAAAAGGCAGAGAGCTGAATTAATTATTCTTCACTCATGGTTTGATTAACTAAAAACATGCATGCGGCAACCATGATTTCAGGTTCACAACCGACAAGAACAACAGGCTGCGCAGCTCAGTTTATTGAAATACGTCTGTCAGCTTTATACGGTAGGTATTGAGTGAAACATTTTCTTACGAGATGATTGGATAATATCTTATGCTTATTTATGACTGAATGCTTGCATAATTTGCATTATTTTTATGATTCATCCAAGCAATCGCGCTGCTGATGCGAATGATTTTACGATTTTGTTCAAATGTGGAAATATATTCAATTATTCAAGAAAATTCTTAGAAAACTTAAAACGTTTGACAAGAATTCATCTGATAATAGCAGAATGTAATTATATTTTAATTTCACCCTGTCGCCCATTTCAGATAAAAAATAGCGCGATGATACTATTTTTTGGAAAAATAGAATACCAAAGAGTTGTCTGAGATTACTCAAATGCAGATTGTCAGCATATTGGATAATAAGTGATAAGGAAATGAATATGCTTATCAATGATAGTGGCTTTGAAGGATCAAATTGGGTTTGCAATGTAGTCAATCTCGTGACATGGTTAACATTTTAAAATTCACATTTTGTTGATTGAATTCATTCAAGCAAAGAGACCGATGAGTCCAGTCAAGCCATATCTTCCCTATCTGATTGATTATGATGAACGAAATTCTTGTTTGGACATTGTTTCGAGAATTTGATATTCATCAGCGACTTGCTCACCTTCTTGTCCCTTGTCTCGAGTCCGTCCTCGTTCTCCACTCTACGCGTTCCTTCAACATCGAGGACTTTCAAATCCTCTCGACTTCATGTCCGCGTTCAATGCTGCAATCGGATGCCCTTGACTGCTTTCCCCTCCGCACTCGCATACAAGATGCCTTTCCAAGGGGATGACTCTCTTCACAACACAGCACAAGTCCTAGCCGTGTCAGCCTTTTCGAATTTGCCACTTCCTGAGCTGTCTCCATATTCGCTCATCGTTGGCATTGCGGTCCAATTGAGTGCAGCCCTGCATCCACCTTGACATCCGCATCTCAACAGCGTCGAGCCTCTGTTTCTCTGTCTTAAGAGGGGCCCAACATTCCGAGCCATGCAGGATCCTGGTCGAATCATTGAAGAGTACGCAGTGCTCTTCATCTGGAGGTGCATCCTCAGATCGGGGTTTTTGCTGCTTCATAAAGCCAAAAAGTTATATTTATTATTTCAAAAATTGCACTTGTTGCAATTAAGTGAGAAAAACATAAATTCTCATTATGTGGCAACCTCTATCAATAGTTTTGATGAAGACATAGTTTGTGTGTGTCGTGAAGGCCATTCGATTTGATAACTGTTTTCGGCACTATTGTTCTGTTCACTCGCTCAAAACTGAGCACACGGACGCATGAACAAATAGGAGTGCAATTCAACACTAAGTATGTGACCTGTTTGACAAATAAAGTTAAAGTTTCAATAAAAAGTTGCATTTTGTTGCAATATAATCTAGAGAAAAACACTAAAGAGCATTGAAAGCACCTAAATACATGTTATTCAAGCCTTTCGTATAACTCCTATTAGTTCGTTTAAGAAGTTGCATCTGTAGTCATTTAACCTCTCTAAAATGTCGAGTCAATTTCATCTTCATTTCCTACATATGGATTTCATATGGTGTCTGATATCATTTTCGCTGGTCAGTATTTTCAATGGATCCAACATCTCCTCAATGACTGACCTCGAATCTGTAACGGACGACCCATGGTCCCGCGGTTCCTCACCCTTAGTCGGACTACACGTACTTCCACTTGAAACGACTCGTAAAAGCTGTCCTCCAACCCTTGCCCTATTTCCTGATGCCTGCCTCAAATATTACAAGATCGTCATAATGTGACAATATATTCCAGGGACCATTTTTTCTTCACTCTTCATCGGATACCGATCGGGCAAATTTGATTTATTTCTATGCGATTTGCTTATCAGAAAACATAGACGTCGTTTTGAATATTCATCTATTACATCAAGAAATCACTATTAAATGTTGCAATCTAGATCGTGACAAATAGTTGTCTAAGATCTACTCAAAAGTATCAACATGTGTGATGATTCCTCAAAATCTAGCTCAACGAGACTTCGTCGGTCGGAACTGGGATTCATCATTTTACAAGATTACAACACCAGGCAAAATTTCTGTGGATCCCGACTCCACATCTCTGGCGCACAGTAGAAAATTTGACTGTACTTTTGAAAGTGCTTTCATCAGTTTAGTTCTTTTGCTCGCCATTGATTCCGTAATTATTAATCATTCTAAAGTCTCAATGTAAAGTATTCTCGCTTCAGCCTTCGCACTACTTTTGAATGAAGAGTAGAACCTTCAAACCGCTAAATTTGATTAGGCATTTCGATATAGCTCACGAGAGCGCTAAGTAGCGGATACAGGGCTAAGGAAAAGGAAAAGGAAAGGAAAATATATGTATATTTTTCAAAATGAGAATCATAAAGTACAAATGAGAAAGAATGATTATGTCGGTAAGCAAGTCAAATCAGAGTGTCCATTTATGAGTAGAGTGACAAGAACAGTAAAACAATTCTGCCTTCTGGTGGTTCTAGAAAAAGGTACAGTTACACGACCGTTACGGTGTTGAGGAACGAGGGGAAAAAGAGGATGAGCAACATCTTGAGTTTTCCAGTACAGGGATTCGAAAGCTCGGAAACGTACAGTGCAAAAATTAGACATATCATTATTACAGCCACAATCCCTCCTGCAAATAATTCGACGCGATCGTTTAAAAATTCTTTTGATATGTCTACGTGTTTCAAAACTATAAACACCAAAAAGTTGCGTACAATACAATAAAATGCTCTCTATTGTTGCCTTAAAAACATACCATAACTCGTCATGACTCAACAATCTTCTTAAAACTTTGAGTGCATACATACGCTTGTTACATAGTGAAACCACGTTGAGAAAATGAGACTTCCACTTCAAGTCGGAACTCCAGGTTACTCCAAGAATTTTCAATTCGTCTACAATTTTAAATGGAAACGGAAAAAATACCTGACAACTTTTCTTAAGAACACACATAGCTTTTGTTTTACTCTCGTTCAACTTTAAACTGTTCGACATGGCCCATTCTTTGATATAATAAAATTCCTCTGTGACAACACCTAAAGAGTCAACAATGTCAGTTTGAGAGACAGGACAAATTTCGCAAATGTCGTCAGCGTACATTGTCAGCTTTGTTTTCTGACAAATTGGTCTGATGTCGTTACAATATAAAACAAAAAGATAGGGGCCCAATAAGGAGCCCTGGGGAGCACCACTAGTCACATTTCGTTGCTGGCTGAGAGTGTCACAAACTTTAACACATTGGGACCGGTCAGTGAGGTAGGAACAAAGCCAAGAAATGAAACCACAAGGGTAGCCACTGTCAATTAATTTGCGGATAAGAATTTTGTGGCAGATCGTATCAAACGCTTTAGAAAAATCATAGTTGATTACAACACATCCGCTGATGTCAGGAGAATCTAGCATACTTGTAACAGTGTCATGCATAGTGATAAGATTGCACGTAGTATTTGACATTTGTTTATAGGCAAATTGGAAGCTCGGTATATCTTTACAAAACAAATCACGCATATGTCTCAACACATGGAATTCCAATAACCTAGCCGGTGTGCTTAACAAGGTTATAGGTCGAAGCTGATTCAAAGAGACAGGCACAGATTTCGGAATGGGCGAGATCACACACTTTTTAAAAATCAATGGTACTTTTCTTGCAATGATGGAAGAGTTTATTATATTACAAAGAGGCTCGGAAATATATGGCGAGGCAAGCCTGTAAAATCGATTGCTGATGCCGTCGGAGCCGGTAGACTTATTCAAAGATAAATGTTCCAAAAAGTTAAACACATCAACTGGATCTAACAGCGGACACCAATCATCATCAGCACTATACACTAATGGATCACCAGCACAGAGGTGGTCAGCGAAGGTATCATTGATGGCGTCAGCTGCAGCCTCTCGATTAGGATAGTCTTGAATCAAATTCAAAATAGGGTTGCCACATCGTTTACCTTTTATGTCATTCACAACACCCCACACATTACGCGCAGATTCCTTTGACCTTTTAATCCATCCTTCTTTACATCTAATGATTTCAGCTTTGCACTTTTCTTTGTAGTGACTGTACAAGTCAAAATTTCTTTCTCGATAAGCCTTCCATCTTCGGTTTATGATGTCCTTCAAGTGTGGCGTTATCCAGGGTTTGTCCCGCGAAGTCATGGTAATGACTTTACATGGAAAAGCGGACAAGCAGTCAAGAAAATACTCATAGAATACATCAGTCTTACGATCGATGTCGGACTCACGGTAGACATTGACAAAAGAACAATTTTTGAGCTTCAAGAGAAAGTTAGAAATATTCGAAGCGTTGATATCATACAAAACATGTTTATATTCTGAGGTCTCTTTATTGACACAAATAGGCCTATCTGGCCGCAAAAACACTTGGCCATGGGAGCCACGACGATTCACAGTTAAAGGAGGGCCTACCACAGCAGGTGGATAATTGTCCTCTAAGGACTGACTCACTAAAATGCGATCCAAGATCGCATTACCACGGGTTGGAGTCAACACTTTGTCAACCAAGTCAAAAGTACTTTGTAACAAGGAAGTATCAAAATTGTTTAAGTCACCGGCAACAATGATGTTCATGTCTGGTGCTGCAATAGTCGCATCATCTAAATGATCACACAAAGAATCTGTTATTTCATCACGTACTGACGCAGATAACTGAGGTGGGATATACATAGCTATCAACAAATAATTAGAGGCTTTCACTTTAAACGATACAGAAATCATTTCGCAAGATGTGCAAGAAAAATTGAAACGTGTAACACTGATGTCTGACTTTATCCACATTGCTATGCCACCGCCAACACGATCACTACGATCACATCTCAAAAGTTGAAAATTTGGCATTCGAAAAAAGCTGTCATCGTGTGAATTATTCAACCAGGACTCGGTAACAATGACTATGTCTGGATGAAAGCATGCACAGGACAAACGCAGCTCGTCCATCTTGCCATCAGAGGCAATAGAGCGAGCATTAGTCAACAAAATTGATGGCATGGATGGTCGTCATGCAGTACGAGAGACAATTTTTCCTCGCCTGACAAAGACGTCTTCTCCCAAAGCCCGCCGATGCTTTAATTCAAGGCGCAATAAACTTTCATGCCTTTGCTGTTCTGGAGTTAGGCTAATACAGGGCTTCCAATGCAGCACCTTCCAATCGAACCAAACTCAGGTGTAATCTCGTTCATGGACTTAACATAAGTTTCGTCGGAAAAAGCTTGCCATTCATAATTTTTTCATTTCCCTCATTCTCCAGTTTAGATGCAACGAAACAATCATATTGCATCTCATATGACTTCGGTGGACATTCAGATTCTGAACAATTATAATTTTAATTTCAAAGTTAACTTATTGAAATTATTTTTGGGATAATGGTCTAATTCGTGTATATGTTAAAGTTAACCAACAAACTCAACATTTATGAATATTAATGTAATTACTATCTACATACACTGTCTGCCTAATGCTTTGGTTTTTCTAGCAAAGTGACATGATGGCACCACCTTAGAATGTCTTAGTCCAAGACAATGAGTAATGAATGTCATTGATTGTAATAATAGATCTCTTTCTAATTGATGCCTTTTTTTAGGGTACGAAACCTGCTGCGTGTGCTGAGGCAGAACAAGTGACATATCGGTACATGAAGATACAAAAAGGACAGTAGACTGCTTTCTACGAATCAAATCAGGAGATTTTGTTTTCTACAGCCGCATGATTCTTGTATTTCTATTAATTTGGAGATCCAAAGCGAAGATTCTTTTGTAGCATGAATTGAAACGAGGCCTTTCGAGCGTCTTGGACGACCAATGACATTCATATCAATGTCAAATTCTTAACCTGAGGGTTGTTGTCTGAGACTCCCCGACTTTACAATGCATTCTCGGGAAGATCTTCGTCTTGGGCATCCCACATGAATAAACGTTGAAATATCTTGCCGTATGATTTCTGAAATTAGCAGTGTATTTTCTTAATTTTTGTCTAAATTTGTTTCATTATTTCTAAATACATACAATAAGAATTGATTTGCTTTTTTTACTGCCAATGGCTGATACAAAGCATCGTACGAGGATTCAAGTTATTGCTGTCTAAAAAACGTAGGAACTTATTCAGTTGATTTCTGTGGATATTCACTGAATACGACGTTTGACAAGCAAAGTCTGACATTTCGACTGAGGAAGTGCACCAGCAACTAACAGACATGCATCCTCAGTTAAGAAATGGGAACAGACATGAGTAAATGCTCCTCTCAACTTTACTCCGGGAATGGCTACATGCTCATGAAGGGAGTTGTCGATGTTGAGAGATGGGAACTAGGCCTACTTAGTGACTCCTTATAAAAAAAAGAATGGCAGTTATACAGATCTTTCCCCATTTTTCAACAAAAGATGCAATTCTGTATTTCATTATTCTCCTTAAAATTGAAAAGTAATACTAACCAAACGGTGCAAGTTTGCACGAATCAGAAGTTACAGGTATACTTATGTACAAGTATTAGACATGCACAGAATTAGACAGGTCGTCTCTTCTTCCGTTTGACTAGAAGGGAAGCATTGGAATATGTAACGCTAATGAAATGGCACAATTTGGTGACATAGTACCATAGCAATCGAACAATGAGCAGCCAGTTCAACATTAAACACGCCAAATTGTCCGAAGTTTCAGTGACTGTTATCAACCGGATCACACAGCAAAGTCACAATCGATGTCAAGTTCTACAAAGAAGTTTGCGAACGTTTTTTCATGCGCCAGCTAACTTTTTTTAAAATGATCGGAGGGCCCAACATTATCGAGAAAACTTTTGCGCAATGATCTGAATTCTTAGAATCTGAAGGAGTCGTGGCAATCGGAGCATTTTGAGGGAATTCAGAGCAATCCGCAAGCGACGCACGACTATTTTTCTTATCTCTGCAGGGTATTAAAAATTTCTTTTTGCCCACTTATTAAGTTCCTGCATGTGCCACCTGTTTGAATCAGTTTGCACTTCTAGCAAAGTGATACGATTAAACAATCTAATTCTGTGCCTGCATGTATTCAGCTTGGGTTCCCTAAAATTTTGTAGATATATACAGTTTTACATGTATACTTGATAGGTTATTAAAAAAATTTGCAACATACCTCGTAGAAACGCCTTAGAATAGGATTTCTAAGTCGAGTTAATCAATTTAAGAAGTGCCGGAGTCATTTAAAAGATTTATGACTCGTCGAACCCGACGAATAGCTGGTCAGTGAATTTTTGGACAACTCCTGGAAATACAGCGGGTCTCATAAGTGACTGCAAAATTGTGATAGCAAAATTTCCTTTAAATTAATTGACTTTCATTTGCTGGACTTCATGGGATTCATCTGGTTATGACAATTTTAGTGTTGCATGTAGTACGATCTATAGAAGACACATCACAGGCTATTTAAGACGTGTGAAGACTGCTGTGTTTGCAGTTTCCACAGTTTCTGGTACAAAATTTGTAAAAGTTGGGGAGAGTTGGAAGTCTAATATAGAATCAGTGGATTACCTAATATAACTCTAATTCATTTGAAAACTTATCACTTTCCGTAATGTTATCTGGTCTTACCTGACATTCATAAAGCGCAGATGGTGTCTTGTATGGAAATCTATGTTTCCAAGTTGAATATCTCTATTAGAAATTATGAAGTAATGCAGTGAGTGTGTCAGATGCTATAATTTTCGGCATACAATATTTGGGCAGAGTAGACTGACGGATGAGGACTAGGAAATTGAAGCCGATTTCCAATTCTTGCCGCGCTCCGCATGCATGATTGGGCCTACCACGGACGCTGAGTTGGAAAATATGTGTCGACTCCTGGTGCGGGCGTGGAACTTTTTATGACTCCGACATCGCATTGCTCCTCAAATGTCACCAAATGAAATTACAGATAAATAGTGATGTTGCTTTTGTGAAAGAGACATAATCAGCAGGGTTGTGAAGGCGATGGCGGTGGCGTAGGCGTGTTTTGATTATACACCTGCCTCCGATTCGATATTTTCTAACTTCCAAGAAGATGATTGATCATCACCGCTACTATTTTTTTTAACACGCTCACTGTCAAGCCTGAAAATGCTTGTTCCTCCAGTTTTCAAAACCATGAAGTATTATGTTATTCGGTATCAGTAGCATCCATTCTGATATTTTCTGAACATATTTTTCATTTTGGCCTATTACTGGTTTACTCATGGTGGTAGTAAATTAATTTGCGAAGTCAAACTATAGTGCAAGTGTTTTAACGCTGGCTGTGGTGACAAGTTAAAAGGAAGAATCTCAGGTCTATCAGATGCTTGCAAGTAATTTAGCACGTATAGCAAATGACTCCAAGTATTGACATCAGCTTTGTGCTGATGACTATCTTTTGAAGTTTCATGAGTAGCAATGAATGCTTCGAAATCCACTTACTAGTTGATGAAATAGCTGTTTCTTGAGGGAAATTGATTTCTTTCTCCTAATAGAAGTGGAAATTGTTTGTTGGAAAGGTACATTATATTCATCTTTAACAAAATGGTTTTACATTGGCGAATATGGCAGCGCAATAAGAATGAAGGCGTCTGGGACCATAAGGTTATAGAGTCATTTTTCAATGAATCAATGATGTGAAAAATATCAGTTTTCTCTCCCAAGTAATTTAATGCCACTAAATAATTACGAATAAAAAATATGTACACAGCCGACGTTTCGGGTCCAGACTCTTTCTCAAGGTAAGGCAGCAATAAAATGACACTGTCTAAACTGGCTCATTAGATACACAGTATAGCTCCGGTTGTCTCATGACGCATTTTTTGCATTTTTTCTTCAAAACATTACGCAGTTTTTTGTTGCCCGTACTCACGAGACGGACATTCAACCTATGTTTTCTTATTTGGTAATTAATTTTTTAATTTGAAGTTACCGTTTATAAGCGACAGTCTTAATCGGAAAATTAATTACCAAATAAGAAAACATAGGTTGAATGTCCGTCTCGTCAGTACGGGTAACAAAAAAACTGCGTAATGTTTTGAAGAAAAAATGCAAAAAAAGTAAACACAATGATTGTAGAATATGCAACAAGCTATCCCAAAATCATAACTGTGAGACATAGTGTGTTGTAAATCAATTCTCTTGTAGAAAATGTGGTGATAAATACTGTATATAGGTAAAACTGCTAGACCATTCTTCATTAGATACAACGAACACATTTTTATTCGTAATAAAAATGATCTAAGTGCTTTGTCTGAACACAGCAAGACCTGTCTTGTTAACGGTTCGATTGATGATTTTGATGTTGAATTTCTTCGCTGCTTAAATGATCCTGTTGAAACAAGCGTGGTGGAATCGCGATTAATCAATAAGTGCCATCATAAAATGAACAGACGTAATGAGACAACCGGAGCTATACTGTGTATCCAACGAGCCAGTTTAGACATAGACAGTGTCATTTTATTGCTGCCTTGCCTTGAGAAAGGGTCTGAACCCGAAACGTCGGCTGTGTACATATTTTTTATTCGTAATTATTTAGTGGCATTAAATTACTCGGGAGAGAAAACTGATATTTTTCACATCATTAATTCATCATGGTCCTCCCACCTTCAGCCATCTCATATATCATTTTTCAATAGATGAAACTGCCTAGCAGTCATTGATTTTCCAACACATAAGCTGCTCAAGTGTTTAGCTTTAGTTCAAGTGTTGAATTTATATACAAATGTGTTTTCATTTTAAGGAATAGAAATGTAGAATTTAAATCTTAAAATTCATTATAAAATTATAATAAAATGAATGATATCGACAAAATCTATTTTGCTGCGTACATAATGGGCAGTTTTTAATCTGCCAAAAAGTGTAAAACAAGTCAAAAGTTAGGCTTCAAAAATACGACATTGATCAATAATTGATTTATAGTGAAGATAATGAAATGAAGACAATGTCGTCACAACGGAAATAATCCAAAATAGAATAACGCTCCGGTACTTTTATGGAAATTGCCATACTCCACACTGTAAATCATGAGGTGAAACTTTACCTGTAAAAATCGAACAGCCAAAAGTCACTCAAGAAATGTGAAAATATTAGCGAAAATTGACATTTAGCACTGTTATTTTCTTTCACCGTCTCTAGAATTTTATAACAGAAATTTTTGGTTTGTAAGGGGTGCGCTATTGATTCAATTATTTCACCTAATCTGCCATTATCATCATTGTCAGGGCCTCTTAAACTATCAGGAGAATACTCACAAATCCATAGTCCATAGTCCCAAGTATGCAGTCATCACTCGAAGCTTCTTTTGAGAACACAAGTGTATTTAAAGATAGATTATCTGGTATTGATCTTATCTTCCGACAGAAATTGCCCGCTGATCAGAAACGCAGTCCACATTCTATCGAGTTTGGTCTCATAGTCATCAATGATTTCCGAGGAAAGTACCAGAAAGAAAACTCAACTACAGCAGAAAGCGGAATAAGAAGATGCGGGACATCTCATCACATCAGTGACAGAACTGTATGAAGGAATGCTGAAGTTTAAAAGTTTCACATAAAACTCGCAGTTAGATATTGCTTTTGCCAACAAGGGGAGAGGAGCCTATAAATCTGTTACAGTCGAATGGGACTATTGAAAGCTTCTTAGCAAGCGCTAACACTTCATATTGAGGATAAAGCGAAAGCACTCCCTCTTTTTTTATAATCGTCTATTGGTAAAAGTTAAAATAAAATATCGTTACAGTGCCCTGACGTTTCGTCCTGCAAGGACTTGTTCACAGGTTTGACACAAAATAAGCGCTAACACGCCTATTACATTTTATGTCTTCAGATGGGATTTGATTGAAGCTTAATTCGGCTAACACAATGCGTTACTGGCATATTCGAAGGTGTGATCTTATTTGAATTAATTCATCTACAGTAGTGGCTTCAATTGAATATGGTCTACTCTGATAAAATAGATTCACAATGAGTTAACTTGACTTCTGTTGATTTATATCACACAACATATTCTTGTCTGAAAATGAACTAACCGCTAATGAGCAAATGAAAACAGCCTCTCCCTCTTCCCTTTTTCACTCATCCATAAGAATAATTAAAATAAATAGTACATCTATTTGATGCGTTTATTTCTGACAGTGGGAGTACAAAACACAACACAAATGCATGTGTGATAAAAACTAGATGAACATCGCAAACTTGAATATTGAAAAGTCAAAAATTCATGCATAATCCAGGATCATTTTACGATCCTTTTGTGTTTCCATGTACGGCACTTCTTCTGCTGCAGCACACGCAGCTGACTTCGCATCCTGTAGAAAAATATTTATTCTGTCATTGATCTATATTTTTTGCAGTCACTTATTATTCATCCTGCAGGAGTGTGACATTTTAGGATGATGCCATGCAAACTTGATGTAATATAGCATGCGCGCAAATGACGTTTTCGAATTCGAATTTCTTATCATTATTTACAGACATTGCCATTATTTACTGGAATTTTACATTTTAATTCGCACGATAACTTTTCCATGGAACGATTGATAGAGTCATGTCAGTGTTCAGAATCGGAGGTCATGCAGACTTGTATGCAAAATTGACCATGTAAATCGATGTGCAGATGATGAATATTTTTAGACCAAGATAGCAATGAAGGGATTGGGAGAAATTTTCGGAATTTGAATCAATAGACATATCTGTAATTACAGTTATCGTCCTGCATAGAAAAGCAATAATTGCTTAGCGAAATTCATACAGCACAAGCATAGAGCACATCAGTTGATCTACATGTACTTAAGGAAGGAAGCACTTCATCTCAAGTAATCTATGATCACCTGTTAACATGGTCAGTAAATAATATGTCATTCGGAATGATAATATGGTGTTCGATGATTATCAGATGCAACCTTATTAGTATTGAAGATTCGGACGACAAGTTATTAGCAATTACTGATACATAACTTATGCAACAATATTTTTCATGTGTTGCAGGCATTTGAATTACTCGATATTGAAATATTCTATGAAGGATTCCGTTTTTCATGGAGAAACCTCATCATTTCATATATTTGCTTTGTATTAGATGTATACACATGTATATTTAAGAGAAAACACAAATGTTCCTTCAGCCAGACATATTTCGGAATATTTGGTTCCATCTTCAGGGGAGGCCATCAAAATTTACGATGATGTAAAATGGTTTGTATACAGCTTAAAAGATAGAAGCAAGCGGTTCATAATTATATTTTAAGATAAAATCAGAAGTATAGACTGAGTGTTATTGTTTTCTTTAATCATATTAATAATAATAATTTAAATTTAATTAAAAATTAATTAATTGATAATAATTTAGATGACGCTACGAGCAGCATAAAAGATGATATAGCTGATACATGGCTTGCTGTGCATTCACGATGGATAATTGCACGAGAAATAGAGATATCTGTCGAAAGCTCGAGCCAAGGGCGATGCCTTTTACGATATTGAATTTAGTGTTGCTATTCATGGTGATTATTCCCAGTCACTTCAATGTAATCATGTTGCAGTTGCTCTGCATTCCTTTCGCGATATACTTTTGGCTTTTAACATCGTCTTTGAAGATGGCTTCTGTTGAAGGTGCTATTGGCAAGACTAAAGAATTACGCGCCTCCTTTAATCAAAAGACAACGTTTCTTTTACTACACAGTCTATTGAACAGTTATCATTGGCAATTTTTGATGAACTTTATGTAAATTTTCTTGATCTCAAAGAGGTCATCTTGTTGGATATTCCAATGATAAGCCAGAAAGCTTGCTTGTATGTTGTTAACCTTTACCCCCCCCCATTATGGTGCGACAGATTTTAAGTAAAACATCTCTGCTGCATGCCAAAAGTTTTACCGATTTCTGGCGTTTGTATGTTTTGGGATGGCTACAGCTCAATATGTAAAACATGGTAGTGTAGTACTATGTGATGCAAACTTAGCACTAAATAAATTAGATAATAAAATGCCTAAAGATGATATCAATTACATAATAGAGAATGTATTTTCATATAAAATGTATTGTAGAGGAAAATTTCTTCAAAATTTCAAAATGTAATGTCTATCTGCATGAACAGTGTACTGTACAATGTACATGCACTCTCTGTACATGTTTTGTTTCCATTTGCATATTATCATGTTTGTTGAAAACAACAAGAAATTTATTGTACCAATCACTGGTTTTCTAATGATGTATCATTTGCATTTCACAGAGTCCTCTCGCATAAAGAACTTGCACCAATGTACAGCGAACAAAGGAGGCTGTGTATTAATTTTCACATGTGCATGTTTTTTATCCATTCAAGTATATCGTATATCGGATCAAGTGGTAACATTCACTTTTGAATTCGCCTTGCTGAGAGATTTTAGAAAATATACTGTATTAGCGTTTTCCATGAATTTCCTACGAAAAGCAGCAAGTCGGTCTAAATGCAGAGGGTCTTATAGGCACATAGTAAGGATGCAAAAGGCCCTATGTTCAAATGGGTCCTCCGGATCTGTGTAGGACAATCTGTAGTAAAACAACTGTGCGGCAATTTTTAATGACAGTGTTAAATGATAACACTTGGTTATCTCAGTATTTTTCAATACTGTGCGTCTCTTTTTAAGAAAAGAAATAACGTTCTCATGAAAAAAGGACATTTTGCACATAAGGAATTTTTCCTATTCACCAACAATATGTTTGTTACAATAAGTTACTTATTGCAAGTTTGCTTGTTACTATAAAAGTTCCATTTATTTGCCTAGTTTAGTTAGACCACATGAAATTCAAAGTGGAATTTGAATGATTTAGAAAAAGTGTTGTTTATTTACAATCAAAAAGATTGCCCAAAGCTTCACAGGTTCAAGAGAGCACGGCCGCAGATTCTTGTTAATTAACAATATAAAATCATGCCTGCTGATTATTGATATTAGCACTTGAATCAAATCTAATGAAATCAATTATCCCTCAAATGACCGGACAATTTTACACCTTATTTTGACCGCATGGTTACAAATGTAAGATGGCAGAAAACTCATCTGAAATGCGTAAAATATCCTGATAGTAGGTAGTACTCCTGGAACTCATCAATAAGAATTTCACACTCACAGACATCAAAATCATCCCCATTTGCTTTCGTTGGCCTGTATTCGTATAGTAGGCTTATGTATTTGATCTACACAATTAGTAGGCGAAGCTGTTTCCAGTTGCCTGTGGGAATGATCATATTGTGAAATAGTTCTGATGAAACTATCCCCAAGAAAGTTGGCTCGAAATTAAATTTATAGGCTGAGGCATTCTAAGCTGTACCTAAATTCCATCGTTCTAGCAAAAAATATACCGGAAAATCAATTGCCATTTAGAATTCGGTGAATATGCCTATAGTATGTACATACTTTCTACAGTAGTATACATACTTTTAAATTGCAAGAAACAATTATTTTCCGGCTAGATGCTTATTAAGTTGTAAGTTATAAAAATCATATAGTTATGTAGTATCTAGTTTTATCAAGACCATTTTCCACGAAGACATTGCTGCTGATTCCACACTGACCTCGGCATTTCAGTGGTATTGCTGACTCTACTTTTGTTTTATATAGAGATAAATCATAGACATGTACAAATTTTTGTGCGAAAGACAGGAATAGAGATCAACATAAAACTAATCAAATCTGATGCATGGTTGATAGCAACCAACACAGGGAAAGATTCGGGAGAATACATCAGCCAGGAATTACGACGATGTCACAGGAATGCGGCTGATGATATTGCCGTTGCCTGGACTGAAAATTTCTGTTTTCTCTATACGTGTACTATTAAATTGCCGCTATAAAATAGCATATTGCTGCTCTTGATCTGGATTGTTCTGATGGGTCACGTTTCACCTACACGTATAACAAATCTCCAAACATCTGCCGGCCTACACGGCATTTGTTGGTGATAAAGCTTACCATGGATATTCATGAATCCGCAAGCATCAATGCCGCAGATATCTGCCGTTGTGAGGTCATCAATTGAGCTAGCTACTCAGATGAAAGTTGATTTGTTGAAAATGAGAAATTATGACGCATGCCTTGTTAATCAGAAGGATAGCTAGGCTTTCAATTAAAATCTCATTACGCTAATGTAGGCAGGAGGATGGATTAATGTGTCCAAGCCACGAATCGAAGAAGTGATCGATCGACACCAAAGTTGAGATGGTGGAAGATCTTACATTTATATTCATGGAATATAATTCATGGATTATACTAAGTTTCTTTTCATTATGCCAACATATCACCTATTCCTGATGAAGTGAATTTGAAATCTTACAAACGTAGCGGTTGTGTCTCTAGCGTCTCCTGTCCTGGTGGTACTACGTTGAGGTTTTCATCGTTGCTGTGACATTCTGATTGTGGAATTTAGTGTCATCGTGGTCGTCGTCTTCTTCTGCGTCGTTCAGTGTTGTCGTTATTGTCATCGGTGCTTTCCTTCCTGAGCTAGCCAAGTTTTTGCGGTTTTGTAAAAAGAGTGTCACTGTGCGCATGCGCAGAAGTTCGTGATCTGGTCTCCACGGTCTCTCTTCTTGCTTCAATCCGTGAAATTTCTGAATATTTTCTTGTATCAGTCACGCCGTTGATCGTCTGCTGGTATAGCTCATTTGGCTAAGGTACTTGCTGTTATAGCTGCTTGGTGGGTTCGCCTCAGTACAATTTTGCGACTTTTCGAGTCTGGTTTTCCGTAATGAGAATATGACTTCTGGAAGAACTACACGTTCAGGCTCTTGTAACGACGTAACCATGGATGCTTTGAGGGCATTATTGAACGAAAATAAATCTGAATTGATGACTAAAATGAATGAAATCATCACGAGCGTTTCAGCTTTGACCCGAAAGGTCAGCTACTTAGAAGACATCATCAGTACATTGAGAAATACTCAGGAAAATTCAGCAACGCGAAATTGAGTCCTTGCAACAGACTCGTGACTCCCAGTCCGCCTTGTTTATTAACGATTTGGTCAACGAACTGGAGCAGCGCCAAAAAAGAACCAACAATGTCGTCATCATTAATTTACCAGAGAAGACGTCAGGCACGATAGAAGATAAGAAAACACACTACTCTGCGCAGGTTATTAGACTGATAAATGCTCTTGATATTCAGCAAGATTTTCAGCTCTCTTCGTGTAACCGTATCGGGAAACCTGGAAGGTCAGGCTCACGGTTGTTAAAGATAACTGTCAACACCGCCTCTGTCAAAAGAGCAATGCTTCGGCAGACTAAAACCCTTAAGAATTCCAGTTTTAATTACGTGTTCATAAAGCCAGACCTCACCCCAATTCAGCAAGCGATGGATCGAGCGATGGATGGAGCGATTTTCAAACGGCATAATTGAATTTATAACTCAAAATCTCGACAATTTTCTTTCCCTGTATCCCGATTACAATATTATGATCACTGGAGATTTTAATCGTTTACACATTGGTTACTTAAATGACAATTTTGATCTTCTGAACGTGGTAACCGAGCCCACACGCAACGATGCAATTTTGGACCTCGTTTTGTTGTCAAAGGACTTAATAAGTGGCTATGATATCTCCGTGGGTCCCCTGTCGCAACTTCTGACCACCGCACTATTCTCTGCACACCCAAAAATTAAATCTGAGCCGACTACTGGTAAGGTTTGTACAGTTCATGATCTCCGTCAGTCTAATGTCAATGCTTTTCTCCATAAATTGCATTGTACGAATTTCGCGCCGCTTTATGATATGAATATCGATCTCGACGATAAAGTATCCTTCCTCTGAAACTACAATGACATGCTTTCTATGCACCATTCCATCATCTTCTGTAATTATAACTCCAAAAGATAAACCATACATCACGCCTTATCTCAAGTTGCTTATTAATAAGCGCTGGTCTTCTTATCGTCACGGTAATTACGCAGCATATAGCCAGTTGAGCGCCAAGATAAAAAGCCTACTGAAAAAAGAAAAGTTGAGATGGGCAGCGCGTGCACAGAATGGGTCAAAAGATTTATGAAAGGTATTAAATGAGATAAAAGGAACAAAATCTTCTAGATTTTCATCGATGGATTCTATTTTGAATTCCTATTCTTCGATTGGAGAAGCCGTAGAGGATATCAACGCTTGTTTCTTAAACAATCAAGTTCAAAGATCTGATCATGTGATTCCCGATGCACCTGTGGAGGATGATTAGAGACCAGTTATTGAGGTGGAACATGTGTATAAACTACTATTATCTTTGAAAGCTCATTCTGTCCCGGGCCGAGATGATATTCCGATCATTCTTTACAAGAAAGTGGCTCACATTTTAGCAGCCCCGTTGACCCACGTAATTAACGTTTCGATCATCACTCGTCGTTTCCCGGGTGCGTTGAAGGAAAGCGTTATCACACCTGTCCCCAAGACACTCCTAGTATCAAAAGATGAACTTCGCACAATCTCCCTTTTGACTACTTTTTCCAAAGTTTGTGAGAGAGCAATACTACTGTCTGGTGTGGCATCAAAACTTAGACGGGTTTTTGGTCCTTTTCAATTTGGGAATGTACCTCAATCATCCACATCTGCTGCCTTAATATGCATCCACGAAAGAATTACATTAGCATTGGATGAGAAGTCGACTACAGGCGTTGCTTTGATAGCTTATGACTATACCAAGGCTTTTGACCAACTTGGGCATGATACAATTGTCTGTTCCCTTATCAATAACAATTTTCCTATTGGGTTTGTAACATGGGTTGATGACTATCTTAAGAATCGTAGTCAAGCGGTCAGATTAAACAACCAAATAAGCAACAATCTCCCAGTTAAGTCTGGAATTCCACAGGGATCCGTGTTTGGACCTTATTTATTTAATCTAGCGATTAGTTCTCTCCATCCCATCAACGACTCAACGACTATCGTGAAATACATTGACGACTGTACTTTCGTCGTTGCTATTTCAGACAACAATATCGCTAATTGTCTTCAAGAACATCAAAACATGACTGATTGGTCATTATCTGTTGGTCTGAACCTTAATGTGAGAAAGTGTAAATTGCTATGGATCCCTAAGTCACCGCATTCAAACACCCCCAACATACCGAATATATCTAAAGTTACTGAAGTTAAAATTCTCGGCGTCCTTTTTACATCTGACCTCAAGTGGAGCAAACAAATGGAGTATGTCAACAGCATTGCTTCTAAACGAATGTACGCGCTCAGAGTTTTGAGACCACTGCTCGGCCGATCCGATATGGTGCGCATTTATAACGGATTGATACTATCAATTATTGAGTATTGTTCGGGACTGATGGTTGGCATGCTGGCTAAGGAAGAAATCATTCTTACTGGAATTCAACGCAGGGCTCATAGACTCATCTGTGGTGATACGAGTAATTGCCAGTGCAATTCATTCCAGGACTTACAAGTTCGTCGTAACTCATCAGCCATAATACTTTTATTCACAATTTCTGATAACCATCCTCTTCATACCCTTTGTCCATCAAGATCATCCCGTTCGGTTAGGTTTCTTCAGCCTCCCTGTCATTCATCCAGACGGCGAAACTCGTTTTTTCCAAGGAGCATAATGCTGTCAAACAATACGGCTACCGGTTAATGTTTTTTACATCTCTTTTTCGGAAATGCTTATTCGGTCAATTCACATTATAAATGCACTATGAATTTACTTATCTTTTTTTCAATGAAATTCTATACCCAAACAGTGTCTAACTTACGTGTATGTCTTGATTTTCAATCATTTACGAAATATACAATTTACTTACTTACTTACTTAAGTGTAAGCAGGTGGTCATTTGAGGTTTAATACGTAGATCAGGTAGATAAGTTTCATTCTTTTAGCACACTGTTCGTTGATGTCAGCATGCACATACACATGCAAGTCTATATGTACATTGTACATACACATGCAAGTCTACATGTACATTGCACATGAACATGTATACTTGGAAACCCGGCCTGCAATCCAAGTTACTATAGTGTATGCAGAGAAAGAATACTGTTCATCTTTCAGCAAGTGAACGACATTGTCAAAGCTCCATAATTGTAGCCAAAAATTCATTTTCAAAAATTCATCTTTGAAAATTATCGGGACGTACTCGAAGAATCAGCTGAAATTCAAGACACTTGATTATCGTTGAAATCAGAGGTATGTGCAATTTTGGTGTCGCCACTTTAGCCTCTTGATTGCGGGTCGGATATAGATTTTAGTACATTTTCAACTCAATTTTCTACTTACAAGAAAAATACACGCAAATACGACTGATTCTTCCACTAAGTCACCACTTGACCGATTTCTTTCAAAATTGACTTGAAAACTTTGAATGTGCCTATAGATGATATTCGCGCAAGATTAGATCTTGGTAAATTTCTTTGTCACGTACAGGAAAAAAGTGCAAAAGTAGATTTTTGGCAATTTCTCCAAAACTGTTGGAAAGGTTTTGGAAAAAATTCAGTGGCTTAGTGGGCTGGCGATATCTAATTTGCATGCAATGTTTCAGTCCGATATTTGTTTTCAATTGTTTTCAATTGTGTGCACGTGTATGAACTTTAAATTATGATTTTTCATGCTGTCATTTTAGCTAAATTAACAGTGTAATTCTTTTGATTGATCTGACAATCTATTCCTAAATGAATGTAATCAATTGCCGTTATGGGCCTTATTGAATTGACCCCCAGCCGGTGTTTTGAGCTACCGACCGGTCTTCAGAATCTTTGACCGAGGTCGTGTCCCCCCCTGGCCGGGCGGCGAGCAGTTCTAATCCTGCTGGACTTTATGTTAATGAAGCATAGTGTGGAGTTTGAGCGAAACTTTCTTATCTTACATTGATGAAAAGCGGCTGTTCAGATGACACTCAATTACTAAACCATTTCAATCCGGTGGCGATTATAGGCTTCAATCCATGTTAAGTTTCCTAAATGAAGCTGAATTACCAATGTCACATGACGAGTGAATGGCCAGAAATAATACGAATATATTGATTCATCCGGTTTTGAAATAAATATAGAAATCTCTTATGTCACATGCCTTCACCTCTGATATCAATTCACTGACAGGTCGGAATTGCAGCATGCACAGTATTTTCACATTGTTGCTTATCTTGCATCAAAGGTCGACTGGTGATATGAACGTTCATTAGAATTTGCTTCACCATCGTTTTTTCTGCCCAAGCCAAGTCTACATTTGTATCATGCGCAATTAGATTTCTTCTGTGATATTAACTCGACAATGGTACGCTAATCCGAGGGCGGTGGACTGGAAGGAATTACAATATGTCCAAAACATCAGCTCTCGAGAAGGATTTAACCTATGACAAGATTGATACATTGACGAACGTGGAAGGTCATAAGTGGGCAGCGCATTTCGGGTTTGAAAAATGCTATTCAACTTTTGTTGAGCTCAAAGAAAAACTGAAATTAGAAGTAACCAAAAATAGACGGAAAAGCACCAACAATCCATGTCTTGATAACCAACACGTAAGTTCTACTGCATCTTACGGTAGCATAAAAAAGTGCTCGCAAGAATCTAGTAAATTTAATTGAATTTTCCCAAAGCTGTATTCATATGTGATAGACTACAAAATGCAACTGATACGTAGTAGTGGCGTTTTGCAAAGAAATGAAAATCACAAAAGAATTTATAAAATAAATACGATGCTCTGTGACAATGGAAGTGAGTAGGTCAAAGTAGTTCTGAGAAGTATGGCTTTGAGAATAAAAATATTGCACAGTAGCTTGTGTAACTGAGAAGTGTGCAGAGATGCTGCTCAAGATGCAGATCTATGTATATGCAATTCTGCAGTCTTCTGACCTACATGTATGTGCAGGGAATTGAGTTGTCTGGAAAACAGGAGTTGGCCACTCAAAGCATAATAACTGAGCGAATGGTGGTGTGCATAATTGGAATATTCGAATAAGTCCGAAGGAAATTTATCGAATCGCACGAATCCGAATTTGAGATTCCTTGTACAAATCCTATATTTTATAAATAGATTAAAATAATCACAACTTTTGCTCATGACATTCGCTTTATATCGACAATCACCAATTTAAAAACAGAGGTGTGCAAATCATCTACTCATAAACTGCATTTTTGATTTTGATAATAGCTAACTTTTTACGCAATTTCCGTGATGTCTTGTTGTCAGGCCTACCGTGGGACGAGATTTCATCGCCCCATTCCCACAGGATTTTTCAAAATTCACGATTATTTCCCATAATAATTCCCTTAACCCTTTTAGATATTTCTGTTGACGAAATGTCAAACCCAAAATTGTTTAATCTGTCATTCACGCAATTTTTACTTTCTGGCCTTGCTACTCAGGGGCTATGAATAACTTTTATCATGTTTAATTTAGACGAAAATAGTTTGAAATTCGTTTGGTAGTTTCATAGATATCAGACAAGTCACTTATTTGGCATTTTACTAACAAATTGTCAACATCCAAAAGACAGGTTTCGCAAACAATCCTGACATCATTTCGTTATTGTCAAAGCTATTGTATTATTCGTCGCATATGTTGCCATTGACATCATGAACAGATGAATCAGAATAATGTCGCTTTTCAGTTTGCTTGCCTTCATATTTGCATGTAAAATCGATAGCTGATCAGGAATGCCACTGGCTAGGTGTACGGATAACTATTCATTTTCTCACACAAAGGAGAAACGGAGGCCAAAATTCGGCTGACTTTTCTGCAAGCACTGGAAGCATTGGGATTAATGGTCTGATTGGCGCACGTTAGAAACAGTTGGTTTTGGATTGTGATGGTCATGACAATTACAAGCAAATGGAGACGACGAAGACGCCATTGATAATGACCTCGTTAAAAAAAAACAGTGACGTTTTGCATGTTATTGAAGTGTTCTCTGAAAATCTTGAAACAATTCGATCAGTGAGGACGAAGATGATTTCTAAAACAGAACTGCCCTACCAGTGACGAACTTTCTTGCTAATGGTATTCTGTATTCAATTGCACATCTTCTTTCACGACATCGACAGAAGTGGTTTGACTGATTGAGATACCTTCAGCAACAGCCAATCCAGTAACTGAAAAGGTGCTTTCCGTATGATTCAGATATTACTCTGAAAGTTTTACGTAAATTATAGCACAAGTCTCGTGATGTTCAGCGAGAGAGTCGTCATCTGAATCTAACTATCACCACCAAGGATAAATAGATAATAATCACACATAAATAAATAGAAATTAAATTCAATCATATTACGTGCTGCCCCTGATCTTGCTAATCTAACTTCACTTAGAGATTTGTCTCTGTTGAAGAACGTCCATTTTCTATCGTCAACTAATGGTGACCAGTTACAATCTACAAAACCATGCAGAGCATCGACTACATCACCTAAAAAAGTCTGTGCTCCATCTTAGAGTTTGAAGAATTTGATTCATCAGTTTGCAATGTCATGTGTACAGCTTAAATATTCAATTCTAATGTGATTTGAAAAGAATCGTCTGGAAAAAATTGTTTGGTTGAGCAACCAAAAAACAGATGGAGGCGATGAGATGTTCTGTGGAAAGACTTCTTCGAGATCCTTGTGTGATTCATGTGGTTGCGGAATTATCGCTCAGCATCTGACGCAAGTGAAGCTAGCTTATTGCCAAATCTGTAATATGTTTTGTAGGCCTGCTGGGTAATGAAAATTGTCAATTGTTCTAATTTTTTTAAAGTTTTTATTCACCAATACTGTCTAACTATCTCAACAATGTGTCATTCTTGGTATAGGCTACCTGATGCGTTTTTCTGTGCTTCTACATCTCTCATTAACATAATTAGTTAGGTATCAAAAAGCGGACAAAATGAAAAACAATGGGGTAGTTTATTTTTGTAATGAGAATCAACGAACAATTTAAGCATTGGACATGAAATAAACAGCTCCAAATAATAGGCATATGATTTCTTTTATGTTGTGGGCATATCTTAAATTGGATTAGTTGTAATTTGCAGCATGATGTTGTTGATCATTGATGATAAGAATTGCTTTATTTGCCTCGCAGAATGCGGCGTGCACATCACAAATATCAACATATATATAATTGAAGATACAAAGATAAGGAACGGTATTTTATGAATGAAGAAGACTATCTGCTTGTCTTCGTCCTCCGACGTTTGTTGCTATGAATTGTCCTCGTACTTCTTGTTACTTCACGAAGATCAAAGAACTGTCTAAGAGGATGCTCAGAGTGTTTTGACAATTTATTGAGTAGTCTGTTCCATATATTGTCACTTTCATCAAATACCTTGACCTGCCAATGATCTTCACCAATGATTCGCATGGCCTTCTCATTTCAACATTATTGAGTCTTTTGTGTAAATACACTGGGATGTTACAAAAAAAGCTGAAAAGGATACAATAAAATTTGACGAATAAAGCTAGTATATGCAGTAGCATGATTTCACATTTTGTCAAGAAAAAAATGCCCTTCAAATGCATGTAAAGCGTCTTTGTCAACTGTATATGTGAACAATTTTAATAACTGGGGATCAACAGGTTAACTTGCATTTCGAAAAGCAAAGCTACCTCCCTCATCAGAAGTCATAATGACCTTTTACGAAGGTAACTACTATACATAATTTTCTTTAGAAATGAAGACTGATGTTATATCATCATATCTTGCATGATTATTATCATAACCATGAAATCGTGAAACAGATGCAAGAAAAAATGTAAGCTCTATTGGCGCTTAGCGCATGTATATGAGAATTCCCATGAATGAAATTGCTATTGCCATGCCATGGGAAGTCCCATTTGTGTGTTCAAGTCCTACCCTTGACTATCTTTTGGCTACGTCTATTGCATCTATTTTGACGCAGTAGCCATAAAGTAGGGATAGGTAGAGTGTCGACTCAAAAAAGCATCTGTATACAGTGAAAATTTTTATATCAAAAGATTCAGTTTTTTGCGGAAATTACGTTCCCGTGGTCCAAGAAATTATTTGAGCACTTTTGAAAAATGTCAAAATTTGCATATTTATATACTACCGAGATGACTCTCCTAAATAAGTAGTATCAAGCAAGTTGGATATCAAAAGGAATGAGTATTTGCTAATGAGCATCCTAACAAAGCTGAAATAGAGCTGATTATCAAGGGAATTTCATGATCCGTATTATAATGAAAGTCTTCATGAAAACGTCGCGATATTATTCGTGCTTTCGTGGCTGAAATTTCAAGTTTTTAATTCAATTTCCACCGGTATGACTTTATGATTCACTAAATTCATGTTTCATTTCTTGAATCTGAATAATGATGTGGACCCATATACATCTTTCAAAGTTGATTGAAATCATTGTCCTTGATTCTGTTATTTTGCTCTACCATAGTGTCAGATTGCGTACGATTTGATCACGCTTAAGAAGATTCTCTTGAGGTTCAGCATGAAAGCAATAGCAGGTCATCGAGTTGCTAATTTAACAAACGTTACCTCTCCAAAGCTGTCATGACACGGACGATCTGTAAAATGATATCATTCCATCTGCATTATGCTATCATGATCAGTCAATCTGGTTGTAATTTCTGCAAAACTGCAAAAATTTGCATATCTCACATTTGGAAACAATTCCGACTGTATCTCGTTTGAGTTCATTTAATAAAATCGAAAGTGTATACACATTGGGGATTCAATAAATGCGGAGTTACTACTCTACCTAATATATTTACTGTATGGCAGTAGCTTTGTTCAGCGGAATTAGTCAAACATATATAAAGTTAAAATTTGACTGACTTAGTGATTCTTCTCTATTTTCTTTTGAGATGCCTGCGACTTCAACTCCACCTGCAAAGAGTCGCCTACTCGGTCAAATAATGAATCTGTCATGTTTGTCGGTTAAGTAACATTACTTTTTGATATCATTTTGGGTCCTTTCCCTAAAGATGCTGACTACTTCGATAAAATTATTGATGCATTTAACAACGAAGACAATTCTATTGAATCTACGCTTGATTCGCCTAAAAACATCATTTTGAATTTCTTAGAAATATGTACTCGTATTTATATTTCTAATAATGAAGTAAAATATAAATGGTTCAACAAAGAAAACCATTCCGGTAATACCCTTCAGTTTGATTGTTGGGTACCTAGTCACGTCAAATCTGATTTCGTTAGAAATAGCTACAGGTATATTGGAAATCGTTGCTCTGATATAGGAAGCTCAGAATTATGCAAAAAATGGAAAATAGACTACAGAGTAACGGATTTTCAACAAAGTTCCATAGAAAACGACAAAATGTCCCAGATAAAAGCATGATGAATAAGAGTAATCAAGTATGCCTAAAACTTGATTTTGTTAAAGATGCTCCCACTCGTCAATTAATGGAAGTTAACCAATAAATACGATTTGCCAATGTCTATTGTAAATAAACCGGGTAGAAATACCATAAGCAATTTGAATAGTTATAGGCCTAATAATTATTGTCAATGCAATACTAGTCTCCAACTACCGAATAAATATCATTGTGTCATGCGCCACGTGGTCTATAAAGTCACTTCCCCTGCATGTGATGAGTATTTCATCGATTCCACAAATCGCTCGTTTGCAGACCGTTATGCAGAGCATCGTAGAAGTTTTGCAAAATGAGAAAATAAGACTGCCATCTCGGATCATGTTGTCCATTTTCATAACAATTTTACCCTTAGTTGACGAGCTGTCATTTACGGTATATAAATCCGTTGTCCTAGAGGCTGTACTTTGTTTCTCATGATTAAGTCCGTGGTGGACGAAAAGTCAGGTTTTACTACTTGAATAAATTGTCTAAAAAGCAGGGAGAGCCTATTATTTTTGATTCTGTCAAATCATGAAAAATCACCTCCCGTAAGATGTCGTCAATCAACGAAGGTTGTTGAAATAGTACTTTAGTCAGCCGACATGAACCGATTCGAATTTTTCTCGAATCAAAATTCGAAGCTTCGCAGGTCCCTGGTCCTCGTGGTTCCATTGAATGTGCCCTTATTAAAGTCCATGAATGTGACAACCTATCTTAATGACCCTGATATGAAGTAATAATGTCAATCGAGTGTTCATTTTATGGATGCACAGTTATCTGTGCGATTTTCAACGTGTAACTCAAAGGTCATTTTGACCGATTATATAGTGTTCACTCTGGAGTCCCACAGTGATCAACACTTGGTCCGACTTTGTTTGCATGTTTCATGGAATCCCTCAACGTTTCGCTTTGTTCAAAAATGGTGCTGTATACCGACAATGTCAGTCTAATTGAGACACTTTTATAAATGGACAATCCAATCGACATTCCACTTAAGAGTGAATGGATTAACTTACACAAAACGTTCTTAAACCTGTGTAAATCGAGTCAAATCTTTGTCCAAAAGGGTATATCTTTCTAAAGTTTTTAGTACTGTGACATTCTCATTGTGAAAAATTGATTTTGGGTGTTTGCTGAGACGGTTCGTTGAATAGGAATTTTCATTTCAAAAAATATTTAAGCTTGATGCATGTTAGCAGCGATTGCATGTTATTCGAACCTTGAAATCTTTTTTGTCAAATGACCAAGTGATGATGCTTGTGTACAATGCTCCTATTGCTCTACTTCTGCTGCATGCGGCTCCAATGCTTTGCTGAATTTTCTTCGAAATGCATTGAAAATAAAATTTAAAAGTCTCATGGTTGAGGACATGGCATAATCTGTCACAATGCTTGTGTCCTCGTTGTCTCAATCCTCGTTGTCCTTAAAAAGATGTGGAAGGGTGAAACGATTTTCCGGAAATGTGGATCCTCTCCGTTGCACCCTTTGCATGATCCGATCCCTGATGGATTGATTTACTCTGGTAAAGTACGTCAGCCTACTGCTACACGACTGCATTCATGTGTTCCATACATGCATGGATTTGCTCTAAGTCTTCCGATGACTACTCTTCCGAATGGTAGAAAACCCATTATTTTATGTAAAAGCTCTATTCATACAGTGTATGTACATATTCTATACATAGGCCTACCTTGTGTATTTCATAGTTCGTCCGTACGGGAGGTTAGTCATAATTGTGTGAAAAAACAATCACTTCCTTTGTTTGACGCAAATCTATTTTAAAATTTTTTTTCAAAAAATCACCCGACGCGTTTCGTCAATCCGACAGTCTCAAGGGCTTAGTATGTGACACAAGTGTTAAAAGGTAGGTTTATATACAACAAATCAGTAGTCCAGTCAGGGCAACTCATCATGTCAGCTCATGACGTCTGTTCAATAGCGGCATTTTCAACGCAATGTTACGTGATTCAGCCATCCTAGTAGCAATCGCCGAGTTTTGCTTGTCCAAAATCTTATAACTAAAATCATCAATGGTCATCACTTCATCGCAATGGTCTAACAAGTTATGTTCAGTTAATGCACTTTTTGTATCTCGATTCTTTAAACTACGTTGGTGTTCGTTGAATCTAGTTCTGAAAGGTCGACATGTTTGACCTATGTACTCCTTCTGGCAGCGATTGCAAGAGAATTCATAAACTACATATTTATGCTTACAGTTAAATTTTGGGCCGATTGTCAAGCAAATATTGCAAGTACACTCATTATTAGATTTTCTTTTAAATGCTGTTGCTAATTTTTTTACCAGGTTTTGATGTGATGCGTACAGGTATACTATGCTTATTTTTTTACTTTATTGATTTTTCTTAAAAACTTTCACCCACGTAGTCAAGGGAGAGATTAACGTCGTTATTTCTTCCGTTATTACTTGCGTTAATTTTATCATTTTTATAACTATCCACATTGTCAACATGGAACCCATTACTTTCTAGCCTATTTTTCATAATTTGTTGTGCTTTGAACGTATCAAATGTATCAGAACATCTGTCTTCAACATACCGAAAACTGTTACTAACAAAATTATCTTTTACATAGTTGGGGAGCCAACTGTCTTTTCTTAAGCTAATGCCTGAATGGCACAGTTTGCTGTGCCATTTGTAACTCAGTTTGTTTTTAACGGATATACTAATGTCCAGAAAATCAAGATAATCGGTATCGGGGGTTTCTGAAGTGAATTGAATATCACTGTTTACTGAGTTAAAAGTATCGAGGATTATTGTCATCGTATCTTTATTTTTGGGAAATGGTCCCATGATAATACTCGTAGCATCAATGTATCTTTTAAAGATGGCTGGGACAATACTATGTTTTGTTTTTAATATATCAAGCGCTTTATTCTCTATGTTGTTCATATAAATTATGGAAAACGGCGGGGAAAAGTGTGTTCCCATAGGACAACCTTTTATTTGTAAATATGTTTTTTGGTTATACGTTATTTCATAGTTGTAAGCTATAAATTTAAGAAAATCGATCAAATCCTCAACATTTAATCCATAATTATCAATGCTACTCCAGTATTGTCTCGCGAAATCTACTACAACTTTCAGACCATCTTCAATTGGAATACTTGGATGCAGATTAATTACATCTGAGGATATAAAGACGCAATTATCCGTGTTATTTAACCTATCGTTGCTATTTCTAAGACATACAATCAATGCATTGGTGTAATCCAAATGTGATGGTACAAATTTTACTAATTGATTTAATAGAATGCTGGCAAGCCAATCTACTTTTTGGATAGGGGTATTTATTGTTGATGCTATTGAGCTTAAAGGATAGAATCCATTCACCTTTTCCTTGTGATCTTTTATATTAATTTGAAAAGCGGCCGGATGACTACCGGAAGTCAGTAATTTTTCATGATTAATTCTTTGTAATTTACTACATTTCCGCGAACTAATCGGTTAGCTTGATTTTCAATGGATGATGCTTTTGATTTGTTACGAAGACTATAGGTTTTTGTATCTTTAAGTAAATTTTCGGTACGTTCAGTTATAATGTTTTCATTACTTATGACTATGCGGTTCGACTTATCAGACGGAACAATAACCAAATTATTGTTTTTGAGGAAAGTATTTGTCTTTCGTTTAATTCGGTTAGAATTTTTATATTTTGTATTGCTTCTAATATTTTTAGCCTCTTCGCGTAAAATACGTTTAGCTTCAATTTCAAACAATTTCAAATTGTCTTCTTTTTCATCTGTCATACGAGGTGGTAAGTTAACCGTATTTTTCTCAAACGGTATATTTAGCTTATTGTCATTACTTGTATCATTACTGTTGAAGTGATGAGACCATCTCAGTTTATACGCTAAACTATCAATCATAATCTCATTATCATTTACGAAATCTTTATCAATGTTATGGGGCAAACGATACCTCGGACCTTTACTCAAAAAATTATTTATGTCACTAGGGATCGGAATATTTGTTTCATTAGTTAAGCGATTACTATCGCAATTGTCATAGTTTTGAGGAGATGAGCTACCCCTACTGAACCACAAAGTATCTTCATAATGAAAGAAAAACCAACACCTGTTCTTCAAAACATAGGAACTCCTACGTACAGGAAAAGTCTTCTTCGTTCACCAAGACCACTTATTGTAATGTCGGTCGTAGATAATTGCTTCCTCGTGGTTGACCATTCCTTCCACGAAGTTTAAGATGTTTATCTTCTTTTCCATCTCCATAGGATGTCTGACGATGTTGAGGTACTCGTAGGATATGTCTTGATTGATGATGGTGGACCTTTTCTTGAGGAATGATATGTCATGTCTTATCAGCTCCATCTTCAGTGACAGAACTTTTCTTTGCAAGGCAGGTGTTGAATCGCTCAATTCTGGTAGTTTGAAAGAATTTTCTACGTACTTTGGTATCACCTTGTATGATAAACATGTCAGCAAAAACATGATAGAACAGGAGACCCGAACTTGTTTCTGCAGCAGATTCATCAGCTTCTTCCCACTCACATGCACTTCTCTTGGAAGTTCCATACTGGAGTAGCATTGATAATTATGGATTAGATGTTGAGGATTTGATCGATTTTCTTAAATTTATAGCTTGCAACTATGAAATAACGTATAACCAAAAAACATATTTACAAATAAAAGGTTGTCCTATGGGAACACACTTTTCCCCGCCGTTTTCCATAATTTATATGAACAACATAGAGAATAAAGCGCTTGATATATTAAAAACAAAACATAGTATTGTCCCAGCCATCTTTAAAAGATACATTGATGCTACGAGTATTATCATGGGACCATTTCCCAAAAATAAAGATACGATGACAATAATCCTCGATACTTTTAACTCAGTAAACAGTGATATTCAATTCACTTCAGAAACCCCCGATACCGATTATCTTGATTTTCTGGACATTAGTATATCCGTTAAAAACAAACTGAGTTACAAATGGCACAGCAAACTGTGCCATTCAGGCATTAGCTTAAGAAAAGACAGTTGGCTCCCCAACTATGTAAAAGATAATTTTGTTAGTAACAGTTTTCGGTATGTTGAAGACAGATGTTCTGATACATTTGATACGTTCAAAGCACAACAAATTATGAAAAATAGGCTAGAAAGTAATGGGTTCCATGTTGACAATGTGGATAGTTATAAAAATGATAAAATTAACGCAAGTAATGACGGAAGAAATAACGACGTTAATCTCTCCCTTGACTACGTGGGTGAAAGTTTTTAAGAAAAATCAATAAAGTAAAAAAATAAGCATAGTATACCTGTACGCATCACATCAAAACCTGGTAAAAAAATTAGCAACAGCATTTAAAAGAAAATCTAATAATGAGTGTACTTGCAATATTTGCTTGACAATCGGCCCAAAATTTAACTGTAAGCATAAATATGTAGTTTATGAATTCTCTTGCAATCGCTACCAGAAGAAGTACATAGGTCAAACATGTCGACCTTTCAGAACTAGATTCAACGAACACCAACGTAGTTTAAAGAATCGAGATACAAAAAGTGCATTAACTGAACATAACTTGTTAGATCATTGCGATGAAGTGGTGACCATTGATGATTTTAGTTATAAGATTTTGGACAAGCAAAACTCGGCGATTGCTACTAGGATGGCTGAATCACGTAACATTGCGTTGAAAATGCCGCTATTGAGCAGACGTCATGAGCTGACATGGTGAGTTGCCCTGACTGGACTACTGATTTGTTGTATATAAACCTACCTTTTAACACTTGTGTCACATACTAAGCCCTTGAGACTGTCGGATTGACGAAACGCGTCGGGTGATTTTTTGAAAAAAAATTTTAAAATAGATTTGCGTCAAACAAAGGGAGCGATTGTTTTTTTCACACAACTACCTTGTGTATGCAGTTTTTGATTTTTTCATGTCTTAAGTATACGAAATAAACATTTCTTGTCTTGTCTTATTGTTCAGCAGCTTACTCGCTACCAGTTCTGCACATTATGATATTAATGTGACTGTAAGTGAATAGCCAAATCCTCAAGACGGCAAAGCTAAACAATAGAAAAGACAGGCATGAGAAGTTACTAGCATCAACTTTCAGTCCCGACCAGAATGTACCCTGTGGAAAAGATAGTACATGTTATGTTTCTAATATGACTGCATCGTTTTATCGCAGACAAACCTATCAAACCTGGCAGATGAAGAGGCTACAAGAAGAACGAGATTAAAAAGGTATTCTGATGAGCTTCAATCAATTCTTGAACGCTTCAATGGATTGTTTAAAGAAATAAAGAACCCTCTCGTAAATGAAATTATCGAGGAGACAAAAGCTTTCAAAGTGGAGAAGGCGAGGATGCTAGAGGATTTTCTGCCTGTGAAACCGAACCCTATCTTTATTACAGGTACATTTTCAGACTGATCCTTACTGCTATTTATGACTTGCACATTCAACTTTGATAATTTGCTTCATTATTATTTCAATTATCAGGCGAGGCAATGCCAATTGATGTCAAGAAAAATTGAGTCTCTCAACTTCAGTAGCTGTATGAAAAAGTTTTAGAGGCAGACCAGTCAGAAGTTTTAAAATTGAAAGTATGGAGAATACTAGGTGATTATATAAATTAAATAATTATATATATTATATATAGAGCAAAAGTTATATAAATTACACACGTGATTTTCAAAGCTATCACCTCTTTAAGAGTTGGCGATATTTTACAATACACCACCCATACTATAAACCGTGCAAACCCATACTATAAACTTTCCTTCCTACATAAAAATGGTTTTTCATGAGTCTGCGTTCATCTGGTAGCGGCCGCCTGATTGAAATTCAACAGTCTCGTAGGTAATTTGCTATCAAACCTTGATGCGGCTAGCAGATCACATTGAGTCAAATTCGCCTATATCTTATTTCTTTGGTTATTACTCGCAGTAATGTAGACTCGCTTCCACATGATCTGGCAGCCATAGTCTCATATTTTACTGGAACTTCTCATATTAAATTTGTTTTGAATGCTACTGATAGATGCCCTGAACAGTAGGAGATTTAGTAAATATATTCGTGCAGCATCAATTCACTTTTTTAACTTATTTTACATGTGATGTACATCTATTTCTGAGTCAGGAAATATCGAAGTCACCTCTACCCATACGTTCCGAACCGATCCCGAGTCTACCTAAGTCTACGCGCCGAAGTAAATGATATCATGGAATAATAAATTGCACGATAATTGCTCTGTAAGCATGTTCTCTGCAAAACATGTATTATTACTTCAAACTTATTATAATCTTAATTTCAAAATTGCCTTATTCTTTATTTCTGTGAACTTGTTACTTATATCTAAAAAAATTTTGACTTACGTGTAATAGAATCGAAATCAATATTGCAGGTTTGATCTTTAAATGCTAATATCTTACTACTCGCAACGCAGTAAAAAATAACATGCAACTCTTGTCATATTTATGCGATTAGAAGAAAATACAACATCTAGTAGAAATTATGCAGGTTTGGTAGACAGTAAAAACGCTACCAGATGAAAGAAAATAAAGCATTTGTCAGCAAGTATTTCATAGGTTTGGTAGCGAACGATTTACAATGTGATATAGGGCATTTCACAATCATGCGAATTTGCAATGATCAGTAGTAGTCTATATTGACAGGCGACAGATTAGTGCAAACATGCTTGATAGGCATCAAGTTGATTATGCTGCCATTTTTGTAATTGAATTTGAGTGAATTTATGAAAGGATGTAGTAGCGAATGCATGTACTCTTTTGTCAATTCGCAAGGAAATTCCCGGTTAACTGTACTCCGCAGAACGCTCTCATTATGTTCCAGGGGAAGTCAGTGCAGGCAAAAGCTCTTTTGTCAACTTGATTTTGAAAGATAATGTAATGCCGACGCACTTTGACAAAAAGACAGCGACGTTTTGCGTTATATCGTATGGAGAAGAAAAGGAAGCCAAAATTCATCTAAAAAATGGCATGATTGAGACATTGCAGGAGTCACCACATGAGCCATTTAATGAACGATGTGGCGGATATCTGGACGGTACTCGCAAAGATGTTGAATATGTAGAGTTGAAATGTAACAATGAAATTCTCAAAGTAAGTCAACGATCTACTGTTGAAATTCATAGTTCGAATATAAATTTCTCACGTCAGTTTCAAATATGAACTGAAGCAGATTTTTCAAGAAATTTGTCATAAGGGGTGGCAACCTTTGGATTCCTTTTTTCAGCAGTTTTACCGCTGCTAAGTTAACCTCTTCTTATCCATCCGAAAACAAATCTAATAATTTGGTAATTAACAAATTTAGTTATTAATAACTTTAATAATATATTTTGAGTTCCAAAAAGCAAATCTGACAAAATCTGACAAGCAACTGAGCTTGCTTTCATGGCCTGGATGACATTTAAATTCAATTTAAGCAACCACTTCCTGGAGAGCTCAAGGAATCAAAAATCAAATGGAATTGAAAATCAATGTGTGTAAGAGCGGCCGACAAATCATCATGATAGCAGAGTAGTAGATTCATGTTTTGTTCAGGAACAAATGTCATGGACACAATCATTTTTGGTGTGACCATTCGCTGATTAGGTTAGACTCACAGCTTGTTAAAAAATGTTCATGCTCATACCCTGGACTATGAAAGTGATCTGATCTGAAGATACAATGAGTCTCAGAAATGCACGAATACTAGACGATGCGACGGGGAAAGTCAAGGACCGAATTATCCTCTGGGGAGCTGATTTTTGTAATGCCTCAGATCAGAAACATTGAAGTATGTGAGCTACATCAAGTTGCAAATCAATCGGTTGTTTTTGTAGAAATGTTAATTTCAAAGGAAGCTGCTAAATACTTGGTGCATAATAGTATCCTCGCGAATGGGAAAGTCAATGAGCTTTTTGGCGTTGAGGAGCTTTTGGCCATCTCACCGAGATAGCGGCGTAGACCGTTAAAGTCACCACAAACGATAAACTTCGCGGAGCAAGGCAGGAGAGCTCACGTTGTGCACACAAAATGAACCCTACCATGGAAATTTCTTCATGCACGAAGCTGTGCGGAATGTGATCCTGGGCGATGTAGCAGAAAGTGTATCCGCTATGGCTACCTCTGTCCTTTCGAAACGAAATGTTTGATGGGTTATAACAGAAATGGAATCGTCAGGGGTCGAGCCTGCAATTTAACCAAGTCTCAGTGAAAACTGTTATCTTTGGTGGCAAACTGAAATGCCTGCAGGCTGCTCTGGAATCTAATCACATAATGATTCCCATCCTATCGCATACTATCTTTGATGATTGGTCGTTTTGAATTTCGAATAGTTCTCTGACCATGTCAATTGACACATCTAGAATATCTCCTGTAGAATATCTCTAGTATAGTGACCTCTACTGGCTGGACTCTGTCCTTCTTTCAAATACTTGAGGTACAATTCAGTGAATAGTGACTATTTTTTTTTGATAGATGCTAAATTTTCTCTACTATAATTTAATTTTGGAGGCTGTGCATCTAACATGTACAGGACCGCACTTGGTCGGGTTTGAGCGTCCAGGATTTGGCGGTCGAAACGCGATGTTCCTGACCAAGTTCCTGTTGATGACCTCATTAAAAATAGTCAAATAATTTGTATGCATATTTTGTAGAATTTTATTTCACGTTTTAGTTTAAGGAACTGATATTAATTCTCTTACACACCTCGTAGATTTTAGATAGCGTAATCCCGCTGTGTTGGCTAGATCTGGTATTTTGATTGGAAACAGACCTATCCTCTTATCATCTGAATTGGCAGACTGTTATATAGGATCTTTTTTCAATATATAAGTGATAAACATAATTTTGAACAGAACGACTTACTCGCCAATTCATTACACATAAGGAAAGGAGAAGCGTTGTTTGTCCTTCTAGTAAGTATTTTTAAATTTTTAGACATTTTTGGATATAAAAATTTTCTTTTATATCATATTTTGCACCTATTAAAAATTAACTAGTCGTTGGCTTGTTTTTTTTAAATTTTGTTACCTTGACGCACTTTGCTACGTTGAATCCTATCAACTACAATCAACCACACTCAGGTTTGATGCCAAGAGTAGTAGATCGGCTATATTTTCAGAGTAGAAATCAACAAATACCGCTTGAAGATTATTTATATATACAGGCAGATAGCAATAGTTATAAGAAAAGCAGGAATTTAAACTTAGGTTGCAATATTTCTCCCCATTTATTCCATTGACTAATATTCCTCCAATAAACTTCAGAAATCCTCCCTTGGGGAGGAAATTCATCCCAGTAGGGAATCACTGGATAGGAGCAATTCTTTTCAATTAAATGACGATTCAAAGTCGAATACTAGTTTATTGGTATTTCAATGGTCGAAAACTAATGAATACTAGTTTTGTTTTTAATAAGCTTGTTAAATATAGTGAGCTTGGCATTAAACGGTGTTCCGTATTCTCATTTTAAGTACTGTAGACATAATATCGCGACTTTTTAAAAAGAAATTGATAAATCTGATTGCGATGTTTGGTCTTACCAAGGATACAGCTTCTTTAAATTAAAGCAATTCGAATAACAACATGATTCAACCTTTCATTAAAAAATTCAATTTTTAAACATGTCTCAGGTCTTCATGATTTATTTATTAAAGGACAGCCTTCTTCATTGTTATGGTTGATCTTTTTCAGAGTGGAATTGAAATAATGGACTCTCCAGGAATGGGTGATCGATCATCACAGCATTGCTTAGAGGAAAAGCTGAAGGATGCGTGTGCGTTTGTCTTCATCGTCGAATTTTCAGATCCCATTCCTCCGGATACACAATATGTAATTAATGACATTTGACTGTTTCGCATGGAAATTAGTTGATAAACATACTGTATAATTAGCCACAGCTAGCTCTACATGTAATGTCTATCTAGCGACTATTGCTCAGATGTATAGTTATTCATTTAGCCTACCGGTATATAGGCCTATGGGCATTTCCATGAACAACAGAAGTTAGTTGGCTACAATTTGTAGTAATGATTGCTAGCAGACTAAAAGAATTATTCATTCAGGAAAAATATTTCATAGTTTCTATAGTTCATTATAGAAATCCTATCATTGTGATGCTGATTTCATTTCAACTTGTCCTTTCTTCCATTTGTTTTCATTGCATCTTAACTAACTTTTATAGCAACAAAATGATGCAAAATACCGCAGGATAAGATCCAATCATTACTCACAATGCCATAGAGATTACACAGGACCGATATGGAAGTTGTACAAATGTTTGATATGAGGAGCGAGCCGGAAGATTCACAGAAAGAATTTGAGACTTAAAACAACTATTTTGTTAATTGTTTTATTGTAAGTTTACGAGTAAGGCGCATCAGGGTTGGAACCGGTCGCTGACCCAGACCCGGCCGACTTTTTTGAGCGCCGGTCCCAGCCAGGAATTGGATGCAATAACACAGTAGATTAATGAAATAAAAGAATCATATTGCGCAAGTGAAGAATGTTCTCAACAGACTAGGTCCTCAAGTTTCCGCACATTTTGTTTTCCTAATAGGGAAGTTTCTTAGTACACATCGCTTACTCAAATTCCTCTATTATTCCAAATCTCCTTGTCCAAGATCCAGCTGTATCCCATTCCCAACCACAATTGTGTTCAGCTCCCATCATAATGTGACTACCAATCTATGATGCAGCGAATTCTTCACCGTCCCAGTCTCTTCACTGACCAATGTATGTTTTCCTTTTCATACCTGCAATGTACTCTGACTCCTCATTGTTCAACGACTAATTATACAGTAGAATCAGCACATCACTACCGCTTGCAATTTCGTCACAATGTCACCCAGTTAGCAGGTAGGCTAGCCATCGGCACACGCAATCTTTTTTGCTGAATTCAATGGAAAAATTATCCTTGACATATTTTTACATTTTTGTGGAGCTTCTCCCAGTGTCTGAAGAAACATGGTATTTGAGGAAATTTTCTTCTCAGTGCGTGTACTCACAGTTTTCCATTTTACTATAATAGGTCATATTGATCGACCAAAAAATCGACAATTCTGCAGCATTTCGCAAACTAAGTTTGCTAATACTTCGGTTGTCATTAGAGTGTACTCATTCAATGAAGCATGGTGTCGATACTCATTTGTATTCTAATTTACAATGAATGTGTTGTTAACAACGTCAAAATTCATCTGCTGTAAATTGATACATCGGGTGTAAAATAGTGCAAACTACAATGCAATATTGTAACCGGTATGTATCTGCTGAAGAGGATGGTCAGTCTTCACCTACAGAACTGGAACCGTGATTTGAGAGCGTCAATTGTTGCACAATGGGGTGCAGTCAGACACGGTTCGTCTTAATGCCATTTGTATGGAATATGCTGATACTTGTCTCGTCATCAGCGCATTCTCTTCTGACTTCTTCGTCCATATCCTAAAATTTTAAGTAGTATCCATTTCGGAGACGAGAAATGGCTTCCATCTTCCCAGGACACCCAGTGCGGAGAAGAGCAGTGCTTGATTGCAACAAGTTGATTCATGACCAGCAACTCTCGGATCAAGTTTCCAATTCAGCATCAGTGCTAGAATTGCCTGCCTCTAACTACAACCTCAGCATCCTGCTGCCAGCAAGAATTACAATAACCTCCGCCCCACTGGGGAAACTTTTGAATATCTTTTTAAACGAATATCTGATTTTGAATATCATTTTGCAACTTTTGACGGAAGGAAAATGAATTTGCACTATGCTTTTGACACGAGATATATTTTAAAATTTGAATGGAATATTTTGGCTGATTTCGATACATTCACTTCTAATGTAGCGGTACATGTAGGTTGCGGCACCTATTTCTTCCTGTCAATGTAAAGATATTCAAAAATTTTGAATTTGAGATTATCTGCTTATTGTGCATGTTCGAAATTTGAAATTTGATTTTTTGTCATTTTTGTACTTTTTAGCTCTGCATCTAATCATCAATTATTGAAAATTTTCAGAATCATATTGCTTTTAGCCTCAGCGTCCGATAAAAGTTCATCGAATTGGGTTGTTTCTTCACTTGCAGAAACTAACTACTGAAATGTGCGAATTGAACAAAAAGTTTGAATTACTTGATTTTTGACCTCATCTAATACAATCAAGTAATATAGTAGCGGTAGATAATCATTATTTTATTAACCACCCTGACCAGATCTTTCGATTAGTGCATTATTTATTAGTTTTGTTGTTATTCTCCATTTCATATAGTGATCTGATATTGGGAAACTGCTCACCAGTATCCGCTAAACCATATGGAATGAATTGGAAACCTTTTTTTCTTCAGCTTGCTCGCATTGTTATGAAATCATCCAAAGTTCCAGGGGATCTGATTTTCATCATAAATAAATGGGACAAGGTAAGTTTGTTGACAAAGTAAGAAAAAAGAATAGTGCTCTGTGATCAAGTCATCAGATCATAGCTTCAGTTTCGTTAACTGTATGAATTTGATATTAAAGTATACATAGTGGAAAATAGGAGCTGTAATTATTGTTGATATTCTAACTGAGTGCATATTTTCTAGCACAAAAACTCCGATTAAACAATTCTTTGATAATTCATATAAAAGATAAGCCATACTGCTTCAAAGATGCTTATTGGCGCATCATCACTCTTACTTTATACATAACTCAACCTTTCATCGTGAGACTTTTCAAGCGAAATATTGCACAAAAGGGATTTTTAACAGGTACAAGCATGAAAATTGTGAATTATCAATAATGACATGAAATTTCAGATGTCAAAAGATTACGTCTGACATTTAGTGCACCATTCACTCTCGTTAGTGACTGTTGTGGACGGATAACCATCATTTTCTCTGAGTCTTAAAGTGATATTATCTTGACATATGTCTAAAATGGTTACATAAATATCACTTTTGCAATGTTCCAAATGCTTGAACATGGATGATCATGCACTTAAAGTTAGAACTTGTCAGTTGAATGCAGTCAATTATGTATAGGAAGTCTATATTTGAGAAAAGTAATTAATACGAGTGCATGCATTTATTTACACTTTAAATTGTGAAAAAATATTACATTTGCAACGACTGATTGTGTAGCACGGGGATGAATCCATATCGATATGTCAATGTATGAGTGGCAGAGTTGGAAAAGTCGGAATTGGAATTAATTCCGATCCGGAATTAATTCCATTTTTCGTCGGAATTGGAATTGGAATTGACGATATTCAAATCTACTGGAATTGGAATTGGAATTGACACTGATAAACCTCAATTCCACTTTCTCGATAGACCTGTGATAAATCTATTTGTACAAAAATTGAAATCGCAACTTCCAATCACAACAATTAACAATATTAATTTTTAAGACTATAATTATATAGATACGATACGCAACGATAAAAGAAAAACTTTAAACTTACAGTTCACTTCTTAATGTTGACTTCACTTCAATTCGATCGCACTCATTTATACCAAAATAATATCATAAATATCAGTGTCACTTATACCGTCAATCTTCAATTGCGCTCGCTGATGTGTTGCTGTATACCAGGGATGCGCAACCTGCGGCCGTAGCAGAGGCAAAGTGCGGCCGTGACAATGAGAAGCAAATGAAAAAGAATATTGTGCATGTACATTGCAAATATTTCTGGAGTTCAAGGCAATCGAAAAACAATCGCCATAGCATACTAGTCACCTTCTAACTGTTTCTTCACTTGAAGACGTTCCTTTCTGTCACATTGCTACAGTCTTTGATGCGCTCAACCACGAATTTAGTGCGCGTTTCAACGCCTTCAACGCACTTGCTCCTAAAATAAAGCTCGCTGCCTCGCCGCACCTGATCCAGATAGAAGAGGCTCCATTCGAACTTCAAATGGAAGTGATCGAGTTGAAGGCGAATGATTGTCCTGTGAAGCAGTTCGAAAGTGATGGTATTTTACATGAAATATGGAAATCAGCTGTGGAATATCCAAGATTGCGAGAGTTGTCCTAAAACGTTTTAGTTCTATTTGGAAGCACATACGCCTGCGAGGCAGCGTTCTATAAATTAAATTTCATAAAGAACAAGTACCGGACGCGCTTGACAAAAAACAATCTCGAGAATAGTTTACGTCTGATGACATCCTCTCAAGCACCTGATTTTCGAAGTTTGGTCAGCGACGGACAACAGCAAGTTAGTCACTGAGTCTTACACTGATATAGTAGATTTTTCACGAGATATTGTATTTCTACTTATTTAGATTTTGTGTATTTTCGTAAATAAAATATGTACAAATTTCAGCTGTGTTTTATTTCACATTTATCATTAAATTCAAGGCTTACGTTTTGGGTTGCGAAAGAACTGTATGATTAGCAATAATAGGATACTTTATAACTTCAATAATAACGCCAGGTAGGCAAGCTTATATGCGGGGTTCTAGAAATGCGTAGGCCTATATGTATATAAGTGAATGCCTAGAATAGACCTGCTCGTAATTCCTTTATGAATTAGTATAGTAGCCTATTAAAGTGTTTTCTCCTTCGGTTGCCCATACAAAAACATGCTTTCAACTTTTGAAGTGATAATAACACCTTAAGCTTAAAATCATTTCGGGTCAAAAATGACCGCCGGTCGTACATCGGCTAACTTGCTAGTTCATTCTTTACGCAGTAGGCCTTTATGCGATTTTCACTGCGTCATTCATCATGGAAAACTAATTTGAGTGGTGCAATATAAAAAGGATTGGCTATTGACCTATAGTCTGCACACATATTAAGTGCAGCCGTGATTCTTTCGGCCTTCGAAATGACGGCCGAAAAAATATGTAGAAGGTTGCGCACCCCTTCTGTATACGCTGCTGTGTTGCTGTTCGCTGGCGGGGAGTTGTTGTTATTTCTGTAGTTAAGTTGCACCGCGAGAGCCCGGAGTTCTTCTAACAGCTGCTGAAGATGTCGTATGTGTTGTTGTTGTTAGTTGTGGCTGTGTCAATTTCTCATCGTTTCTAATTTATACCAATTTTTGAGACTTGACGATAAATCCACTTTCTTTTAAAAATTGAAAGAGTTTCCTTTAATCTCTGATCGCTAGTTTTCGACCCGACTTCATTTCGTTCTTATCACGGATTTTATAATTTCCTTTTTGAACATGGACCATTAATCAGTTTTCATGATATCATTTCTATCGTCGTTTTTTCTGTCATCAACAATCACGTTATTGCCACATTGAATTTCTTTCTTCTGTCAGTTTATTAATCGATTTATTCGCATCTCATCTCTTTCTCTCTCTCAGCGTTTGATTCTTTGCTGACAGTTAATTTTCTTTTGTCTTTTTCACGAGATATTGAATATCTCGTTTACGAAACGAAAATGGCGTAGACTGACCGGTTACATATATACATGTACACAAGAAATATGAACTATGAACATGAGAACGCACATATGAACGACGCAGAGAACGGCACGCAGGAACAACGAGGATAGGATAAGGGCACATGGGTTAGATTGAAACGAACAAATGTTAGATACATCAGCATAATACACTATGTGCGACATGAAATTATCGGAATTGAATCTTATTATGGAATTGGAATTGAATTGAACTGTTTCTACTGGAATTGGAATTGGAGTTGGAATTGAAATTTCTGCTCTGGAATTGGAATTAAAAAAATTCAGTGGAATTTTTCCAGCTCTGATGAGTGGAACTACAACTTATGTACTACTACATCTTAATGTACTGTATCTCCTGAACTTTCATGATCTGATTAATGTCTTCACTGTCAGATCGCATGCTACCTATCATCACTTTCTTCCCATTTCTCCTCACTAACTTGTAGTCTCGTCTTGGTTGAGGATAACCTGTCTTAAACAGAAATAAGACTAGGTTGCATTGGAGGTCCCACGTGTCTGGTTTTCTCTCTTCTTTCTCTTCTTACTTATGTCAAACAGTCCGTCGACCGGGAATCTATGGAAATAGGTAAGTAAATAATTTCCTATTCTGAACGGTCGACATTTCTAAATTACTGATATTGTATTATTCATCTTTGAATATTATATTTTCATTACCGTTTATATTCAATACTAAATAGTCTAGACGCATAGTGTGTGGCCAGCGCTATTGTCGAAATCGCATTCCCCAAAAATTATCGGTGTAATTGAGTAAAGTGAATTATTGATTAGCGCGCGTTTAGAAGGCGAAATTCCTTCTAGTCCCTGAGTTGAAACGAGACCCAGGTGAATTGAGTATCAGGCCTGATTGTAAGAAAGGCTGTGTTGTGAAATATTTTAGGCCTATATTTCGTTTATAATTGTGCATTTCGGCAACATCCTTAAAGTTGTAACTTTACATTTCGAGTACAATCCTCAACTTTAGTTGTAATCCATCTATACTGGCAAGTCACAATATATATCATACACGAAGTCGAACCATGACGGCAGTGGAGGACTTGGTACTCGCATCGAACAGGTGTCGCAGTCTCTGGCGGACATCCAAAGTAATGATAAAAGACTAAATCTTCCCGTTGGTACCTCCGCAACAACCAATGGAGTGAGTTCGAATCACAATTCGAGCTCATCGCGAACGCCTCAGGCTGGAAAAATGATCAAAAGGGAAATTTATCGTGGGTTACAGCTCTATAAGAAGCCGATATTACTTCTCTTCTCGAAGAGCTAGGCAAAAGTTTGCAAACACCGGAAATGAATCGGATTCAGTTAAGAAATCGACAGCAAAAGCAGGGCGAAGCGGTAGCTAATTATGCGGCGGACATTAAGAAACTGGTCAGGAAAATCAGTCGGCACGTGACGCATTGGCTTTGGAGAAAAAGGTGTTACAACCCTAAACACGGACACATCAAATAAACAATAGATATGAACTATCGGAGAGAGTTCATCGCGACTCTGACTCCGCCACAGCCGCCATGGCGTACCAACCCAGGCCATTGGCTAAATGGACAGAACAGAGAACCAAGAATTGGTTATTGAACAGGAGAGGCGGAAAGAATTATTCAACCGGTTTCGAAATAGAAAAGTAACTTATCCTAACTAATTTTTGTTGATATATCAAACTAGTAAATATTGACAATAGCTTGTGGGACAAGTGTGGTGTACAGGATAATATCCATTATTTATTAGTAACCTATACAGGTTTACCTGCCTATATACCTACATAATATCTCTCTATGTGATGTCCAAAGTTAGTCTCTTTCGAAAGATTGTTGAAGAAGTCACATGTCTGTCGAATTTTGGGAGATCATTGTACAGTGACTAAAGTGATTAACTCTATAATTTGTGACACAGTGATAATCTGCATGAACCAATTTTTATTGTGTCTTTCATTTGCATTTCATCTTTGATACATGAATAGTTCTGAGGTGATAAAATTTTTAGCTCCAATTTGCACTAATAATTCTATACATAGAGAGGTCAGCATGAGAATGTTGTCAAGTATGAGTGTGTTGTCACAGGAATAGATAGACTAATTTCTTTGCATGATCATCCTTCCAGGGTTATTGTCGAGTGATGTTGTTGTTGTGATAGTAGCAGACAGTGTCATCTGAGTATCAAACTCTTGAACCAATTATTCTTCGTGCATCGGTTGCCTCTTCTCGATATGATCGGGGGGGACGTCTTCTACAAGGGCGAACGTATGTAACCTCTGTACTTTCGTGTTAAGCGGCGAACGGAAACGGTAAAACTGGAATGAACTCCTGAACTTTCATAATGCCAGATGCAAAGACAAAAAGAGATCGCAAGACATAATAGAAGATGCACGGGGAAAACTAGCGTTGCTTGAAAGTGCTTTGATTGCTGATCGCGTTTTCTAAGCAGTGGCGCGCAGAGCAGATCGCGGTATCGGCGATTGCAATTGGTGGCGGTGGTTTCTAACGGGGATAAGCCAAAGGTTGCTCCAAGCCAAATCTCCTTATTTAAATGGACAAAGACCTCGGTGTCACTATCACTACCTCTATCACTCTTCTTCCATCTTCTTCACTACTTGTAAGTCTAGTTCTTTGTGAGCTGAGGCTCCATACAACATATATTATATTGGAAACGCGTTTTTGTCTTTTCTTTATTGGATTTCCATAACGCATCGGATTTGAGATAATGTCTTATACAGAAAATAGATAGGTTGCAGTACTACAACTTAAGAAATTGTTCCTAAATGATATTCCGAGAAATCCACAGCACTATTAAGCAGACATTCTCCAAAATCATTCCGCGAAATCAGCTAACATTGTCAGTAGTGACAATCAGAATCTTTGCTGACTATATGAGATCTCTTACTGCATACTCCTGTCACATTTGTACTCATTTGTCTAGAAAATTGAAAACCAAGGTCCTACGCTTAGGCATTTGAGCGTGGGTTTCAGCCAATTCGCCTCGACTTTAGGAGAGAGAAATTTAGCAAAACTCTTTTTATGAAAGCAGTCAAATCAAATAACTCATGTACTACTTTGTCCCAATACCAATTGATACACTTAAATCAATTCACGATTGAACTTGCCAGACTTTTGAAACTGAAGTTTGCAAGCAACTCCAAAAGTTATGCAAGTATAAATCACTTTGTCACCTTTTTTCGCTTTGTAGCGACTCCTTTTTCCTTAACGTCCTGATATCACAGCATTCTATGAAAATTAATACGCTCCATCATCTCATTGAACGATAGACGAAGTCGAGTACAGAAGAATTTGTCATCTTATTTACGCACCGAATTCATTTTGCATGTTTGTGCTGAAACTGACCAAATCACTTTCAGGTCACTAAAGAAAAAGACAAGGACTGGAAACGGAATGAGGCAATCTCCCGGATCAAACATTTTATGGCTGAGTCTTGCATAGAGCCACAGATCATATTCATGAGTGTCAAGGCCGCGACCTATATGCAAAATAATGACGTAATGGCAGATGACTATAAAGAATTTCTAGATCATATACATCTCCTGAAGATGTCCACAATGGCCAACAAGACCACGAAATTTTATGGGTGAGAGAACGGCCTAATTTTATCATTCAAGATACATCGTAATAGGTGGTGAGAATACTTCATTTAAGCGAATGTTATCCGTTATTAATTTCGTTTACAATTCTTACTTTTTTGTAGGTATCATCAAAATGTTTTTGTTGCATAATAAAATATAGGCCTATAGTAAAATATAAAGTGTTTCTCAAAAATCTACTTATGATTTCGAATTACTATTATAGGCCCATCGTTTTGGCCCCTTTAGTTTTGAATTCTGTTCGAATTCTTCAGTGCTTCCCAGATAATTAAAACAAGCAGACCAACTTCTAAAAGGAAGATGGTTCTACATGTGATGTTTCTATTAATGCCAGTGATTATTTCTTTGGATTTGTTCATTGTATAAGCACGGTATGTTTTAAGTATTTTTTCCCTGAAACAAAATTGCCCATCTCCAAATCTTGAAAAAAATATTCTTTAGCTTATCGGAGAGAGAGAGTAAAGCGAAAAAATCCACAGCTATCTTTCCGAGTTAAAGCCTCATATGCATTTCATGCTACTTATAAATAAATTTCTACTTTTTTTCATACTTTTATACAAAATCAATGCGCAAACCATTCAATACGAAGCAGTAAGATAGTCGGGACTATGATTTATGTTATTAAGAATAAATAACTTTGCTTTCTAACTTAATTGATTGGTACCTCTCATACTACTTATTAATGCAATTTGCAATAATTTCAAAAAAATCGTAAGCTTTGCTATCTTGAAAACAGATGGGTCATTTAGACTTCATACTTAGCAAATTACAGTCAGAATATGATACAAAATAAACCTCCATAAAAAGCTACAACTGAGTCATCGGTAATCCTGTAAGTCAGCACCAAGCATATGAACAAGCATCCGATGCAAGCATGTGATAACAACCAATTCACAATCATAATAACGATTTAATAGTATAAAATATGACGGGGGAACTCTGTCAAGATATTCTATACAAAAGCAGATATCTACATGTATGTTCGATGAAAACGTCAATTATGAATGCTTTGAAGACCATGAATGATTCAAACTTTACAAAATATTTGAATTTGAATGAGAATCAGTCGTGTGAAACTAAAAGGATTGTCATAATCTCGATAATCTGATAAAGCAACGTGTACCAGAACATGCTTGATCATGCCAACATGCGCAAGAACTCATGATGAGAGAACAAATTATGTCTGTCTTTTTTGTTGTGGCAAATCTAAAGTTTAGCGATGCTAACCGGGAAGTCATTGATCGATATCTTATACATGGATACGACTCAGACAACTATCGTCTACCGATCAACTTGCCGCCGTGTTTTGCCGGATTCTAAAGCCGGTAATTTTACGCGAAAAATTGATTTATATGACTATTCAAAGTTGGTCAGCATGCGACCTCTGGGTTCAAAGTTTGGTGGAAAGTGAAATTGTCTTATTTGTGAAGTTGTGTCTTTTTTTTGAGGTATCTCTCCTCTAGTGATCCGACTGTTTCGCGACATAAGTCAGGTAGGCCACAATCTTCGGCATCTTCTGCACATTCCAATGCTCCGAAAACCATAAAATTGTGTTCAGTGCCTTTCCCGTGTACATCGAGACTGTGAGCATATTTGTACAAAGCTTCAAAGGCATGACAACCTTTATGCCCTGGCTTGCTCTGGCCCACCAAAGAGTGCCAAAAAGTTGACCTCATCGGTAATAAAATGTGCAACTTCGGAAAAAGATGCTTCGGCCTTAATTTCCTTTTCTACGATATCCGAACGTGCTATGGAGATAGGAGTAGGTTCGAATAAGAAATACCCGAAGGAACTCTGCTATCCGAAATACAAAGCAGTTTACACCTATCATCGAATTGAACACTCCGATTGGCCTCACATCTCCGAGTGAGTACTTGTAACAGGGAAATAGTGGAACCAGATCTTAACCCTTACTTTGGGTTGAGCACACACTCCAAAACATGACATTATTTGTCTACTTCTTAAGCATGACAATGTCCGACAATGTCCTCCCGGTTTATCCTTGACTTGAATATCAATAGGATGTTGCAGCAATAACATTTTTGAAGTATGACCTCATTACGCGATAAAAATGCTTTTAAAAATTGTCGCCTTGTTTTCCATGGGGTGTGCACACACCCCAAATGTATTTTTGAAAGTGAACAACAAGAGAAGTTTATGATCTATGTTCTCTTGTGTCTGGAAGTTTTTCTATTGATCTCAATAGCAACTGTTGCCTACCATTTTCTACGGTTAATAACTTGGACATTTCATGATGGTGTGCTCGGCACACATCGTCTTTGACAAGAAAAACATTTTTTTGTTGATTTTCTGATTCTCTTGGACAAAATCGCATTGCCTTTGTTTTGGTGCCGGTTGGTTGATAGGCCAATCTTGCTGGCTCAAGTATGCTATCCTCTCTACAACCAATCAGAGACTTGCACAAATGAAGTAGAAAGCGTTTTCGAACTTTTCTACTTCTTTGTTCATATTCTGAAAGCATGTAGAAGAATACAACTTGTACGCTTTGCGAGCACATGTTCAGCAAATTCATGAACAAAGTCAGACGCCAAGGTTTCATTTTCAAGTGCAATTATAATTTCGCTCCAGTTGGTCCAGTGCTACCACACCACTCTATTATAATCCAGAATAATCTGAGGCTTTTTTGACTCTTCACTTGAAATGTCATGATGGCTAGTCGATAAAAGAATTATCGCATTGTTTTTCTTAGGGATTTATGAGACAATTGCTATCTTGTCTTGAAATCCGAAAGCACTGGTAAATTGTTCTCGCCTGGCGTCAGACATCATTTCCGAAGGTAATTCGGGTTTATTAATTCGGGGGGTTACGAATGGTGCCTATCGTGTCTGACGTCCAAGAGGATTTCTGGCTAAATGCATGCTTGTAAAAAATGTCCATACAGATGTGGAGCCCAGATTCTGTGAGAAAATCGGATAATTGTAGCACAACACGTTGAATTAGTATAAATTAATATTGTTAAAAATGCACAATATGGTAAAAATTGTTATGTTACCTCGAGGATCAATGAACATGGTCAAGGAACATATGAAAAAATGATAATTTGCTCCACTATTTTCGTAGAATATACCAATATTTGCGATAATATGCGCGCCATCAGAATGCCTCTATTAACCCGGTTCCAATCCTATTTTACAGTCCTCGAAGATCTTTTAGTATGAAAGTATTGTTATGATTGTTTAATGGTATCTACAACAATTTGTTATGAAGTGGGTGAATTACACCCCATGGTAAACCGGGGTATTTGTTTTTTGGTGTAGTAAGGGTTAAGGTAAAGATATCTGGGATAAGTCATATTTTAGACGACTGTTTTGATGTTCTCACATTTGGATACCGCAGCAATTATGAAATCTCAGTATTCACAGTTTTCTGCAGAAAAAAATCAGAATTGATTCCTTTCATTCATGAAAAACAAAGATGTCATGGTGAGCCCAAAGTTAAAATTGGAGTTGACGGTGGAGGAGGATTCCTCAAGGTCAGTCTTAGTCTTTTATCATCCGATCAATCGTGTTCCTCGACCCCTAATCGGAAAAACTGTCTTCATTATAAGGGTGACGCATTGGTTTCGACTTTCAAGGATACGAGCGTGAACCGCATCTTTATCATCGCAATTGCACTTGATGAGCCAGAAATTCAATATTCAAAAATCAATATTCTTCAAATTCGTGTCTTGCTGAAACTCAAAACATTGAATTTTCCTGATTTGACTTATGGCTTGGATTTGAGATTGACTAACATCATGCTTGTAGAAGATAAATAATCATAAATCCACAAAATGCGCGGGCAATCAATCTTTGAATGATTATCTTCAGGCCGTCAAGCGCTTTTGAGTAGTCGTAAGAAATCACACATGCACCATATGTCACAGAATCATCCAAATATAAAGTCAATCTGTCATGAAGCGATGTAAGAGCACGAGGGCCCAGGTCTAAATCTGATCTGATGATTGCCATAGCAACCCAGTAACTTTGACTTTTGTGGACCAAAATCAAGCAGAAATTGTTGACAAAGGGGTTCTGCCAGTTGTCTTCGGTTATATCTACATATTTGGGTAGGAAAAACAGAGGAAATCAGAGGAGGATTTGCTCTTCTTTGCATTTAACAACAGTTCTTCAACAATTGTAGAAGTCACTATGGATCATCGTAAGCTTGACTGGAGTCCTGAAGAACAACGACATTGACCACGCTTGCGTCAGATTTCAAGAAAAGCGATGTTAGATGATTATTTATGGCTTCTATCCCTTCGGTTTGGTGAAATGAGAAAATAATCTTTCATAATATATTTAGAATGTAATAATTTTATTATTTTTGCTTTAAAATAATTCTATTGAAATAATATAAAATAATTTCTGTACCTTCATCAACACTTGGAGACTGTGAAAGCAGAGATGCAATTGAACTGCTTCGCCTGGTGCCGACATGAGAATTCACAGTTTTCCATATTTTTAACCCAAGCTTCTTTCAATTTCCCGATAGCTTCCCTTACTTTCACCTTCAAACATTTATAGAACGAAAAATCACGCTTCCTGTATGCCATTCACTGCTTATTTATAAATCTTTGATCACTGGCGATATCCAAGGTTTGCCCTTGGAAGAACACAAAAATTAACAGCGAGACTCAGACCTGTATGAAAATAATTACATTTTTGATCCAATGACAAATCAACATCATACAGAATCTGCCAGTCAATGATTTCAGATGGCAGTCTAAAGGTCAAAACCTTTCTGAACATGATCAATAACCTAGAGAAAGAATCATCAAATAGTTATGGGAGTAGGAGGATAATTAATAATCAACAGGCCATAATTAATAGAATGCTGTCCTTGACATTTTGGTGGAAATCAATTTGAAAAATTGTTTCATGTCAGAAACTGAACTGCGAGACTAAATTCTCTTTATCAATAGCTCTAAGGACTTCTTTTTATCATCAATAGGTTCTAATTTAACATCTTAAGAGAATGACAGTTGTTAAGTAAAAAAAGCCACCGCCTTTGATTCCCCGACCGCACTACATGGTAGTTTCTAATTAATCTATTTGACATGTATACTGAAATGACAATGGCATACTGAAGCGACGAGGGTACCCTTAGCCTCTTGTGCGGATGTGCACTCTCTTTGGTCTTGCAGCAGAAACGGTTTGTGCTTGGTTCTGTCGTTGTTCTGACGTTTGACGTGACGTTCAGTCGCAAATTTAGGCACCGATCTAGGTTAACGTAGTGGAAGCAAGCAACAGTTGTAAATTCCTGCTGTATTTAATAAAAATAATTTTATGGATATGAAGAGAAATGGTAATTACTGTGAATATTTACGAAGAACACTGATCAGCTGTCAGTGCGTAAAGCTGAACCGATTCATGGTAGACCATAATTAGCGCTGATCTGACGAGACGAAATAAAGTGCTAGAAATTAAAGCGATCAGTAAGAATGGCCAAAATCCATCATGTACATACATGTAAATGGTATGGATGCCGTTTACACTTGTAGGAATACAGTTGAAGACGGAAATCGATCGAAGTTAAACTAAGAATTCACAACTCTCAATTCACAATCTGCTGCTCAAATTCATTGCTAAAAAATTCATTGTGTCTAAAAGAAATTCTGTGAACATCGCTTTTGTAAGCAGAAAAGCATGCTTGTTTAGCTCTACAACAATAAATCTCGTCATCATGACACTTTCATTAACTTTAGAATGAAACAAGGAGCGTCAGCTACTGCCAGAATTGCAGTTTTTCGAGATGATGTGGGAGAAACCTGCCCTAAAAGTACATTCATAATCATGAAAATACAAATCTCATTTTGAGTGATTAAATGAACGTTAGATCATTACACTAATAATGTACCAATCTCGGAAGTACATGGATCTACATGCTCCGTACCTTGCAAGATGACTGACTGGAAGTACAGCTGAAGAATAACTGTCCTGTTGATGATGTTGAGTGACAATCTACAAATTAAAATTGATAACACTCTAAACTATAGCTGGCATATATGTACAGTGTAATTGATAAACCAATTTCATCTGGTGAATTCTACCAATTAACTGTAATTTTTTCAGCAACTCAAATTGAAATTTACGTGGCAATCACGAGATACACGTACATACACACTTAGATCATCACACATGAACGGTTACTATCAGCATCTAAGCCTGTCATCATTAAAAATAGATACTTCATAGTATGCACTACAAAATGCAAGTGAGTCATGAAATTTAACTTTTTTCAATTGTCGGGTCGCAGTGCTGTATTCATAAAATGATAATTAAATATCTCGAATTTTTAGTCAAAAAGAGGGTCAATTAATGTCATAACATTCAGTGCTTGAATTAAACCAATTTTCAAAAACTATGACGCGCTAGAGTATTTTTACCCAAAGTTCTTAGAAATTATATTTTGAAAAAGTTCCGCGGAAATAAGTTACATTTTCTTGTTGCATTATCATTTGATATAACAATATCATATCGAAGTTTTTTAATTATTATTTGGTTATATTACATGTAAACCTTTTCCACTCGGCACCTTACAACTTCTGAACCACACAATCAACTGATTAAATATTTGCTTCAAGGTAAGATGAACACTTCATCTCCACCATTGACCTAATCTCAACAGGAAAATATATAGTCAAGACACAATAACATACAATATCTATACTGAAAGATATTCAAAATCATTATAATCGTCATCTGCTGTTTTCAAATATTACAACAACTTCATCCTTTCAAAATTCTGTTGTTTCTTCATTGTGTGAAATGATGTCTTCAAGTTGGTTTAGAGATTTTTCAGATGTTTCACTGTTAATAATCTATATTCGGCATATTTCGATAATTGGCTTCTATTAAAGAGTACATACAGGGTCACAAATTTACCACTTATATTTGTACAATGTGCCAATTATGAGTTTAGAGTAGAGATGCTCGCATGCGCGAATTTAGGAAGAAAACGTCACTCTCTCGGACTAATTGTCGATTGGATTTAATTGACAGGCAAATGGCACATTTCAGAATTTTGTAGATGATGCAGCATTATAAATGGCCCAAAAACGGCCCGATGACAGCCTAGCGCCGGCCAAATCCGGTAGCTAGTCCTGAAATACGGCTGCAATGCATAATAATCATGTGAAACCACATGCAAGTACTGTTTCCCTTTAATTGTTCCTTGCACTGACACTCATCTTTCTGCTTTTCAGATTAATGGTCGGTTGCATTCAATCCATTTTTGAAAAACTAGTCTTTTTAAAAGATGCAATCAAAACCGACAGAGATAAAAGAATGGAGGAAGCTGACAAATTAGATGAAATTTGTGAACAAATTTCCGTATCAATCAATGAGCGCTATGGTTCTCAGAGGAAAGAATTGGAATCTAAGACAATGTTTATATCTAAACAGCTACTTCGAGCATTGAAAAAAGACGGCTATCATCAACAATTTTTGGAAGAAATAGAAAAAGGTGTGCAAGAAGAAAAGGCTCCAAAACGAATTTTAGAAGATAAGAAGTTCATGAATCAGTTGGTGGTGGAGTTTGCGGCTGAGCGTTTGTCAAGATTGCTCAGAGATATTGACATGAAAGATAATTTGATGCACAACATTATCAAAGACTACATGGAAGGTGTTTTTGAGGAATTTTCTGAAATCGAGGAAAGAATTAAAAGCGAAAAGATTCGACTATTTAGCCAGTTGAATAGTAGCCATAGAAATATCGCTAAAATACAACATCATGGTATTTTTTCGAAAGCACTCATCAAAGTAACCGACTTATCCATAAGATCTAAGGTTGTGTTTGGTGTTATGCTGCCGATAGCTTTGCCATTTATTTTTGCAATTGGTGTAATGGCAGTAAATTTTGAGATGGTCAAAACTCTGATGGAGAGATACGACACTTATCTTCACCCGCTTGAAAGGAAGAAATACATAATGGAAAAGGCAACCAATTTCTACAAAATCTACACATCAAGCGATGTGAGTATCTATGTGACAAAAGTAATCAGGAACGTGTCTGAATTGAATTAAGACTTTATTGATGATTAAATAGTTTTTGCCTTTACATACATTTATTACGTCGAAGTTAGCTGAGAACATATTTTCAGTTGTTATAATGTCATTCACTATTACCATCATCATGCACTATTTGCTATTGGTAGCACACAGACCAATGGAACCGAGTCGCGTATTCTTGACGCAGCTGCCCGAAATCTTCATTTTCTTTATTTGAGTTGTCAGTTTTATTCCTGGTTTTTTGTTTATTGATAGAAAAGACTGTATTCTGACAATAATACAGTAGGACAATTCTATATAATAGCGGACTCTCATTCGCAAAACTTTTAAAGCTCTGTAGGCAGTTTTAAGTATCCTATATCTTCTGGATTTCATACACATGTTTGTTTATATTAGTTATTCATTTGATAGAAAAATTAAACCGAAATTCGTACAACAACCAAAATGAAAGCCCAAAAGTAGGCGTAACGGACGCTCGTGAAGAAAATCTAATTTTGACTTTTCAATTTTCATCTGCAAAACTCCGAGAATTGAATTAGAGTTTCATTTTCAAATGATATTTTCCTAAAACTAGAGACATGAAATTTTACGAAAATAATATTCAAAGCATAGAATGGTTTCAGTTTCACTTTATAATAATATTGTTATCGTCATGTTTGTCGTCATGTCGTATTGTTTATGACGGTCGGTCGTTCTGTCCACTTGCTATTTTATGCTTATAAATAAATCTTATGCTAATTTCTTCCGTAAATTGTTAATACTTTTAAGTTTTAATTAATTTCCGTTTGTAGTTTTGCGTCATAAAGGCCGCGTAACTGACACTACTAATTATTTTCTCTATTTTTTGATAATTTTGACTCAAAATTTTAACATTATCTATTATGGATTGACATTATTCATTATTCAAATTAAGAATTCAAGTCCTTGTTCTTGCTGTGTCTAGCAAGTTTTCAAAAGTATTCAGAAGAGCACAAAACAATAGTGCATGCCTCTGGGTAGGCTATATGTACATAGTTCATAGTGTTTGAGTCTAGCATCTTGCATGTAGTCTAAGGCGCGTGTTTTCTGGCTGACATAGCATGAAAACCGTGTCGAGGGCTGAGGGAGCTAGCTTTGAGTGGACGATCTCAATATCGGTTTGTTGCAATTTGAATACTACATGCTTCCATCATGCAGCGATTTAGAATTTGCTCTTACATAGAGTAGTACACTCGATGAGCATCTTTTTCTGACAGTGAACTGGTCATGAAATAATATCCGAATGATGAAATTTTTCTACTTTCTTGTGCAATTTCTTTTGTTATTCTACTTGATCGTGTCGTTGTACATTACTTGCAGTATTCTACGACTTGGTTGTCCCAGAATTTTGGGAAAAAATTGTTATTGTAGATTTTTGAGGCTTTTTTTCACTCTGTTGATGATGGCTTTGGTGACCGATTGACAGACGTCCGGTCATCAACCATCCATGGGCTCTCATTATTTTTCCTTTTTAATTGGCATATTCACTGACACTTCTTATTTTCTTAGAGATGTCGTAGAAATTCACTTCCTCCCGATTTCACCATTTCACCATTTCACCATTTCTCCTACTACCCTATGGCCTTTCCTATTTTCACTAACAGGCATATTCCTTATCAACCCGCTTTAAATCTCGATATCTCAGCTTTCTGCCTTACATAGTGTTAGAGATTAGAATAAACAAAATTTACTCAGTCAATTCCTGTGGGAGCAATGCCTGTATCTGAAAGTAAGTTTCTGAGATTCTTCAGTAAAACAAGCGTCCGTCACGCTCGTTTCTTAAAAAAGAAACTTTAAATAGGGAATTGTGTCGATATTGAGAGATGTGAACTAGACGTGCTAATGATTCCTGATATTGGATGAAATGGCAGCTATTCACTTATGTTCCCATTTTTCAACTTAGGATGCAACTCAACATTTAGTCATTCCATTTACATTGTGTTTGCAAAAAGCAGCATATATTAATTATTTCAGGTGCACTAACTAAGATGATTTGCCAGAAGTGTGTTTAAAGGGATGTTTAATGAATGCCCGTCGAAATTTCACTAACTTGCTAATTGCAAATCTCAAATAAGCGAACCATTTTTGCTCTCTTGTGAATATGCATAGCAATTCCCACTCTTGAAACTACTGCAATTCATGGCAAATTGAAGAGTAGATCGCTGTAGATTGCCTGGACTATGGGGCTGATGGTGCAGTCTTGATGCTAGTAGGCTCCTACCAAAGATCGAGCAAATTCTCTTTAATCAAAGTGCTGTTTGATGCCTTTCAGAGTAAAATCCATGAATTGATAGTCCAGTCGACCGAACGATTCTCGGCAAGGCAAAAAGCCGAATATGAAATTTTATAGAATGGATTTATTGCGTTTTCTTTGTTACTGATGTCCGACAAGGAAATGAACCTGATAGAACTCGCGAATCGCGCAGATCGCAATAACGATAGGATAAATACATCTTTCTGTAAAAGTGTCATTCTCAGTTTCGTCCCGGCGTCCGGACTATGATGCTAATAAGAACCAAAACTCTGATTCATGTTAATTTACATTTGAGTCGCTCTATAGGTGCTCCATTGCTAAATTTCACACATTTAGCGCTTTGCATGACCCTTAATTCTACACTTTCCGGATGATCAATTGTTGCATGCTCATCATTTCTACATACATACATGCGTTCTATTGAGAATCTTCTTCCAACTACGTTCTCTAATTATTGCAGAAATACATCTATCAATATGTTGAAGAGAACATAAAAGTTGTTGAGAAAACTATTGAAGAAATTTATATAGCATCTATGAAAGAACTTCAAAAGCTTCAGAATAAGGCAGTTTGTCTTCGAGAAATAACTGGTGACGAAAAAGACATTCTTCGCATCGCTAAGGAAATGAAGGGCGAGCTGAAGCCGTTCACTTCAGATCTTCAGAAATATGGATTTGGATGTTTGCAATACGACAACTGCATTCCAGAATCTGTTCTTGCCTACAACAGTGTTTCCGATTTGATTGGTAGATCTACAAACTCTGAAATTTATAGAGTAACAGCCTACAAAGACGATGCCAATAATGGTTCATTTGTCTATTTCGAAAAGGGAAAGCAATTTTCATTGAAGAAAATATTCTGGAATCCACTACTGGATTCTGAACAAACCATTCAAGATGATTTGCATGTCAACATGTAAGTTTTCGCAAAGATCTTTCGTCAATGTTATATGTAATTCTGTGATATTTGTCTAAATTGTCGCATGATACTTAATGAGTTTTTCTTTCCTGAACAGGAAAGCAATTCTCAAGATCACGGGTCAGAGCATTTTTTGACAATTTTGTCTGGAAGCACGGTTCATCGGCGTAACAGATAAAAAAGTAATACTTGATTCTGACTGCAAGATGCTGACCGACAATCGAAGTCTGGTCCTTCGTCTGCGCTGTAAACTGCAAACAGCCATTTAACAGGCAATTACACAGACAAATCAGTATTTTTGGGTGATGCAGCGTATCAGTAAAATAATCAATCTTTATCTTATCGCATGTATTTCGCTTACTACATATTATACTTCTAACAACTACAATATAGACTTTTCTCAAATTTGGACAGTATCCTTGATAATTCGCATGATTAAGGGCGATATGTAAATGCAATACATATAGCTAATTAAAATACTATTATTTGACAAAAAATCTTAACAAAAGCAGTTCTGAATATTTGACATCTTGATATCAAATAGTAATTCAGTTTTTAAAATGTTCTTCACAAATTTTAGGGTTATTTATGCTTCTCTTAAGTCATCAACTTCTTAGTATCAGAGATACAAATAAAAAAACGTGAAAGGGAGGAAGAGAATGAAATTTAGGATATGTTGATGGTTGTTTTCATGTAAATAAATGGCATCTAATGGCTTCAGGCAATATTCAGGCAATGTTTTCCGTCTGAGATGATTATTTGATTACTAATAAGCTGCTATTGTGCTAGTCAGCAGTATGAAGAAAATATCCTGCTTTGCAAAAACTGAGACAATTGGGCCTACGTCTGATGCGTTCGCTGTTGATTGTCTGTTCTGAGCAGCCACTTATATCTGTGCAATATCTGTTATTTTCTGTGCCAATTGGCTGTTGTTTTGACTGTCACTTGCCTATGTGCAGTTTACATGTACAGTGCGGACATATGACAGTAAAGGGCTCGTCGTGTAGTGAATTGAAGAGTTGATTTATTGCAGATCATTAATGACAATGTGTGAGAAAGACGTGATCACTGCAGACCAATGTGGTGATTGTTCACTTCATCGACACTATATTGGTTCATTTCTGACAGGTGGATGATATGCGTTCAAGAGTATCGTGCATCCATGAATTATCAAAGACCCAATAATTCATAGACATCAAGCTATGATGTCTCTGAGCTTTATCAGGGACTCCAATGTCTTCTGACTTTGGATATACACATTGATGAAATGACCCTGTCGATGAAATGACTGAAATCCATGATATCTATGTGTCGATGAAATGAACCACAATCATAGTGGGTGGTGTGTCAGCATGATGATTCTGCTGAGTCAGCGTTAGATTCATAATTCAGCAATGGCCACCATAGAGTAAGTATAGGTAGTGTCAACTCATAAAAGTATCTGTATACAGTGAAAATTTTTATATGAATAGATTCAGTTTTTTGCGGAGATAACGTTCCTGCGGTCCAAAAAATTATTTGAGCAGTTTTGAAAAAGCTAAATTTTTGGCAATCTATATACTACCGATATGACGCCCCTTTATAAGTGGTGTGAAACAAGTTGGATATCAAAGGAATGAATATTTCCTAACAAGCATCGTAGCTAAGCGGAAATTATACTGATGATCAAGGAAATCTAATGAACGGTATTGAAATGGAAGTCTTCATAAAAAATGTCGAGATCTTATTGTGCTGTCGCGGTTGAAATTTCATGTTTTAATTCAATTTTTATTGGCATGAAAATTTTACATGTTTCACTTCTTGAATACGAATGGTGATGTGAACCCATTAACATCTTTCAAAGTTAATTGAAATAATTGTCTTTGAGGTTCAGCATGAAGGCAATAGCAGCGTATCGAGTTATAATTCAACAAACATTACCTCTCCAAGGCTGTCATGACACGGACGATCTGTAAAATAATATCATTTTCTTCTACATTATACTATCATGATCAGTCAATTCCGCGGAAATTTCTTCAAAACTGCATAGATGTGCATATCTCACACTTGGAAACAAATCCAACTGTATTCACTCTAAGTTCATTCAATAAAATCGAAACTGTTTACACATAGGGGATTTAATAAATGCTGAATTGCTACTCTACCTAATTTACTTACTCTATGATGGCCACAGTAATCTTTCATGACCTGATACTTAGCTGATTCACTTTTACTCGTATAGGCCCTACAGAAAAGAGCATTGACGAAGTGCATACATGTATCTCTACCAGGGAAGTCAACAAAACACACGTATTTTTTTTATAAATTATGAAGTATTATAAATTCGGACCACAAAAAAAACCCCGAGAATTTTGCAATCACCCAGAATCCGAAATAAATTCATAAACCCGACCCGATCAAGAATTTTGGTCATCGGGTTCGCACTTCGCGCATTTCTACTGCATTGGGGCGAGTGGGGCTAGTTGGGACACGGGACAGGGTGGGACACCACGATTTTCTCTGGCTTCAATAATCTTTAAGATTTGAAATTAATGTCAGGAATTCCTCACAGTCATACTGTTCTCTGATTGGTTATTCGATGCGACTCCTTTAATTCAACCAGATGAACTAGACAAACCATCACTGCTGTTTCTTAGAATACTATGACGCTTGTATCTTCTGTCTACTGTCCGTCAAGCCGTCTTCCTGTAGGTAACAAGTGAGTCAACCAAACAGTTCATGCTTTAAGTTACAATTAGAAGTTGGGCGAAAAACAGATTCACTTTATCAGACATATAAATAAAATAGAGGATAGTTAAGTGAAATGGGGTCAGTTGGGACACACGACGTTGCTGTCCCAACTTGCCCCCACTTACGTTACTCTGACAATTCAGCTTCAGGTTAGGTTATTTCAACAACTTTCTTGTTGTTTAATTAAGAATTAACAACGTTTGATTCTGAACCAACGAATTTGTGCCAATAAGTACAATGAATTTAACGTAGGATACCTATTATTCAGTTATTAATGTTCAGTACTAAATTATCGATACATAATTATTTTGTAGATCAAAATGACTAGAACTCATTTTCGGAAAACAAAGCCCAAGGAATGGAAGAATCCTGATAATATTTCGATTGTTGTAGAAGTCATCAAAAACAAACAAATGTCGCTTAAATCTGCTGCATGTACTTATGGCATACCCAAAACTAATCTAAGTCGCTTTGTTTCACAGAATCGCATTCATAGTAGCCTACTCGGAGACGATTCTTTTGACAAATACATTTTAGAACTGAATGACAGATTTCTTGGGTTTGGTACTGTATATCTAAGAAAATTTGCGAACGATCTTGCTGTCGTCAGTATGTACCCATACCCGGAGTCATGGGATAGAGATAAAGCTGCACGAAAGGACTGGTTATGTGGATTCATCTCACGTAACCCGAATGTTTCATTGCTTCAGCAGGAGCAAACAAGTATAGCTAGAACAGCAGGCTTTATGCAGTTTTTGTTGGAAATGTTTTTGATTAACTTAAGGAATTATACATCCGCTATAATTTTACTTCAAGCCAATGATGAGACCGAGACCTTTACTACTCAAAATCCAGGAAAGGTTTTTGCTGCCAGGGCTTAGAAACAAGTGGGTAAAGTAGTCAGCCAGGAACGCGGCAAATGTTACAGCTGTAGGCCTGAGGGAGCCGCTGGGCAATATGTGCCTCCGATGTTAATTTTCCCACGTGTTCGTGTAAGACCAAATCTTATCGGCAACGCCCCTGCAGTTTCAATCGAAGCTTACCAACCAAATGGATGGATGGCTGCTGATATCTTTCTTCAGTGGCCGAAACATTTTGTTGAACTTGTGCGACCCACAAAATCCTCACCAGTTTTGTTGCTTTTGGATAACCACAGAAGCCACCTGCAGGTTGAAGCACTGACATCTGACAAAGAATCATTTTGAAATGTTAAGCTTCCCCACATTGCAGTCATAAGCTGCAACCTCTTGATAGATCAGTCTATGGGGCTCTTAGAGCCTGTTTTAATCAGGCATGTGACGACTGGATGTCAGTCAATCCAGACAAAGTTTCGAAATGTTTCGAGTAAGAAACGGAAACGATTGGCATGTACTGTACATGGTTTACAGATCCAAGCCATATCGAACCGACATCGAGCAGTGCAGATGCAAAAGACAAAGAAAAGGAACCGAAAAATAAACCCGCTGAAAAGAAATTTTCCAAACACTCAATAAAAAGACAGGAAGAAATACGAAAGAAAATTATCTGCTCATGAGTAATAACTGTCCTGTGTGTGACATAAAGAAGCCTATCATTTAATCTGGTCTTGAGTTGTTTCTGTGTGTGGAATGTAGCCAGTCGGTGTGTGGCGACTGCTTTGGAAACGACAAATGTCGAACCTACCGGATGAATTTTGTAGCTATGGGATCATATTGATACGAATACAGTACGTTTGTTAAAAGCATTGCTTTTATTCCTATGTGCATATTTTATCACAACTAAAGCGTTGTCAGTTCTCAAAATGTGGAAATATTTCATTCGTATTTAAATGCGATGATAGTTTATGAAGCTGTTAGAACCTCTACAATCCTTTGGCATTTAAATCAAGTAGGCCTATTAAACGTCATAAAAATACATCATGCAAGATAAAATAGGTAGAAATGTTGGTAGAATAATGAAAAGTTGTGGGCTCATTCTGGCAAATTAAGTCTTTAAGTTGACGAAACATTATGGGGCAAGATGGGACACGCCTGTCCCATGTTTCTTTGAAACTCATTTTTTTGAAAAAAGTAAATTGACGCCAAAATTACTTTAGCTAACCAATTGGCTAAGTAACACATCAAAATTGACTATAGTGTCTTTCTCTTGAACTACTTTTCTCGACAAAGGGACCCAATTCTACTGCATAAGATCTTTTCAAAATTAAGGATTTCAACTTTCCTCACTCTCTCCTACCTGATTTTTAAGAGTGCTAAATTATAGATGGTCGATACAATTAGTTTAATTATATCAATCTTAATTGCCACGCTTCATGTACGGTTATATATACATTAGCCACGCAGCTTAATCAATTTCATTATATTGATATTGCATAACTCTCACCTTCTTTTCCAGCAAAAAGTCAAACCATTCTTCCATTCTTAGAGCTTTCAACATAGTGAAATCACCTGTTGATGCAGATGAAATGAATGTTTTTCTTCTTTCTGAGCCAATTGAAATGACTCTTCGCTTATTCCTGCGAAAGCAAAAACTTATTGGAAGAGGAAAGTTCGATTATCTCCTTAGTATCTTTGATCAAGTTAAAAAAGGTTTGGAATATCTTCATTCTGTTTCTGTGGAGGCTACGGCTTACGAATTAAATCTGGATACATTAATGGTAAGTGTGTGAAAATCTCGGCAGGATTAGACAGATGAATTTGCTGTCATGTTCTTATCAAAAGTCATCGAATTCGAAGGAAAAACTTCCCAACAGCAAGATGCAGCGGCAGAAATCTTAGTACCGCTCCGCTCCATTTGAACCTCTAATGTGGAGTCCCTCGAAGCTTTAATCGTGTATTGGGCACTCTAATCATACATAAGCACTATGTTGTGGCAATATATTGGTGTTATCTTTGTGAATGCTACTCGTACTTGTCATTGTAAACTTAAATACCTACTTGGAGATGACTGCCAGGCGAAGTATGATGCAATGCATCAACTTTGGAAGCGTTAAATGTATTGTCGTGATGTACATGGTAATTCGTATACGAAGGTAACGATAAATTTTTAGCTATAGACAAGAAACAATGTGCTAAAAGAGTTAACAGTGACAGATATGTTGGACATACGATGATATGCTTATCATAGAGTCTCTAAATTACTTTTTAAGTATCCTCACATGCGCATTTAGCAGTGGTGTGATTGCATTGTTTGATTGAAAGAGCTTCTTCAGATCATGTATTTAATATGAAATCTTTCGTCCAATAATTGTAAATATAACTAAGTCGTCATTACATCCTATTTCTCCACTAAATATGTCCAGCATAAGTTAGCTACATAGCGTTTTTGATCACTTGGGTTCATTATTAACTTTGTTATGAGTGTGTTATGAATGGTAGAATTCTAATTTCAAAATAGTGGGACCAACTTCAAAACAGCCCCTCATAGAAATACAATCACTCCAATGTGTCAGCGGATGACGGATTGAATTAAAGTAAACATGTGATCGTCCTATATTACAATGTTTCCTTCACACATAGGAATAGATAGAAAAATATTTTATTTCCTTCAAGCATTTTTTTGCTTTATTATTATACTACTTTTAAATCTGATCAACATTATGTACTACTGGTTCATTTCGTAGCGGGAGATGATGATCCATACATCCTATGAACTTTCTTTATGTATTTTAACATTTTCATTACTGCTACACTTTTCTTGGCACTTCCCCACGTACGATAGACGAGACAACTCGTCTTTCTGTCATCTGTTCGAAGTACTATGTATATGCTAAGTATATCTATTGTCTATCATAGATATCAGAAATATTAGCTAAATCGCCAGTACGGAAGAGGGAAAAATCTTGACATTTTTCATGATTTTTCACTTATAAAATGCAATAAATCACAAAAATTCATATGGGCTAACTGGCTACAAGATCATACATTCAATTTACTCGAACTACTGTATAGATCAAACAAATCCTCTCTTCATAAAGCACATTATTCGCAAACATGAATAATTCACTGTAGTAATAGGATAGTCAAGAAGAAGAAAATCATCGATGGAATTCACTTAAACAAGTAGCACAAAGCGCCGGAGAACTGGGGCAATCAGGGCACATGTAGAGGCTTTCCTTTCGATGACTGCTTTTAGAACAAAGGCGACATTTTCTTGTGGGTTTGTTCTTCTTTGCTGTTGGCGGAATCACGACAGGTTGGTGTCCACTTGTTCTTACCCGCTTTGCAAGGGATCGTCTTCCACTACCAGTGGATTTCAGAGTTTGTTCCACATACTTCAATGTGAAGTCAAGCAGGGTTAATGCACCTCCAGATTCTGTGTAAATGACATGTGAGTTTATCAAGAGCCGGTGAATTAAATGTATTCCATATTTCACCATCCAGTTCAGGGACTTTCGAGTTGGATCATACCTCTCACAAGTACTGTCACTACGATCAACGCCGCCCATGTTCTTGTTATAGCGAAGAACTGTTGTCGGCTTGAATACCTCTTCCGCTGCTCCACCTTTCTTTCGTCGCAAGACTCTCTCCGTTGACGCACATCCCTTTGTATCAATTAAGAAAATATCTTTCTTCGCACTGCTTTTCTTCTCTGTCCATTTCACAGCGAGAACTTCATTCTTTCGCATGAACATACTTGAGTTGGCAGATTGCGTCTTGTTTTTTAACGTAGATGGCACACCACGATTGCTTCGCCATGTTCCAGAGAAACTCATTCCATTCCGGTAAAGAATTTGAGCAGCACGAAGACTTGTAAAATAGTTGTCAGTAGTGAGATGATAATTCAATCCAAACAAAGGACTGCTCAAGTGCACAACTAGTTTTTCCGTCATGCTCAAGGGATCAGTAATTGTAATACAGTAATACAAAAGTATCCATTTTTGCTGTCACACAAAGCAAACGTCTTTATTCCATAGCGAGAGCGCTTGGATGGAAGATACTGTCGGAATACCAACCTGCCCTTAAAGAGCAGCAAAGTTTCGTCAATGGATATATCCTGGTAAGGCAAATACGAACTTTTGCAAATATGTTGCACTTCATCAACAAAGGGTCGCATTTTGGCCAATGGATCATTGAGCAAATCAAATTCTTGAGAATAATCACCAAAGCGAATAAACCGTAAAATTTCAAAGTAGCGGTCACGACTTAGAGAGTTCTCACTTGTAAATATTGGCATTTCGAGTAGAGGATTTGTTGAACAATAGTCTCTTATTCTTGGCTTCTTCACTATTCCCATCAGCAAGGTTAGGGCGAGAAACTTCCTCATCTCAGGTAAAGTCACTTCGCGAAAACTGTCCGAACACTGGTGAGATCGGACATTAGTAAAATATGCCAACATATGAGCATCAAGCCATCAGTAAGACAAATGTTGCCATAGTCCAGCTCTGTATGTCCATCAAGTGATTCAACAGAAGTAGGCCCTGAGATTCCGTAGAATTGCTTGAATTCTGGTGGGATGTCTGTTTCCCTCGTGACCAAATGCCATCCATTCTCGCTTATAGTCTCTTCAGATTCTTCCTCGATGTCACCAGTTTCTTCTTCACTATCACAGGAATTATCACTGTCGTTATCTTCTATATCAGAGTTGTTCAAGTAATCAAGATAGCTGAAATTTTGGATGCTACTTGCTGCCATCCCTCAACTGAATTTCGCTGCCGTATTGATCACTTTGCATTCACCGATTTCAAAAATTCAAAATTTGTGTGAAAGCTGACGAAATGATCTTGTAGTCAATTGCATACCCAGATATCTATGAATCAAAATTTGCTTTCTGTGAACGTGAATTTCAAATTATGCCTGCTGTGGTGGTAAAAAAACGAGCTATCTCGTCCATCCGTGCTGCTAGCAACACACTAGCAAGAATAGACATATTAATTGTACTGGACGAGTTGGCTCGTCCGCAGTACCCAGTAAGACAAATTGATAATCAAGTTCAGAACCACAGAAACTGATGCAAAAGACGAGTTAACTTGTCTTCAGGAATGAAAAGGTTAAATTGGTCAATTAACATCTATTACTTATTTATAGTTTATTATGCAGCAATGGTTATATTGAAACTAACTTGACCAGGCAGCTTATAGTCTCGAACATAACCCGCGGATTGTAAGAAAACCCAAATTTCACATTTACGAAGTTTTCTTAAACTTGATGCTATATTTCATGTCAACTTGTAATGGCTAGGTTTCAAAATTAATCTCTTAGTTAAGTGCAGTCTCTAGTCGACAGATGAAACATGCCGATTGATGTATTGGGTTGACAGAATGCCATAGATGTCTTACTGCATAGATCATTATGCACCCTCAAAAAAACTCAAATTTTCCAAAAGCACTTTTATTTTGCTACTTTCCTGGTAATTACAAGATAACAGGCCAGTAAAACAAAATGAAAATGATGTTAAGAGTTATATTCATGTTCCACAATTAGCTATTGATGAAATAGGCAATACATTAATAATGTTCATCACGCCCACCTTCAAGTTCGACACATATGTGCAAGCGCTTGAACCAGGAAGAAGTACACTTTCGGAAGCAGTCAAGAGAAATACTGTCCCAAGGAATAGTTAGAGCATTTTTCAAATCTCCAATCCAATTGTGTTGATGTCGTCACGATTGGATTGCAAATGAGACAAGAATATATTCCATATTGAATAGTCCATAACATTTAAGTCGGCACTCTTTGCTGGCCAGTTGGTCGGTGAAATGAATTCGGGCGTATTCTCTCTGAGCCAAGCAACCGTATCTCTCGCAGTATGAGCTCTCGCTCCATCATGCTGCCAAATCCAATTGTGCCCATTGATGTAGAAAGGGGGAACTTTTTGATGAAACCTTTCTACATCAATGGTCTTCCCATCGTTGAATTAATGTCCCTGAGCATTAAGGGTCACATTTCATCTCGAGAGACACGTTGATCAACAGTCTTCCTTTTCCTTTTGTATTCCGGAATTCCTTCTTGGCCACTTCTTCCTTCTTCCTGTGCCAAGAAACAGCACCGTAGCACATATCAATGATGGTTGCTGTTTGTCTATCTGGACATAAGATCCTCTGGTCTTATCCTCTGGTTTTCAGATTTACTGTCCTGTAAATTCTTTCGTTTTGGCTGTTAAGCAGTGTCTTCAGATGTAACGAAGTCTCATCTGAAAACCAAATATTCTTCCATGAGCCATCATTTCCGTTAGAATTGATAAGATTTTGTGATTTATCCATTCTTGCTTCTGTGTGCAGCACTTAGTGCATGACATCTTGTTTTGCGAAAACATTTCAAAGAAAAAAATTTCCTTTAAAATACGAGACACAGTTCCTTTTGACAGATATAACTGGCTCACAATTTGTCGTTGACTGTGATGTTTTCTTTCAGGAGAGTTCGATGGCGGATATGCTAGAGCAGCTATAGCGCCTCGGATTTCTGGCCCATACTTTGTAGATGTTCCCGAACCTCTCCTTTGTTTGCATGTAGCATCATCCCCTTCTTGCTTTAACCTTGATACTACGCCATCAAACTGATACTGGGTGATTTTTCCAAAGAACTGTGGTAAAACATCATAGTATTTTTGTAGCCCCAAATGGAGTGTTCCGACTTAAAAAGGACGACTGCTTCTCGTTGGAAGTCGCTGAGTTGAGGCATTGTCGTATGAAGCAATGACATACGTCACCGTCATCCAGGTTATTAATATTCATCGATGTTAGTGTTAACGTGCAATCAATACACGTATACTACTCGTAAACAACAAAATAAGATATCTATGGCATTCTGTCAACCCAATACATCAATCGGCATGTTTCATCTGTCGACTAGAGACTGCACTTAACTGAGAGGTTAATTTCGAAACCTAGCCATAACAAGTTGACATGAAATATAGCGTCAAGTATAAGAAAACTTCGTAAATGTAAAATTTGGGTTGTTTTGTGGGGCAGCCTGTAGTTGCTATCATAATTCATGATATGGCAGTGGAAGTATATTTCCCAAACAGATATATATGCTATTTTAGTATGGAAAGCAACATAGTTGGAAATAAAAATAGTAATGATCATATTATGTCGACTATCTCAAGATCAGGAACTTGCAGTAAGACCAACTAGGCCCATTGAGCAAAATCATTTGCTTGCAGACATTTTATATCAGGTAAAAACGTCAAACTTGCGATGTAGTCAAACTCCAATTGCTTTTTGATAGAACTAAGAAGCTCCTATATTAATTCATTATTTATGTACAATCAGGAGCAGGATATACTCGAAAAAATGCAGTAGATATTGAATTGATTGTGTTGAAGATGTCTTTCAGAAAAATTAATCTTTAGAATCCGCGTTTTTACACAGATCATCAAATTGCGAGACTTGCTGAATATCAAATAGTCGATGTTTCACTTTATTGTAAGAGTCTATCTAATAATTCGTTTTCAACTGAATTTCAGGTCACTAAAAATGGAAAAGTGAAGCTAATGAACATGAATTCCTCTCGATATTTATTTATTCCGAACGTCCAAGGTCAGGACAGAGTTTTGAAGTACAGGCATCTTCCACCGGAAGTTCTTTTAAAGAAATCGACGATGAACAAGACACATGAACAAGAAATGTATGACAATGCTTCTGACTGGTATTCATTTGCTGTTGCTCAATTCGAAGCCTGGTGGGGGTTGGAGGCATATCAAGACTTCATATTTGATTTACAATCTCCAATCGACTCGCTCGAATTATTCGCATTCAGGTTACAGCGATTGCGCTATGCTGAGCAGATTCATGACAGCTTGACTAAAGTTATAGATACTGATGTTAGCTATCAGCCATGGTATCAAGGAGTTTGTGACCTTTTGGATAGTTATCAGAATCAGCGAGATAGTCTGCGTCAACCATCTTATTGTCCAAATTTAGAAAGACAATTTACTGCTATACACAGTTAAAATACTCATTAGGTTGGTGAGAAGCCATGAAAAAAGGAAGAGAAAAAGTGGGCTGAGAAAATATGTCCGCCTCACCGCTTCTTCAGAAAGAGAACAGGGTCGAGGACAGTAGGGCCTGGTAAGTACCAAAACGAGTCGGATAATCGAGCTCATATATTCCTGTGTGAGCTGAAGAGTCGAGTTTGTGGTGTTTGCTGAACGTTAAATGAATTTGACACTTCATTCATTTCAAGCAAGTAGTGATCATTCAAATCGCAACTCGCTTGCCTTTGTAATTTTTATTTTTGAAAGAATTGTGTACAGCATGTGCCAAAGATAACAACAACAAAATGTGTTTTTTTTCTTTCAATTTATGTTATTTTCATCTGGTGAATCGAAAATTACAATTATAAATTTTGATCTCTGAATTTTGAAATTTTCTTTTCTAAATGAGAATAAATAGATTTGAAACTAGAGACAATAAATAAAATACCCCTTTAATTTTCACTCGCTCTCGCAGCACCTCCGAAGTTTTCAGCTATAGACACATTGATCATGGAATATAAGTCATTGATCATGGAATATCGTATGCGCGATATTAAGCGCATAGTTTTCAATTTCCTATAACGAACACAAGCGCAGCCTATCAAATCACAGCATGGATAATTTGCATTGGCAGAGCCCGCAAAACAATACCATCATGGACGTCTGGCGATCACAGACTTCCAGCTGGAGATTATTGACAGATGCAGATCACCGATAGAGACGAGACTTTCAGAAGCCAATCATATTGAAGAACAAAGACCAGCACTCAATCGAAGACATGAAATAACCAGACTCTGAACGTGTTCTTACTCCTACAAAACCTTGAAAATGCGAACCGGCTCGCGAAAGCTCGGACGTGTAAATATTTTTTAGCAATAAAGGAGTTTTAGCAGCAATTTCGATGAAAAAATGATTTTAGCACATCATTTTCGATGCGTGAACGAGGTGGAGCTCAGCAAACAGCGAGGTCAGGAATACAGAGCCCTGTTCCCCTATTTAAGGCCTCATAGATATACATTGCTCAACTCCTCAGCAGAGGTGCGATTTACGGGATTTTTTCAATGGAGATGTGAGAGATAGACAGAGAATCTCAATACATCTGATGAACTGCAAAGGCAGATTTTCATCGCTTGCGCATGTACATGAATATCTCTTGAATGCATAAAATGACAAGATTCCATCAAATTTTTGGAAATCAAATTCACATTTCAGACTTTCCTTCAAAAAATTAAATTGCGTCATAAAATGCCTATGCGCGCATTTTCGTTTAATTAGAGTTGCATTAGAGAGTCCAATACCGCAAAGTATGTAAAGCTCTTTATGCCTGCATATTGTCTACACATGTCAAGTTTAGAGTTGTTTCGGAATGGAATTGAGCAACACACGCAGTGAAGGAAGAGACTTGGAATCAATCAGCTATTTGATGAAAATAATCCCACCGGGTTCACACAATATCCCCGAATAATTGCCGAAAAAATTGAAGTCTTGATATGAGATTGTTGACTTACTTCAAGATGTTAATGAAATGAACTGCAATTGAGATGCTTGATGAAGCTCAGTTTAGGGGTAGGCCTATGTAAAAATTAAAAGTCATAACAGGATCAGTTGATATAAATTGTAGGTGAAAATGAGACTTGTCTTGAAGTTGAATTGGTGTGAGACACCACAACATTAATAATTTTTCTGATCTGGTTTTAAAATAAATTGAGTTGCATTTACAATACTGCAAAAGAATCTCTTCATTTGTATAATTCATATTCATATCCAATACAAAAAATTGAATGAAAGAGATGGAGTAATGCCAAGTTGTGATGACGATGTGATCATGATCTCAGGTTTTGTTTTATTCTAGATAATACAGGTATCTGATTAGCATCCGTTATCTCTTTGATGCAATCTTTGATGTATTAGGTTCAATAAGATATGACTGATCAGAAACTCATAGATTATTTCAGCATTCAACAGCTAGGGATCCCTGAAGGACCCCAAACGTCGTTTGGCTATCAATCTGACACCAAATTTAATTCGCAAGTGAGTTGATAATTATGGATATTTCCCAAATGAAACAAAAACAGTACTTATTTTCAAGAATGCTAATCAGCTTGCAAAAGCAAACAACATTTTTGGTAAATGTGGAATTCATTTATAAATAAAAAATAATCATAATTCTATATTATCATTAATTTATAAAGAAGTCATCCGTGCTCTCGCTTGATCTCTATGTGAAAGACGTCAAGTGAATAAAACATCTAATGTTACAGCTAATAAAGTCAGAGGAATAAAGTCGATGAATAACACTCAGTTACATTCAGTGGCGTAGAGAAATGTCTATTATCCAGGCTCCAAGTTTGTAAGGTAAAAACGCAAACATAAAAATTTCTGAAATTTGACAGTAACATGATGAAATAAGATGAAATGTAGAGAGATGTAAAAAATATTTTGAGAATAAGGGATTGCTTAAGTTTTTCTTTTATTCGGAGGAAATCCCATCTCTCTGTTGTTGGAGTGAAAATGAAAACGAACTCGTTTCTTAGTGCTTTCGATGCATTCAGCACATCATCTTCAGATAAACTGATCACGTACAATCTGAACCGATTGAAGACACACGTTGACAAAAATCAGTCATAGAAATATCAAAAAAACAATGCAATGAAATTGAAAATAATTATGATACTGAAGATAAAGTTACCAATAAAACTACTACCAGACAAAGATACAAAGTAAAAATACTGAAATGGGTAAATCATAACGAGAAAATAAACAAGTCACAGAGAAACGTGAAGACAAGACATGGTTCTATGCACAACCGATGTTGTGGCTAACATGGTTACTTCCACCAAACCTCGTGGTCCAAATTGCTTCTTTAATGAGTCTTTGTCTCCATCCACCTTCCTTGGATTACACAGACATATCGCAGATGTCGATGTGGTGGTCACTGTCAAAACAGTGTGTCGTCACCTCTGACCTGACCACATCGCCTGTCTTTATTGGACGCTCATACTCCTTTCTTCTGTCTTCACTTGTTCTTCCGGTTTGACCCACATAAATCCACTCACACTCTGAACATTGGAAGGAGTACAACAAAAAACCTTTGGGGTCTGTGGACGCTTGCGCTAACGTAGAACGAAGAGTTCTCACCGGCTTCATTCTGGCTTCCACACCGACTTCACGAAGTGCCGCAGACAAACGCTCCGACACCCCCTCTCACGTACGGCAAAGTCACACGTCTATTCGAGATGCAGAGGAAATTGGAAGAGATGAGACCTGCGATGTTGGAAAACCAACAGCTGAGATTCGGTCATCAAGTAATCAAGTAGGTTAGAAGGTGTTCAGATGAACCTTCTATTTCACACGGCTTAAAACATATTTTTCACTGACTAAACTTTGACAAAAAACTGACTTTCACTGACTAAATTTTGACATGCCTAAAAAAGTAAAGCATATGACTTCCGCTCAAAGATATGCAGTAAATCAGTTACTGTTCAGCTCATTTATAAGTAGTATCCAATATAAACTAAATATAAAAAGATCCAGTGAAATTGAAGACCATGATTACCAGATGATCTGAGACCGACCTACCAGACCGTCGGATTTCATTCAGGTGGCTGTTACCAGATGAACACTGTCTGGCCGCCAAAAAAGTCAAACCATCTTCAGTTGGGAAGAAATGTTAGTTTTTTGATGATCTGGTTTCGCAGAGAAATTTATTTCATTTGATAGATGACATTTTACAGTCTAGGCTTATTATAACAGGAACGCCTGTCGATGATTTAGAAAGAGGAATTTTGGTTCTTCCTTTTCGCTTTGGAGGTTTGGCGATCTCAAATCCTGCTATCATGTACTGCTGATTGCGAATGTGAGGCCTCTAAAAAAGCAGCTGAAGACTTCACGTCAGTGATTGTAAGTCAAGATGGTACATTTCGGAATTATGACAAATCGAAAGTGAAATGTACGATATCATTGATGAAAAATAAAATAATAAATTTAAGAATAAACTGAGTGAAGTGTCGACTTTTGTTGGCGACCGAATGAAACGAATTCTTGATTCTCTTATGGAAAAAGATGCAAATTCATGCCTGTCATCTCTTCCTTTGAGATTTTTGGGATATTCCATGAATAAGAACGAATTCAGAAATGCGGCAAGGTTGAGATGCAGTTGGCCAACAACAAATACTCCCTCTCATCGTAATTATGTGGAGCAAGTTATAACATCAACCATTCCTTGAACTGCAAACTAGAGGATGTTTTTATGCACCATAACTTTGCTTGGCATGTCATTGAAGACTTTCTACGTGATGTCGGAAAGGATGTAAACATAGAGACTGAGCTTATTCCAATGGAAAATTATTCCTTCCAGGAACCAATGAAGATAGCGCAAGGTTGGACATTTCAGCTGGAGGAGTTTGGAGGAACTTTAAACAACTGCTTTTTGACATAAGAACTACAAACCCCACTCTTCATCACACATGAAGAAAGCTACAGTGAAATCAGATCGCAAAATAATTTAGAAAGTAAACGTAAATATTAAAGTAAAATAATGAAAGCATAGAAATTTTCTTTTGTTCCGTTTATATTAACCACAAAATCAGAAACAGTCTCCCACTCAGACATTTCTTGAAGCGCATTGCTTCTTTAATGCAATTAAATTTAATGAGAGATCTTCTGATGGTCTTGGGGGCAAAAAACTCTTTCACAATAATGAAAAGCTGCTGAATGGATCTTCTTGGATAGAGGGGGCAAAAAGAAAAGAACTTTCGTTATCCCAAATTCCATTTAATTTGATTCCTTCTTTATGGTTACCATTTTCAGCATTTTCTGTACACGTTATTGGTAACTTTCAAACTTAACTATATATTAGTATTGATTCTTTTTTAGTAGCTGTGCATATACAACAAGCATTCGAACTTGTTGCCATTGTTGTTGTTATACATTTTTGTAATATGTAATGCATACATTTCTAAATAGAGAGATTATTATTGTTATTGTTTTGTTGATCATGATATGTCTAGCTGTTCATTTTTTGGTATTACCCTCATGATTAATAGTCAGTATGCTACCATGCTATCTTCCTCAGCTTTGTTGATCATGTCAGTGATGCAAATATAGCTAAATTTCCGCTTGCCTCGCTAATGTCTTAATTATTGGCCAAAATGAGTGGGCGCTTGCACTATTCGGCTCCTATGCACTCTACGTACTAAAATGCATGTCAACGCATGATGAACTGGAAGAAGATTTTATGTCATATGTCAATCTTCAAACATTCTTGATGAAGACTAAGAATATTTTTGAGCTTTGGCTGTTAAATGATATTCTATGCAGTTATTCTCTATGATTCATCGAAGTTACTTCAATTCTAGAGTGAAATGCAATAGAATTCTTTTCAATCATATTGAAGAGAAAAAGTACAGCTTGCAACTGCTAGTGCAGCAGTTACTAGCATCACGGCGAAAACAGCATTACATTCACAAACTCATTCCGAATTCTTCATGTATGAGTAACCGTCTAAATTGCCCCGTGGAGGACAACTCAAAAATTAACTGTGTGCAGTGGTTGTATAACAACAGGCTATGAATGCATGAATGATTGAAGTTGTTTGCTTTTTTCTTAATATATAACCGGTTTTTTATTCTATTACATTCAATTGAGCTTACTTGTCATTTTTGTAAAACCCGTTTAATTTGTAAAAATCTTAGTTTTTGTTACACTTGCCAATTTTACACAAGTATGGATAGAGCATAAAATCGTTGACAATGCAATCGCAACAATAAACCTATCATAGGTCCAGCAATATCTACATTTACTCAGCATAGAAAGCTGCTACATTATCATTTTCATTGGCTATACTAAAGGTCTTTCAATTAAAATTCCTTCGGATGTTCATGTAAATGTTATATGATTCTGAATATTTGTGGCACAAGATTCACGACATTATTGAATTAAATAGCATTCTGAATGTTGTACTAAAAATCCTGTGTATTATCATGAATGAGAGAGCATTCGACAAAAAATGACAGAAATCTAGCTGTCATACAATTCTAGAGACTTTTCAAAAATGGAGTATCAAATATTTTCACTTTCTAACATTATTATCGCAGTTGAATGAATATGTGAGGAAAATACACAATCACAATTCAAGTTTCTCTCTTAGAATCTGCAAGCGATTTCCTTTATTTACGAAACCATAATAGTTGCAATTGCCATTGGTTGAAGAGTTAGCATCATTCCATTCAAAGTTACTCCGTTGCCAGACACACTAGCCATGCCAGCATCTGCAATAGAAAATTTATGAATCAGAGCATCTCAACATTATACTCTCAAAAGTAAAATGCAAATTGCGCAAGCTAGCATGCCTATGTATCCTTCTGTGTATTCATTATGCCTAATGCACGTAATGTGTAGCAATGTGTATATTAGTTGAATAAAAGCAGTAGAATGATGAGATTTTATTTGCATGAGATTACATGCATTAATTTAAATATCAATATGCTCACTAGGAGCAATTAATAAAAGTTGAATCCTTCAATGATTATATTTGAAACTCTAAAGTAATTTCTGATAGAAATTTTGAAATAATTTCATTTTACCACATTGAGTTAGTGATCATAGATAAATCACTTACATTATGGACGAGACAAGCTTGTGATCCAATAAGATAATAAAAGAGTAAACAGGTTACGGTTTTTCATCTCTTTTCATGACTTTTCCCAAATTTTTGCCGACTTCTTCTGAGCGGCAGCTTTTAGACAGCTTTGCTGGCTTTTTTAGTGGACTCAATATTTTAGCCACAGGAGCCACCTGAAAATATGTACGACCTCAATTTGTCGACATTTTGGATTTTCACTTCTATTGATTTGAGAATGAGGTTTTAAGCTGATTTGCAACTTCTGTAATTTGCCCGTTCAGGAAACATAGCCGAGTAATTGTGCATATTAATAGTCAGATACTTTCCACCTCGCTATGATGACTGTTATTGCGTATGTTCTATACACACTACTTATATAAGTGCATATTCATATTTCAATAGCCGAGAGAATTACACAAACTTCACTGGTATACATTGATGTTATGCTAAAGGATTTAGTGATATAATTGATGCACAGACCGACAACTTTTATTGATATGATTAATACATACATACTTTTTCTAATGTTTAAAATTTATAACAATAATTTGAGAAGAATTCCGTCAACCCTTTGAGCAGCAACAACTGAATTTTGAAAACTGATGATTTGAAGACTGATGATTTTACAGCAAGAAGATCAACTTGGAATGTGCTACCACCATCGGTGAGTGTATACGCGAAATAAGCAAATCCTATTATGTTATGTCGCATAAAATAATATTTTAGTAGATCTTAGGGGAATAATGCCCACCCCTGATACCTTACCGACAAGAAAAGTCCTGAGGCAAATAGTGCTAAACCAATCTCTACCTTCATTTGATATCTCTATGCAGCATAGTACCCAGTGCATCTCTGTAGGCCTATATAGTCATCAAATTCTGTGATAGTTAATGAAGTAGATCGAGAGACTATTGAAACAAGATCGTCCACAAAAACACGTCCCTGCAGAATTTTTACATTCATCTCTACTTTCTTCGTGCCGATGTCTTCGCCAAGATAATTCTTTTATTGTTCTTGTTCTATGGAACAATTCAATTATCTGCATATATGGTAAGTTTAAGGAAATAGATCTTATTCCTGCAAGGGATTTTCCAGACGGAAGTCTGAGCGAAAGAATGAAGAACTTGATGCAAGTCATCGACGCAAGGTGGGCAGTTGATTTAGCATGAAGGAACTTTAAATTTGCTGCTGGTCATATTTTGACAGGCAACACTGAAGAGTTTATGCAACTTGTGCTTCAATGCACGATTGTTGGAAATATAAACAGGGGAGACCTGGTGTGATAACTTAAAAGCTTGGAGATTTGCAATTAGCAAGTTAGTGAAATTTCGACTGGCGTTCATTAAACATCCCTTTAAACATACTACTGGCAAATCATGTAAGTTAGTGCACCTGAAATAATTAATAAATGCTGCTTTTTGTAGACATAATGTAAATAGAATAATTAAATATTGAGTTGCATCCTCAGTTGAAAAATGGAAACAGACCTGAATAGCTGCTATTTCATTCAATATCAGGAATCATCAGCACGCCTGGTTTACATCCCCGCGCTGGGGTTACACTGCGTAAGGGGCGCGTCCTCAAGGTGATGGATAGAGGAAGTCCTCTTCGGGTGATTGTGTCAAATGATACGGAACAAGACATCGCGGACCACCGTAACCAGGGAGAGGGAAAACTCCGATTTAAAACCACGAGGATGAAAAGGGGTTCCTGCTGGATAACAGCTTCATGACGGAGGTACCAGAGGTTGAGGTAAGGAATGGTATCCTGTCGTAATTTCATTGCTTCATTTGCTTTCATGATGGCTACCACCAAGAATAGGCAGGGCACAGCCTTAAGTGTCCCGTGGGCAGCCCCAAGGAGAAAAGTGGAGAACGAGACCAAGACGTATTAGGGTATGAAGGTCGTTGGCCTGATGCTGTACGAGGAGGTCAGAAGGTGTCATTTTGGAAAGTGAGAATGTCATCTTAGAATGTCGGAACTATGTCGAGCAGGTCTGCATCTAGGTGGTTGAGACGAAGCATCGATTTCTGCTGTGTACAGGAGGCCAAATGGTAAGGAATTAGTCCGCGAATGTTGGGTGAGTATGGGAAACGCTTCAAGTTCATCTATCAAGGCTGTGCCAATGGAACAGGTGGTGCGGAAATTCTGGTCGCAGAACTGTGGATAGAAAACGTGGTGAAGGTCACAAAAGTCAGTGAGAGACTGGAATAATATGTCAAAGTTCTTGTCGGCAAACGCTTGGTGAACATCAGATCGGCTCACGCTCCTCAAATCGGTAGGAACGCAAAAGAATACATGTTACCGGAAATAACTTTTCTAGCGCCATATTCATTTTGAGGAAAAGTCAAGAGAAGTATATGGGCAAAGAAAAGGATCTCTTCATTGATTTCGTGGATCTGGAGAAAACCTTCGATCGGATACCAAGAGAAAAGGTTCGCTGGTCTCTTCGAAGCGTTGGAAGCTTGAAGTGGCTGCCAACGGCTGTGATATCACTTTAGTTAGGCTGTTAGTTGGCGACACTGACAGTTCCCCGTGAACGTAGGGGTGCATTAGGGATCTGTTCTTAGCCCTATTCTGTTCGCCATTGTTATGGATCGGCTGACGAAGAGCGCTCATTTTGGTCTCCCATGGAAGTTGCTCTATGCTGATGACCTAATGTTGATAGATACCTCAGTCGAAGGCCTGAAGTTGAAGTGGTCCTCTTGGAAATTAAGTTTGGCTTCAAAAGGAATTGGAGTCAACTTTGACAAGACGAAGATCATGGCACATCTAGACGAAGATCATGACATGACGAAGATCTAGAGGCACCCATGCTAGGTGCCACGATTCTGTGCCGATGGACACAGAAGTGAAGTCAGAAAGAAGATGAACCTGGAATGTGTTTCCGATGTTCTACGAAGAAGAAAACTGCCGTGCTATGGCTACATTCTGAGAAGAGATGAGAGTGACTGGACGAAAAGAAAGATCTTTCCAGTTGGAGGTCAAAGTTAGAAGGCCGAGAGGAAGACGAAGGAAAACATGGTCGCAAGTCGTCTGCGAGGATCTTCACGCTCTGAACCTGAATCCAGCAATGGTCTACGATCTACAGGAGTAGAGGCGTGCTATCAGAAAGCAACAACCGTCTGACCCCGTTTAACTTGGACAAGGACAAAAAACGGGGACGTAAGTAAGTAAGTTCTGGTGCACTAACTTAGGTGATTTGCCAGTAGTGTGTTGAAAGGGATGTTTCACTAACTTGAAATTACCAATCTCAAATTAACCTGTGCATGGCTGCAACTTTAAATAGGGAGTTGTGTCGATGTTGAGAGATGTAAACTAGGCCTGCTGAGGATTCCTGATAATGGATGAAATAGCAGCTAGCTATTCATGTCTGTTTCCATTTTTCAACTGAGGATGCAATTCATTATTTAATTGTTATATTTACATAAAAGCTTGGACTAGTGTTGGATGGCCAACTTAAAAGAAAAACAGGATAGAGAAAAGTGACGTATATTGGTGCACCATTATCGCTTCGAAGATGTGACTTGATGAAATGAATAAGGAATTCATCAAGGTGATAGGATTGTCATTGGAGCTATTGCAATTAGTTGTCTGCAGTTACTGAGCGCCAACCGGTTTGCGATAATAAAGCTCACTCACCATGTATACTGTGAAAATTTAGCAGCGCGGTAGACCTCAATTTTTACAGTATACATTGTTATCGCAAACCGGTCAGCGCTCGGTAACTGCAGACAACTAATTGCAATAGCTACATAGTTAATTGATAATATGCTTAATTCCAAAATTGCATAATGCATACTTGTTGATGGTTGAATACTTATTGATTATTCATGAAATGCCTTGGAATTACATGTATTAAAATCGAATTCATTTTTGAAAGTATGACTCTTGAATGTCATTATCTCACTACTTACAGAACAGTAGTAACATTAGTGTGATCTTTATTGACAAAAGGTCTTAAATCAACATACTTTGGACATGATATGCTCTCTTTTAACATTGTGCTGGTATGGCTTTCGTATGTAACGCCATTTGAAATAGCATACGAAAAGCATACAAGTATATACCAAGAGAATACAGGGTGAGTCAGAAAAAACGTTATTTGAAGTTTGTGAAAAATCTATCTGAATTGTCATTCTGATTTCTTTCTCAAGTTGATTGATTGAATTTCTATGGTTTTATTTTCCATATCCAAGCACCAAATCAATGCTCTAAGTTCAAAAAATTCGAATTCATATCATCGAACGAATGGCTTCTGTACATAGTTTATACAAGTGTATTTACAAGTATTCATTTAGTGCTTCATTCATGCCAAACTATGATGGAAAGGAAGGCAAGGCTTGTTGCATGGGCGGTTACATTCAACAATGTGTCCGAAGCAAGGAGAAAATACATGGATGAATTTCATGAGGAAGCCCCACCTCCAACGACAGTCCATCGTTGGATGAAGAAATTCCTTACGTATGGGGATATGAATAAGCGTGAAAATGGAAGTGGTCGTCCAGTGACGGCTACAGGTGACGATATCTTTACCTCCATCAAGCCGATAATTGAAGATGACCCGAACGTTTCTACGCGTCGCATAAGCAACACGCTCGGAGTCTCGCAAAGTAGCGTCGTTCGCTGTCTTCATAAGAAAAAGTATCATCCCTATAAGCCAACCTTCGTCCAGGAACTCTCAGATGACGATCACGACCGACGTCTCGAATTCTGTCAATGGATCCTCAATTCCTCACTTCAGCATCCTCAATTCCATCTCCGAATAGTTTTTTCCGACGAAGCTGTCTTTCATGTGAATGGAACTGTAAATAAGCACAATCTGCACTATTGGAGCACTGAGAACCCTAAAGCTTTCGTCGAAAAGCTTCATGACCGGAGATCTGTCACTGTATGGGCCATGATAGACCATACTGGAGTGCTGAGTTACGACATCAGTGAACTAACGATGAACAGCGATCGGTACTGCAATGTTCTGAAACAGCATGTTATTCCCTTCTTGCGACGAAACGAAAACCAGAGCAGATTCTATCAACAGGATGGAGCCCCTCCCCACTACAGCAACGCAAGTCGAAGAATCCTCGACGAAAATCTGACGGGTCGATGGATTGGTCGAAGAGGACCAGTTGAGTGGCCACCCCGTTCTCCAGACCTTACTGTTTGCGACTTCTTCCTGTGGGGAGCGTTAAGAGACCGAGTGTATGCGCGACTGCCAAGAAATACGAGAGAACTGACAGCCTGCATTCGAGAGGAAATTACTTCTTTCACATCTAACGCCTGCATGAAGGCCTATGACTCATTTGTTCGACGTTACGTGCAAAAAACATATTTTGGTATGCATCCTTCGTATGTGATTGGTATTGAGCGATTTACAGTGTAGTCACTCATACTGAATCTTGAAGTGACTATGCATCTTCGAATGCACCTTAGCACGACTATGGTGAACTGAACCATTTTATAATGACTCCTGACCTTGAATAAAGACTCTTCAATATAACGAAAAGGTCACGAAGCTTCCTGAAAAAGTAGATGAACGCAAACGAATCTTAAATGTTGGAAGGTGATTAATCGCTAAATGCATGCTGTTTTGAACTGATGACTTGCTGCTTCAAAACATTTCATAAACCAGCCGACGTCGGGGGCCACCGAAACTCCGATGGTAACCTGTTAATTGACTCACACTTTATTACATTGTAGTGACTAAAAATTGCGCATTACTTCAGAAGAAAAAGTACTCGTACACTAGTTATGTTTCACCAATCACGATTGAATACATACCATGCATCCACTTCAACCTCTTCATCTCATCTGCCTTTTGGTTGGCAGACAAATTCATCAACTGGGCGCTATTGATTTTCAGGTGGGTGAAAATTTTCTGCAAGCAAAATTTCAAGTAGTCAGAAACCAGAGAAATCAGTATTTTGAAAATTACATAAAATTGTAAGATATGTTAATATTCGAGCACGTTAAACATGTGCCTTTAATGATACTAGCACGTTTACGTTTACAAATATACGATCAGTATCTTTTCCTCTGAAATTCAATTAGTGCTGAATGCTAACAAAAGTATTTTTGTTAGCTTCGTAACGAATGACGTTGCTACTATTTGTAAGCAATAATCAGTATTGCCAACTGTTTCACATTGTTGTCCTCAAAGACCATGGCATCTTGAGACAGTTCAGTTTCAATACTTCAAACCATTGACTAGACGATGGAATTGCAGAGGCGAACCCATCCCGCCTGTATGCGTATAGGCCGACTTGTCACTTGTTGACCAAAATTGAGTGTGTAACCTTAAGTGTGCAAGACAAAAAATTATGCAACATGTTATAATAACGAAAGGCGAATGAATTATATTGTGCTTTTGCTTCACGTAGCTCGAAGATCACTAGAACGACATCTCCGAACTACGTTGTCGATAAAAGTCGTTCGAAATTCATCGCTGATGTTGATTTTCCTTAAAGGATTACCGGTACGTCAAGCATTGTTGACCCTATCTCAATCAGCGGTGGGTCCTGAACCCCTGCATATTTTTTTGATATTGCTCTAAAACTGTGATAACTAGTTATAGTCTAGACTCTAGCTTTCTGTGACTTTTAGTTCCTACGTATTTCTGAGGACCAATTAAAATTTTGTCAACTTAGAGCCATAAGACAATCAAAGATTTGCCCTTATTCAAAAGTAAAATCGAAACGAAGTTTTTTTTCGACGCTTTTTCTGCGACGAAGTTCAAGACAGCATCAATCCTTGAACTGTGAACAATTGTAACTCTGAACAATGAACCAATTGATTGACGGATGACTGAAGTGACTTTGACCCATAGTGCAAAAACGTGTAGCAGTTGTCACTAATCAATTTACATGACAATTTACATTACAGACATGAAATGAGAACAAAGAAATCCACACTTTATTGAGCACCCATGGATAATGATGTGGAATCTTCATTGATTCTACACATTGTTGACATTTAGAGATTTCAGTGCAATGTCGTTTTTGTAAGTTTGAATAACCGAGCTAGCTACGTAGGTGTACGAAGCTTGCAGTTCGAAATATTAAATATGAACATGCGTGAAACTGCGACCGAATTGAACCAATGAGGTAGTAAGGAAATGTCGAACTGCGAATTACTGACGACGAATTGCGACCTGCAGCTACTGAGCGAGTAACAGACTTTCAATGTTTCAATATGATCAATGTCCTACTTTCTCTATGACAGCGAACATCATAGTATAATAGTCCAGCCAGTCGAGGAAGCTGTGCGCTGCAATGATTGCATCCAGCGTCTGCGCCAGTTGAATGGTAAACATGGAAAATTCGAGCTTCTAGCAATTGATGTCTTGAATAAAGGCACTCTGCTCAGTCTGGATATCACCTCCTTGTGCGCCAATTTCCCATGGAGGAATCCTTTGTTGTGATCGCCAACTTGTTGAGGAATGATACTGGATTTGGTGAATGTTGTTCGTTGACATCAGAAGAATTTAATAAAGTGCTGAAATTACGCGTTCAGCATTCATACTTTCATTTCAGAGACTATCTCTATCTTCAGACCGCTGGTACACTGGTAAGCAAAATGGTCCGTATTGAAGGTAAGAAAGAGTCCGTATCCATAGGTCCGGAGAGTGACTATATGGGGACCATGTGGTCCACATTTAGCAAGTGTTGGCATTACTATGGGATCAGTTTTGAAGTTCCAAAGGGGTCCATATAATGACTTATAGGATAAAATGATTTAAAGATTTATGGGCTGGTTTAATGGTCCTACTATTTTCTACTTACTTTCAGATGCCTGCCCATTCCGTACTAACCCCATTCTTCACTTTCTACCACTTTATCAAGAGGACAATTTGTCTTACAATTCCTCGGTTGATTTGTCAATTAATATAAAATGTTTGCAAATAACATTACCAATGAAGATAACAACATTTAAGTTTTTCTACAGATTTTTCCAATTCTTATAATCATTTGATAATTGTGTTCTTTATCCATAATAAAATGAGCCTTAGATGCCTTCATCTGTCATTTCTATTTTCAAAGGAGGTATTTTGGCACCTGTGAAATATTTTGTACCTCAAATGCGTACTCATCCAGAATACGGACTGCATTTGTTACTTTATTTGTGCCATTTCAATAAGGACCTTATCCAGATTTTTCTGCATTACTCTACATGATTAGATATTTTCTTGTCATATCTAAACAAATCATTCACAAAGAACAGAACATGCAAGTCAGAAACTGTGTCTCTGATAAACTTCGGACTCCTTTATGCTCTTAATACGGACCATTTGCCTAACAGTGCATTGCAATCGGGAGAGTATGTTTCACATCAGTGTCGTATCGATACGTTGATGACATTCTTGTGAAGTTGATTCAATCCGAAAGTGAACTTGAAGACCTTGTCCGATTTTTGAATTTCATTCGACCTTCGATTCATTTCACCGTGGAACTTGAATTTGACTCAGTCCTCCCCTTCCTCGACATCCTTTTACAGAAAACAGCCGACAACATCACATTCGAGGTATACAGGAAACCGACTGATACCAACATTTATTTGAATTGGTCGTCGTGTCACCATTTAAGCGTCATCAAATGCCTTGTTAGGACTATGCTTTACGGAGCTCGAGCAGTGTGCTCACCTGAATTTCTAGACAGAGAGATTCAGTACCTTTAGCGCATCTTCCACACGAATGGTTTTAAGTCGAACGAGAGCAGGCGAGTTCACGAGCAATGCGGAGACAGCTGACAACTCCGACTCGAAATGTGCAATTCCTTATGGTACTCGATTGGCGGAGTCAGTTTCGAAGACATCGCGGCAATTAGTCATCCAAACTCATTACAAGCCTGTGACGACACTGAAGTCAATGCTGGTAAGGAAGAGGCCTACTAAACGTCAGCTCCTTGGTGTGATATATCGTTTCAACTGCAAGGATGATGGCTGTTCATCGTCTTATGCAGGACAAAGCTCTAGAACGGTACCTGAACGTCTCAAGGAGCACAAGAGGAATATGAGAAACTTTGCCTCGTCGTCGGAGGTTGCCAACCATGTAATGAACAGTGGCCACAATATCGCCTGGGAGCACTGTGAGACAGTTGATCGGGACTCACCGTAAAGTAGGTGCATTGTCAAGGAATCCTTGTGGTTGATGACAAATGGAAGTGTCAACAAGGTAGAGTGCGATGATGGATCGGTTTGGACAGAAGTTCTTTGAGACCTGACCGTGCCCGCTTTCAACGTTCGTTTTCAACTCTTTTTTCTTTTAGATATTAATTTTTATTTTACTCTTAACTTGCACTGAGAAATGTTTGTTTTAACGTAATTTTGTGATGAGTTCTTTGTCTTAGATATCTAGGCGTATCTCTGGTCCTTGACTTTTCATGAACGATTGCTATGTGTGTCATACTGTGTCAGAGAATTTACAACGTGGTTATACATGCCGGTTGCATGTGAAATGCATTCTCTGAGACAAAGTGAAATGTTTTCACATCAAAACCACCCATCCAGCTTACCCTAGCTCCTACAACTGATAATAGTGATCTTTATTTATGAAGCTACCGTTGTCGGGCTCTCTGAGTCAAATTTCTCTTATTGTCTGCAACTGAAAAGAATACTGATAGAACCGTCAGCTCAGACATCAACAAAGTACAGGTAATTTATACTGTGACACCGTGCATTGGTACAGCCTGGAACAACTGGAACGCATTCGTGTTAGAATTTATAGCAAACATGGCATTGATGCTAAAGCAGCATTTGATACAGCATGAGTAAAATCATTTTCCCCATAAAAGTAGGTCGAACCTTATGTTGAAGTCGTGCGTTGCATATAAATTCTCCCGCTTTGGTGATCCAGGTATTAACACATACATTGGCAAAATAAAGCGAAGACTTCAGAGGATCGATGACAGAGCGATAGAGTGATCACAGCACAAAGGACCAAAAAAATGCACTCAGGACATTACTAATCAATTTCGCACAAAATACAATGGAAACACTAACTATAAAATCAGCATTGTAAAAGCTCAGACAGAAATAACCTTAGCTGAATCATATGGCAGAGTATACGACATGTCTTACCAAAACTTTTTAAATAAAGTCAATGTTGTGAAAGTCTGTGCGATTCTGACCGCCCATGGACTCCAGGACTATTGATTACTGTTAAACAATTGTGTTTTGCTTCAAGACAACAAGAGAATAGTTATCTATTTGCATTTTACTTCACATTTCTAAATTTTCCTGCAGCTGGTTTTACTTAACTTGCTGCTTTTAAGTAGTAAGCTGTCCAATTGTGTGCAACTTTCGTGTTGCAATATGTCGCATGCAGCCGTTTGTTTATAAGGAATTTGATGTGCTATCTCATTGACATATTTTGAAATTTGGTTCGTGAATGCTCCAACATCTGCGAGGGCCACATGAACAGTTCTTTCCGAGTTGTTTCAGTTCTGGTGAACGCCTGTAAAAGTGACATGAAGTAGCAACTTCCATATCGATATGCTTCTCCTCTCAGTAAGCATGATATTGCATCACATGGCTGAAGTCGTAAGTAGTTCAAGATTCAAAAATTCCAAAATTGCAGTTACAGAACATAATTCAATAAACTAATAAAACAACGATGACGCTGCGGACGGCAATTCTGCTCTCGATCTTTCTGTCTCCGGTGATCGACAGCACTCAGTTGAAATGTTACATTTCATCGATAAAGATTATTAGCGATCTTTCATCAAGATCCATATTGCCTGTGGAGCAGCAGATTCGGCTTGCGAGTCTTGTCATGATGCGGTTTCTGTCGAGTGAACAGTGAGGAAATCGATCAGATCAATCTTTTCATGGGTATGGGAATGGGTTATATTGCTTCCATTGCACAAACTTTTTGAGCACATAAATCAGTACTAATAAGGTAGAACCGTGAGATGTCGCATATGCATAAATGCCTACTTCTCCTGCGAGTGCCAAAATCAGTCATGAAAAAAATTCTGAGTATTATATTGCTCGTAGAGTGCTTGTGCAAGCAAGCCGCTAATTCACCATCTTATTGTGCACCAGTGTTTGAACCGGCCGCCGGCTGCTCGGTCGCCAGTTATAGCAACGCCTGCCTCAGCTATATGCTTTGAAGACTAATTCGCTAATTATTGCGCAGGCTGTCCGGCCATTTCAATTTATGCCTACGTTAACCGGTGACGGCATTCATTCTAGAACAAATGCTTCAGTCTATCGAAGAATAACCAGTTGATAAGAGCATTGCAAGATCATGTTAGTGAAACATAATTATAATTGATGCTTCTTATCCGACAAAAGGGCCGTTCCCTAAACTTTGAAAATTATTGACTTACACACACAGTTTCAAACCCTACTTTATCTCAGGTCAAATTTCCGGAATCGTATATAAGAGATTACATGTATATGAATTTTGTAAGAACTTTGTATTCCCTGGCCCATCTATCATAAAATTATTACATATCTTGAATCATTTCATTTCGCGAGGTAGTTTATACAACACCTGGAGCTGAGGAGATGTAATGAATAATTGGATTTCAGTGGAGCCACGTGTAATGCTTTCACTACCTAACATTTGATGGCAGATCATGCAGCTTAGTTTGATAAGAAGGACGTGCGACAAATTTTGATTGGCGTTGGAAAAATAACTGAGAAAAAAATAATGAAATGTGCGGCAAGTTCTTTGTTCAAACCTTTTATGCGTCAATTCCTGGTCATCAATATACACAAAAATACCTGAATTCAAACATCGGTGCAAATAACACTTCCTATGAATTTCTGTCGTAAATTATCAATGGAAACAACTCAAGTGAAGGAATATATGCAAATGTTACTTCAGTGAGTCATTTCAAATCATGTTTAATGATTTACTTTCGGAGACAAAGCATTTGGTAAGATCAGCACTGAGTCAGTAATCACGACTTAATGGTGTTTTCATTCCCAGCTATCAATTTGCTTGTAAATGATTGACATTGAAAATGCAGCTGTTAGTATCATTACAAATTACGCTGTAGGCCTGTAAATCATTAGATTGGCAAACGCACTTTGATGCACAATCTTTACCATACACGCACTATCAGATTGCGGATAATTACCTTTAATTATCAGATTAGTTTTGATTACGCCAGCCCGGCCCCGGCCATTCGAAGCCCTAATGTGCACATTGATTTACTTAATTTCAATTTTTACTTCTATAAAATCATTCTTATATACTTTTAATTTTCAGCTTGCGGATAGCCTGCATATGCTTGAAGCCCAATTTCCGTAAATCATTAGAGAAATCACATTTTGTCTTACCGATATGTCAATGGTGACAGGCTTTGCCAATTCTCCAACTGCATCATCAGAGGCGTAGATGTGTTCTAGTCGAAGTAGCTTGCTGCTGCCTTCCCAGTTTTCCAAAGTAAGAATTTGAACATTATGAGGCAAAGGTGCAAGGATGGCTGACCACTGTTGGTGACAAAAAATAATCTTCATCAGAATTTACGTAACGAAAAAACATACGTTAGCATTTAAAAAAGGCGCGAAATCAACTTGGACGGGCTCGAATATTTCAGTCCCACTTGCTTGGTTTACGCAAATTAACAACTAGTTTACAAGTGTATTCATAGTATTGCTGCGAGCTTTATTCCTAAATTGTTTACTAGTCAATTTCAATTACGTACAATATCATCAACATCGATTTTTTTCAAGCAACAGCAATACATTTTCAGGAGCTTTCAAATGTTTACCCTCAACATTGTTACATTGTTTTACATTGTTACCCTCAAAAACCCATATTAGTGTTATATTGTCCATTCTAGTTCCTCTAACTTAAAGCGGAAAGTCGGATATCTGTGGTACCTCCATTCAGATAGAACACCTTGATGGAGGCTGATAACCATCTGAATTTCGTCCCTTGAATTGAAGATGATCTTTTACAAGTTTTCCTATACTTTAATTTCTAAGGTCGTTGGAAAATTGCATGCTGATGCTTCCTCAACTACATGTCAAGCACTTAGAACAAATTCCTTTCTGATGTTCTTTTCCGGAATTTGCTGAATGTTGTACAAGAAAATGTGCAAGTGAAAGCCCATCATAAGACAGGAATGCATTTTTTCAAATCGTGAAGTTGAAGCTGATCGCTCAATAACCAAGGTTTCTTATCAGCCAAACAAGCTGTTTCACTATTGTTGTGACATTTACATGATCACAATACAATTGTGTTTCCCATCAGGTCAACAAAGAGAACATGCAGTGGATCCGATGACACAAAAGATTCAGCACCTGCATCTAAAGTCAATGCACTACACATGTACTTATCAAAACTGTATTTTCAAGTCTTGTCAGATAGAGCAATCATCAGAATTTCGGTCGGTAGAATTTGATCGCAATCATGAGAGTGTTCAAGGAATTCCCTATTTTTCAATTTGTTTGTTTGTCACACTACTTAGGGCCTACTTTGATAATGATTAAACATTAATTTATAACTTTGTGAAACTAGTTATTGCAGAATTTACCTACTAATAAACTGACAGCTGCAGCACCTGTAACCTGTTGCTTGTGTGTCTGTTTTTGCAAGTCCTTCAGTTTCAATACCACACAATTATCAAATCTTCTACTAACTGAAGCATCTGATGACCGCAGCATCTCCACACTTCACTTTCGACCGCAGCATCTTCAAGTTTTGTAAAACTATTGATAGCCAGATTAGCGGTGAAAGTTGCATTTCCAGGTACCGGAAATCTTTCTACTCTTCTCCACCTCAAAAATGCGACGCCTCTTATTATCTTCACTTAATCGAACAAAAGCCTAATGACAGACCTAATACAACTAATGAAACACTTCGGTTATGGGTGCGACAAATCACCATATGATTCATGAACTTACTGAAGAATTGCTGCTCGCTGGTTTCAGCAGTTTGGAAAACAAAACAACTGGCTGCATGAATTCCAATACCGCTTGTTGTCTATGAAAGACTGTCGATTTCTCCAGACTGTCCACATGAATCATATGACGGCCTCTAACGATCACACTTTTCCCATCTATTCCTCTCTCGTCCAGAGGCTCTCCGACGCCGAGAGTGTCATCTTTGATAGTCCGTCTGTGCAGCTGAAATATGGATACTGATGAATGCTTCGAATCTATGTTTCTTGGATTCGTTTCAACTTACCATGATTTCTATTTCTCCAGGAACATGAACACCTCCTCCTTCACTACGATCAGTGAGAACGACAAATTCGAGTCCACTTTGTTCTTCATCCTGAAAAGGTTTGAGATTTTGGTGATCGATTTGAGGTTTTCGCCTCAGGATTCTGAAAGATGCCTTTATCAATCAACAAACGATAATGCAGAAAATGTGATGACGCTGATCAAGATAGAATGGTCATCTTGCTGAGGTTTGACGTAGGAAGTTGATATATGATCATCAATGATATTCAGTAAAGAAAATATCGGCCAACTTCGTGAACACACATGTTCTGATCATCATATATTGAGTGCATTTTATGATTATCATTTATTTGATGACCTTGAAAGAAAGAGATGCATTAAGTCACATAGTAAAATCTCATGAAATAAATTTGAAATGAATATTTGAGGCAAGTACACATAATGAGATATCAAAATGCTACAACGACAGTCAACAACGCAGCTAAATTTACCAAAAAACGTAATCTTTATCAGCTATTAGAATCATATAGATTTAATTTCCAAGTATTGCTATCTTTTTGAGAATGTAAACCAGTTCTTATCAGGCTTACTACTTCGATTGTTGGATGTGATCTAGGAAGAAAGGATTCAGGAATAATCTTAATCGAATCAGCCTTTTGCAAATCATCTACTTAACTGTTGAGGTGTATTTGGGAATTCATATTTTGATTTTATGCATAAATGGCAGATTTGCATTATGTTATTATGCTAAAGCAAGTAAAATGTGTTTGAAAAATTGAATTAACTTGAATAACTTGCTGCATCAAAAAACAGATTTTAAGAAACAAGTTTATGTTCATTTTCATTGATAATTTGTGGAATCCAGGAATTGTCGACAGGGCATTATTATCCAAATTAAAATCAAATGATTTCGATAAGTACGTAGATTCAATAAAGTACTAATGTATTTGTGAGCTCACCCGCATAGTAATTCTGCTATTAATGGGGAAGAAGTTTCCGGCAACCGGCTCCGTATTTTGGAAATTCCAAGTGCTGCGATAATTAGTTCTGTAATATAATGAAGAAAATACCTATTTAAAGCCCACATTTTGAAATTTTCATAGGAAGATTCCTGGTATTTCATGTATCCTATCATGTTTCATGTTATAATCAGCATGCAGACCTTGCGCATGCTGTATTTCATGTAACATCATGTGCATGCATGTCATATAACATTTTGCAAGTCTTTATATTCTGCTTTATTTTCAAATCTTGATAATCATAATACATGAATGTAACTAGAAAGTAGTGGTGACTATTAAAATCAAAAATTGAAATTAATGGGCTTGAATTCAGTGCTCAACTCAAATATTCTCAGGAAAACTGTTTGCATTTTATGAGCATACGAAGTCGAGGTAGTTCAGAAATGCTAAATAAAAAGATTCATCACGCTGTTTTCGAGAAAATTTTATAAGTAGTGTGAAAAAAGTTTTCTTAAATTTCAAAAAAAGTTCTTCATGCAATCTGTTCGCATTTCCAGTTATTCACGCTGATTAAGTCTCAAGATGACATCATGGTATGTGAACATCCATCGAGCTATCTTTAGATATATTTTTAGATTTCAAACTAAGTAGTAGGAGCAACTATAGATTTTTAGATGGTTTAGTGGAAACCTTTTCTGCCACATAAAGTTCTTTTTTCTGCTGTCGTGCTGCAATGTCACACTTCAAGTGTCAATGGTGCATGCATTTTCTTTTCCTTTATCTATTATTTCAGAGCTTAATTCATAGTTGTTCTCTTGATAAACTTGGTGAAATGTATAGAAGTCAGTCTCAAAACTTCCACAATTCACGGTTCACTTCACGTGTACGATCAATCAACATCAAAATCTATTAACTGTTTGCCTCTCACAAGTGGTATAATTTGACAATCACATACGAACAGCCATATCACTAAAAAACTTAGTAGAAACACGAAGTAATCTGAATTCAAATCTGACTTCGAGAAATGATAAGCTGATTTTCAAGTATTTCGAGATGAAACAATCAGAATTCGAGACTAAAATCAACAATGTAGTGAATCAAGAGATGAGACCCGCTGTGGCTTGCAGCTATATGGGAAGTTGATGAATGATTTGAAAAATACTGGTACACTGTCATGAGATATTTTCAGATAATAAAAATTGAAATTACATGTAAAGGTGGTTTTGGTTTTTTCATAGAGGTCATCCTCCCAATCTTCTCCGGGTGAAGCTTTCACGTAGAATAAGCTCGCATGTTTCGGTTGCGCCAGCATCATTTAAAATATCATTCAATTCAAATACTTTAAAAAATGCAGTTCTTGAGATCTGATATAACCTCAAATAATATTATATTATTTAATGAAATAAAACATGTAGTAAATCAGCTAGTTTGAACAATGGTATATAATGACTTGCTTTCAGAATTTACACATGTAGGAGACAATATATTCTTTTTAGAATCATTCGACTGTTTTCGAATTTCTTAAATAGCCGACCGGGGTATACGATTCAATTACTTGAAATTTATATCCCGGTGATACGGTTGAATTCTAATGAAAACATCCACTATTCATGTTTTCAAGATGGAACTTCATTTTCGCACGATGCAAATTATATAAATCTGTGCATGATTAATTTCTTCATTATCATTATTCATCAAGGCCTACATGACCTTTAAAGAATAAGTATAGTCATGATGCCGTGCATATAAGAATTGCAAGATTAGCATATTAGATTGCAAGAATATTAAGATTTGCATTTTGAGCTGCCCCGACTAGTATGTTCATAAAATGCGAACAGTTTTTTAGGAGAATTTTTGAGGTGATGATCGAATTCAGAACAACCGTTTACTGCTTGTACAACTGAATAATTTTGAACTTATTCTGAACATGTTTCAAAAACCCACCGTGGATGTGTCATTGGTGAACGATCCTGCTTAAGTTAAGCTCATCCACAGTGATTTTCGAAGAAACAAATGATAATCGTGAACAGTTGATTAAAAGAAAAATCATGAAGGTAAGAAAATGTGTGAATTATGCAATAACAAACTTTAATCATACATCTAAAAGGAAATACAGTGTGTGGTTATGATGAAATAATAATATTTAATACCTTAAGGTGTGCGGCCTGATATTGGATACTTAATAATTCTCATACATAACTGGTGCACAATATTACGAGTACATGTAAATTTAGATGCCCGGACAGCAAGATGGTCATTGGTTGGAAATTATTGCAATGGAATGAATGTTGTGAAAGCAGCAATATTTTTACGCTGACTTTGTGCAGTTTTTTTACCAAACGGACACTATGTTGACATTATAACATTCAGTGTATATTAATTCATATTCTATTTCACACAGTTAACTTAGGCCTAAAGGTGAAGTTCGGTCGAATTTTCTACCAAGTCTCGATGGCTACTTTATTGCATGATTAGTCAATCTTTCTAGCCTCTGATGACTCAGTTAACCGCACTCTTCAGGTGAATGCTCTTCAGCGTACATGTATCATTTCTATCTGCAGTTGTTATATTTTTAATACTTACTGCCGCATTAGAAGTTGTCTTCCATTTGCATCCGTGTAGAATTTTGATGTTTTAAAAGGAGTCTTGTAATGTATTATAACTTCTCGCCCGATGTTATCACTGCAATTTGAGAGACATTTTAACGAACGTTTACGAGCATGGATAAGGTATTAAAGAAAGTCAAATAACAAATATCTTCAATAATAGTATCGAACATAATACAGCATGTCAAGCGTCATATACTTTCAGTATAAAGGTGAGATATTGACAGTTATTTGACAGTTGCTTGACACTGAATAATGCAGCATTTTATGTTTCAGCTCTGTGTTCAAGTTGCATTGCAACTCACATTTTTTGCATAAAAGTTTATTGACCACTCCCTTCAGCCGATGCTGATATATTAATTGCTGTACATGTAAGAATGGTAGCTCATCAACTTCAGAATGTGCCTTTCGTAGTCTAAAAGTAGTCTGTCAATTAGTCATTTCTTATCAGAAAGCAGAATTTATTTACGTAAAGCAATCAGTGTACATTTGGCGGAATGTCATTTGAAATGTTATGCAGTTTCGGTGACTATCTTTAACCAAAGTCGTTTTTATCAGGTTCCAGCAGAGAATGATGGCTTAGTTGGGATGCGTTTGATATATGATTATAATCTTGATGTTGCAAGTATCGCTACGAATTGAGTAATAATCTATGTGACTTATACTTCAATGTACAAACATAAAACTCTTTTTATTGAGTATCAACCGATTGGATGCTTTCAATCTTTGCTTTCAAAACGCATTGATATATTCTGTTAATTCTGTAGGACTTCAGATGAAGGTTTAAGAAACTGAATTATATTAAAACATAAATTTATCAGAGTCCTTTCATAATCTAAAACTGTTAAGCAATGTCCAGTTTAAGAAGAAATTGAACCAAAAAATTTTTTGATACAAGTCAGTTCTAGCATACAGGAATGAAAACATAACATCTCAGTCTGAAAATAAAAAAGTTGTGGAATTTTTCAAACATCAATCGCACCTTCATATTCTAAGTAAAGTATTAATGTATAGCAAGTAGCCTACACCATTTCAAATTCATTAAGACAACACCATTCAACAGCCGCTATCTCAGATCAGAAATAAACACACTTTCCAATAAAACAACACAAGACCTCATATCATTTGTACACTGTAGACTGTATATACCGCCAAAATGGCAGCCATATTGAACAATTAATTTATCTTATTGTTGCTGTCCTCAGTATCTGTTACAAAGACTGGAGTCCATCGTCTAAATGAGTCTATTTATGAGCATCTGCTCATAAATACTTAAGACATAACTTGTTATCAATACTTAATCTATTTACATACTTGTGCCCGTATGATCAGATGATTAATTGCAATAGGAATTGTGATTGCTTCATTAGTCAACTGTCTGATGACAGTTGGACCGAAGCGCTCAATAAATCATGCGGAAGTTTTGTTTTGGCTCTTGTCAGCCTTAGTGGTGCTACAACGCTGACTCATAAATATTGTCCTTACGTTAAAATTATTTTATTAACAATTTGATAAACATCGAGTTAGGATTTTATTCAGGCGTAGTAAGCCGATTAAACTATGGAAACGGAATTTTACTCTTGATTTTTGTTGACTTGATAGTTAAGCTTCTTAAACCTAAAAATATATGCACGATACGAGTTCGAGATATAAAACAGAAATCATTTATATACATGTATATCATTTACATATACAACGACAGAATACCTGATTCTGAATTTATGAATCATATACTCTGAAATAAAACTGACATTTTCTAATTTTTGATGTTCAATCTGTAATAAAACCGCTGATTTCTAAAGTTTAATGAATATTTCATGCATGATTGAAAAAGAAATAAAGAAATACCAAAATTCAATTTCCAATTCTTAACCCTTGGTCTATAGGGATACCCTACAAGCTTGGCATACTAAGGCTAGATATTTTTGTCCACTCACTTTAGACGAATGTGATGCTGAATTTGTAAACCATTTTAAATATTGAGCTGTCATGTTTAAAGATTATAATGCAGTTTCCACCAGTCCTGCTTTCGTTTTTGATGCTTGATGTTATTTCCGTCTCACCAAAAATGAACTATTTGGACATTTTTGGCAAGGCTTAGTATTCTACGCCTTAAAATAGGCTTGGTACGACAAGGGTTACATTAAAACTGAATTTCTGAAGTATCTAGAATTTAATCAAATATATAAATGACAAGTCCTGCATTAATCATGGAAATGATGTACTCCTTTTATTTTGTCGGATTTCTGTGGTTCGAAGGATGTGCCCAACTTTCTGTTACTAGTATCATAATATTTGCTGTTCTACATGCGTTTGTGAAATGTTCGAACAGCATGTCATCATATTTACCATTTCATCAGATTACATTATCATATTTACATTGATTTAATTGAATTCCTCATGTAGAGCATTGTTCGTGAGTTATTTTCCATCATAGTCAAGGAATTGTCCTTGTACCGATTTCGTGCGTTTTCAGTTTCAACGTTTTGTTTCTGAATTATTAATGAAAAATTTTGTCGGTAGGAATTTAGTTATCAGCCGGCTCCGATGTTATACCGGCATACCGTCGTTCAGCTCAAATCTGAACTGAAGGCTTAGCACTAAGTCAGTTTCTACAGTATACCATTGTTCGATCAGCAACTTACGCATCCGGCATCGGTCCGATTGTCCATTCAATTTCTACGTGTGCGGAATTAGGATAAAGATGATAAACTAAGGTCGCCCATGGTGTGAATTCTTGGTAGACTTCTTTAACAAAGCCGTTCTCTTGATACGTCAAAGTTGCTGTTGACCAACCATTGGCGATTTCTTCATTTGGCCTGAAGACGTATGCCCCTGATGCTCTTCCGGGACCTTGATATCCAGTGTAGAACTTCAGACTGGTTTGTAGAGGGAATGAAATGTTGCTTCTGATGTTCTTCATTTCAATTAACATGCCACTGAGACTGTCGAATATCAATGAAACGATCTGAAAAGATAGCATTATCGAGCACAATAACAGAACATACCGGTATTGACCCAAGTTTAGGACCATCATGTACCACGCGGATGTTTCATGAGCCTCAGTACGAGAAGTGTCATGCAGCTACATGTCATATTCAGTCATTAGAGTCATACTGCAGATGCGTATATTATTGTCATGGTATTCAACCAACTTAAGTTCAATTAAAATGAATTGTACAGGGTGTTCGCGATCTTCATGCGGATTTCTGTTAGCAATATTACGGTGAATACCACTGCGTATTGAACAAAGCTGTTGGATAAATGAACTGTATGCAAGTAAACCTGCACTCGACGGCAAGGTGCACTATATTTTTGAATAATTTTGGGGTTAATTCATTATATATAAAATCTATCATATGGAATGGAGCGCATTGGTTGCTTTGCTGGACGTTAACCATGCTTTTCCAGCTTTTACAACGTATACTATCTGGTCTCTTCCTAGAGGTGACTGAGATGGCTTCAGTTGCCACTTTTGTAATAACAAAGTCAGACGTAGGAAAATCCTGACATCGACAGACAGACAATGTCTTCAGCAAGAGCATCGATTCTTTGGAAAGGCTGATTGCGGAAACTCCTTCCGAGGCTCCGGAAAATGTGTGAATGATCACAAGGCGCGGAGACTTTTGGATGTATCGGTAGCTATCGTTGTAGCTTTCCAAGATGATTCCATCAATTTGCAAAGAAGGGTTGCCCCGAAAACTTTTCTATGTTTCCCGAAGGCAATATACTTATTATCAAACATTTGAAGCATGTAATTTTACAGTAAGCTATTTGAAACCTTCAGTTATTCCTTATCGACTTCAATTTTATCTTTTGATGATTGAATGTTTAACATGCCGGGTCCTATATCTCATCTTCAATATAAGTTGTAGTGATTAGACAGCATTCTCAATGGGAATGTCAGCCCTCACGAACTCTCATTTGATTGACGCGAAATCGACGACATCACCTTTGACAATTTGTTGTTCTGTGGTCAATAGTATAGGGCCACTACTATCAAGGAATCCATGTCCCATCTCACATTGCGATTGGATAAGTTGCCAGGTAATGGAGGAAGCACTCAATGTAGAACGGCACAAGGGCATTTTGTAACACAAAGTACTTCCAGTCAAGACGCAGCTCGAAATCGAACACGGATGCACCAATAGGATGGGATAGACATAACCACTTAGGGCTCTTGAAAGACGTGAGCTACAGACATCAAAATTGAATAATCGGTGAATTGGTCGGGATAAGCACCCTCCCTGTTATCCAAAAAAAAGCCCAGACGTTATAGTCCAAGCAATGCATGTTTTAACCCGACACAAATTGCTATAGTTTCAAGAGTAGACTCATCTTGTAGAGAAAAAATCCCTTATCAACATATCAAGAATCTAGGAAAATCTAGTCAGTGGAACACCCTGAGCTTTCCACCTGCAGTCAAGAGTCTTTTCGAAATTTAAAAACACGCTTACTCCAATGAAATCGCAGATAAAGATAGCAACAGCCAATCCAAGAAGCGCTGCAGCTTTGTCTCATTTACCTTCCACATTGCTCTCACCAATACCAGCCATGTTTTCTGCATTATGCCCTTTCCGAGCGGCTGAATTACAGTCCTACGCAAAAATAGTAACTGTATTTTAAATAGTTAATCCTGTGCTAGCGAACTAATAACAGGTAATCAAAACAATGACATTATGCTACATTAGGATGATCTTTGACTGAGTGCTTGCATATTTTACGAAATATTTGTCTGCGAAAGAAGCTATATCATTAAACTTGATTTTAAATGATTCACAGAAGCGATATTTACTTCTGCACTTGCATGGGAATTCCAAGGATTCACTACGTCAATTGAGAATTCTTTACATTGAAGTTTGGATTCAGGTCTTTTGAATTTAAATTGATGAATGCGAGTTGACTTATAGGAGGCTGGAACAAAGAGTTCACCAGATATGTCACCAAATTTTATTTTAGGACCTGCTCCAAGATTTTTTACAATACCCGTACAACGGCAAGCACAATTTATGACAAGCAATTCCCCACAATCCACTGTCAAATGTTGAGATAGCAAGCCCTCCTGGCATTACATGTGACTGCATTGAAATCCAAAGCTATATAAAGTGCTATAGGCCTGTTAAGTGCCTACCCCGATGAAATAATTCAAGAAATAGAATAATTTTGGAGGAATAAATAATTCTTTCAAAATTCATATGCTGCAACACAGACTACGATCTGGAGAATCCTGGAAACTATATTTGAGATAAAATTGTGTCGTTCAGGTTCCGTAGTGGAAACTGAGTGAGTCTCGTTAGTTTGCTATTGGAAAAACAAAAGCTGAAGAACAACGGGTCGACGGTAAGTCTATAATCTTGCTTATTCAACAGTGGCTCCATCATCTTAGTAATTTTTGACTTGGATGCTTCATTATGGCGTTTGGTTATTATTCAGTCTAAATATTAGAATTTTGCAAAGCTCACGTTCATATTTTAGATAGGCCATATCCCAAATGTAGCCCTACTTATAATTTTTGATTATTTATGTCATTTACAGTGATACTCGATAACTGATGCAGCATATAATTAATTTCCTTTTTTTCAACTGTGACGCAGGAAGGCGGCTGCGAATGCAAGGAACGCCAACTTACATGAAAATGGAGCGCTCCATTTATTTCTATGCTCCAAGGCGTCGGGTCGAGTTTGCAACTTTATTCTTCAGGAACCATTCACCATTCGTGCATGTATTTTTGTCAACCAAGATAAGAAGCATCGCCCTTGGGAATAGGCAGTCCCAAATTACCACTGATGCTAGGTATTTTATGGCCGGTGTGCCGTCATTGCTCTGTGTCAGGCTACTTGAATAAAATTCGTCTAATTCGTGACGACGATGGTTTCTATGCATCTGATGATATCAGCAAGTTCTTTTTTTACAACTAGAATAAGTGACGATGTGACCAAGTTGAGCACTTGATCAAGTGATTTACACCGGCGCTTGTTGAATGTAGGGCGCCAAATCAAAATGGTATCCAAATCATCTACATTATATGAAGCTGTCTAAGGGAAAGCCTCGAAATTAGTTCGAAATTGCCGGAAAGTTCTTATCAGCATCAGCAACATAATGTTTGTTCGAAGATTTTGACAGGAAAATCAAAGATCTTCGAACCGCTTGAAAGTCGGCTTATCTCTGCCTATCTACACGAACTGTCAGAGGCTATTGATTCTCCGACTAGAATGTTAACAGAAATGCGTGTTTTAAGACAATGCAAAGAACATTTCCGTTATCCAAGTTTCGATTTGAGGGTTCCTTGGAACAGGACTTTGTTAGCTCCAGGACCATTTTGACCAGGAAATGAATGAACCATATGTGTACATTATACGGCTGTATATTGCATGCATGCGCAGCAATTATTCTAAATTCAGATGATGTAGATCATACTCACCTCAAATTGAATTTATGGGTCATTTGAAAGCATATAAAATTGATTTGGTTGATAGAATCTATTCCAATGCAACATTTTGAATAATGCTTCGATTAAGACTTCAAAGCAATGAAAAATATGTTTTGATTTTAAACTTTTGTTGCAGATAATAAGTTTGTACTTAGTACTACTTATAAATAGTTTCCTGAGCAGTAGTAGATTTACTAAATATCTTCATGCAGCATTATTTTCCTTTTTCAACTTATTTTACAGGTGATGTGCATCTATTTCTGTGTCAGGTGATATCGAAGTCACTTCTACGCAAATGTCCCGACCCTATCCCGAGTCTAACTAAGTCTAAGTGCCGAACTGACAGTGATCATGCGATCATTAATTGCTTTGTATTATCGTATTATCATGAGATCATTAATCATGATAATGAGATTATGAGATCATTATGAGATCATAGATCGATAATTGCTCTGTGAGCATGTTCCTTTGTATGTAAAATATTTGATTTGCGTGTATGTAATAGAATCGAATTCAACATTGTGCGTTTGTTGATGGCAGCTGACTGGAGGTTATTCAATTTCATAGTAAGTTTCACTTCCGTTTGTATGGTCTCCCCAAGACAGGACTCCTGCCAAACCTTGACAATGCGAGCCGGCTCGCGAAAGCTCGGACTTGCAAATTTTTTTTTAGCAAATAGACTGTACACATTTTTAGCAGCTAATCTTTTCTCGGAGAGACGACACAAACGGAACTGAGATCCACTATGAAATTGCAAGTTTGATCTTTAGATGTTCATATCTGACTGCTTATAACGTAGTATAAGTAACATGCAACTTTTGACTTATTCATGCGATTAGAGGAAATAAAGCATCTGGTAGAAACTACACAGGCTTGGTAGCTTTGCTATCACACAGCAAAAAAGCTACCAAAAGAAAAAAAATAGGGCACTTGGTTACAAGCGTTTCAACCCTTTGGTAACGCACGATTTACAGTGTCGCGCCACCTCTGGAAATAATACTACTATTGTGTTCTTTTCATACAACTGCCAGAATTCGTCAATTGGCTCGTCAATTAGACAAAATATATCCGGCTGACTTCATCTAAGTTTTCTCGACGTGAGCACATTTCTAATGCAAAATCAATCATTGAACAGGAAGGGCAAGGTGCTCCATCTCCGAAAATCTTTGTTATAACAAAACTTGAATGAGTGCACAGCATGAAAATCATTACCATGAAACTTCTAGCATTAAAAAATAGAAATAGCACTCTCTTTGGATCCTCCCATGATGATTGTTTTCAATATATTTTGCAATATTTTAAAATGTCCTTGTGCATGGCCGCACACTTTTCATCATTATGCCCATGCGCATGCGTGTAGATAGGCATATTTTTACGTATGCGCGCCCACCGTTGAGTTTTTCCTGATTGAATGCAATGATAGGGCTGCCAATCCATAATAAGGTTAAATATATGGTAAAGAGGTGACGACTACAACAAATTTACTTACCCCGTTGCTGATCTCCACTGTTTCAGGTTTATGCAAGCTGATAATTTGAGGTGGAGCCGACAACCCTAGACCAAACTGCTTAACAACTGTGACAGTGAAATACGCGTATCCAAGAGCCGGCAATGATGCTTCGAAAACCAATTCATAATTTCCTCTCTCATACTTTCCTTCAGGAATCTGGCTGGTACGAGCAGAAACTTTCATTGCTAAGGCGTCTATCCGAGCACCTTTGGAGTCCAGAACCACATAATTTGAATAAGCGTCGGAAATTGGGAATCGTACCGAATGGCTTCTTGCTTGGGAGGCCGGATTATACACAACAACACTGAACTGAAGATGAAAAAAATCAAGTATTTAGGTTGATATAACGAAAAAGATGATTTTTGCAATGTTCTTACTGCGTTCTGCTGCCGAGTGAAATTGCATGCGCTGATATTGGTCAGGGGACACACAACGAACGTGTCAGCGACTTTTGTAAGAGACGCCATAGACTGTGACATTCCAGTGAGGGCTGGAGCTAAGCCTTCAGATAAGCGTTGAGCATAGTCGTATGCTACGGCTTGCTTCTCTGTTCCAGTTATGGCGTCATGATGTTGTAAGACTCCCATTGCTCTTCCTGCAATTAATTATTCAAATTTGCATTCATTTGACAATTTCCCGAAATAAAAAATGACGGTTTGTTGAATTTGTACGCAGCGTACTCAAACAAAGCAACTAGCGAGTAGGCATAGAATAAGTATATCAGGTAGAGTACCAACTCACTATCAATTGAATACCCAATGTGCATGCAATTTTATTATAATGAACTTGAGTTGAGACCCCATGTGAGACCCAGTGCCAAATGTGAGATGTGCAAATTTTCACAGTTATGAAGAAATTGCCACGAAATTGATTGACCATCATAGGAATATAGAAGGGACAGTAGTATTTTACAAATCCCCCGTGTCATGGCAACCCTGAAAAGCAATGTTGTTAAATTGGCGATTCGCTGGGTTGCTATTACCTTAATTCTCAGCTTTATTATTAATTGGAGTATTTTCTTAAGCGTGATCACATCACAACCCACCTGCCACTGAAAGAGCAAAATATCATGATCAAAGACAATTATCATAATTAACTGTAAGAGATGTAAGTGGGCCCAAAATATTATTCAGATTCAAGGAATATAACATAAATTAAGTGAATCAAGAAATCATTCCTATGAAAATTGAACTAAAAACGTGTAGTTTCAAACAAAAAGCATAATAATATGTAAACTTTTCCATGAATGTTTGCATCACGAGTGCGGTTCATGAAATTTCCTTGATAATCAGCCTAATTGCCGCTTAGACACCTGCAAATAAAGTTTCATTCATTATGATGTCCAAAAAGATTCATACTACTAATATGGAGGTACCAAATCACTAATAAACATGTATAAACACAGGAATAATTTGTAAAAGTTTTGCATTTGTAAAACTTGATCAAAATATTTTTTTGGACCGCAGAAACGTAATCTCCGGAAATAACTGAACATTTTTTTACAAAATTTTTCAGTGTAAATTTTCACTGCATGGTTTCATTTTTGAGTCGAATGAGTACTAGAGAGAGTACAGAACCTGAGTACTCTGTCTCGAGTGAGTCCCAGAATGTAGTACTCTTTGAGCTCGAAAATATTAGTGCTCAGTTTAGAACTCTTTGGGTTCGCAAGCAAAGTATTTAATCAGTAGAAGTGCAAACTGATTCAAAACGATGACACATGCAAGAACTTACTAAGTGGGCAAAAAGAAATTTCTGATACCTTGCAGAGATAAAAAAATAGTCGTGCGTCGCTTGCGGATTGCTGTGAATTCCTTCAAAATGCTCCGACCACCACGATTCCTTCAGATTCAAAGAATTCAAATCATTGCACAAAAGTTTTCTCGATAGTGTTGGGCCCTCCGATCATTATTAAAAAAGTTAGCAGGCGCACGAAAAAACGTTCCCAAACTTCTCGGTAGAACTTGACATCAACTGTACCTCTTTGCTGTGTGATCCGTTTGATAAGAGTCACTGCTGAAACTTCGCACACTTTGGCGTGTATAATATTGAACTCATTGTTCGATTGCTATGGTATTGTCAGCAGATTGTGCCATTTCATTATCGTTACATGTTCCAATGTTTCCTTTCTAGTCAAACAGAAGAAGATACTAGGCCTACCTGTCTGATTCTTGCTTATAACTTTGGCACAAGCATTATACAAGAAAATGATGCTAACATGGGCTGCAAAGCCATCTCCAAAGTATGTGTTAACCTTTTCACAGGTTTTTGTCACAGAGACATTATGTTTCGAGGCGAATGCGTGGCAACTTTCGTGGCCAGACTTTTCAGTATACACTCACCATGTGCATTTAAAATCAAGCTCTTGCAGATGTGTTTCTTCGTTTGACAATTACCTCATTAATGCCCAAGCAATTTTCAGAGCTTAGTCACTAATTTGTGACACTCCAGTGCTATGATATTTCCCACCTTCCCAATCTAGACTGCTGACCGGAAAATGTAAAACATCATAAAACCGCAATTACTTAATTACCTTCTCGGAAAAAGAGAAACAAGTGCAAACTTGATAAAGTCTCATAAACGTCACAAGCATCTCAGTATTAGTATTGCAAATTCCGTTCAAAGAAGGAAGTGAATAGCACGGAAAGTGAGAATCAACTTCCAAAAAAATGCAAGTTTTTATCCCGGAAAATTGAAGCTACATTGCACTTTCCGCCCGGAAACTGAGAGCAGGGAAAGAAAAAAGAGTAACACCAGGCTTAACGTTGCCATGAGTTCATCCAAGAACTTCGGGTCGAGTCCGGCATTCTGACAAGAACGGGAATGCACGTTGATAGCAAAGGTGCGTCTCGCACGTGCTATCATGACAGCGGTCCGTTACAATGGCCATGTAGCGGTACCGTGGCAGTGTGCTTTGTGGAGATTCACAGTTGTTATCATTCTTCTCTAATCACAAAATCATTTTGGTAAACTTCTGTCAATAGCAACGCATTTCTACAGGAATATGCAACTGTGGCAGGTTTTTATTTATTTGATTGTTATAGGCCTAGTGGCAGCTGAAATTACTGCCATCAACAAACAGTTGTCTAACTTTCACTTATGGTAACTTACAGCTAAAAAGTCGAATTTCTATGGCACTAAATCAGATGGTGGGAATTAGGTTGAGTTGTTCATGTATAGCAATTGTCCAGCAACATTAAATCTGCTCAGGCCTGCAAAAAATCGAAATCTTGAGAACGGGTGCATCCCAGAAATGCAGCCTCAGCTTTGAAGATTATTAATGAATTTATTAGTAGTTCCCTTATTTGAGATACATTTATAACTCAACTTTAACGAAATCCGCTCTGTAGCTTGTAGCAATAAAAAAAATATATAATTAAAGAATTTCTTGAAGGAGCTGATCGACAATTCTGACAACAGGTGTGCTCAAATTTTGCTGCCCTCATTGCCAAAAGGTTGATAGGAAAAGGAAATTTATACTTGTGACTACTCACGTCGCAAACAGTATGTCACCATTGGCTAGTAATGTTTGCTTTCACATGCAGGGAAATCAGGCAGTGCTCAATTTCTTCGAGCAATTCTTGACTTCATACAGAGATGTCGATCAGAGAGAACTTGTTCAGAGTTAGCCTCTCTTTGTTAGTTTCAGACAAACGCAGATTTCACACTGCTTTTTCATATTGAAGTGAAATTGCTGTGTTCTGAAAGCAACTTATTAAGCACTTATTGTGAGGGAACATCTTGCAGCAAGACAATGTCCAACGACTGATCCTAAGGGGGGACATTACAAGTCTTCTCTCTTAAAGAAAAGATTTCACTTGATTTTAATTTTCCTTTTTTTTAGCTTAGCGAGGTATAGTGATGTTCTGTCAAAATGTAAGTGCTTCAATGTACTTTGTACGCTATACATGCATCTATGCAATCAGCATGAATGTGACTCGTATTCAAGTAAGACATCTATTTTTGTGTGAATTACGCCGTGTGTGAAAATACCGTAGTGTGTGGTCTATAATTTTATTGAATAACCACATTGAATTACAAAAAGGAAATAATATCACAACATTTGAAAGCAAATAAAAAAATTGGTTCGGGCTTCTTCTTTATCTACAAGATATTTTGTACTTACTTAATGGTCCAATGTTGGGCTCGGTCATTGATAGAGGAAGATTTGAAAATACACTGACTTGCTTAACAGCTTGCAGAAATGCATTTGCTCTGCGCACCATATACTTCAATGATGGACGACTTGTATAAAATCCGGTCAGGAAGCTATGTGCCTCATAAGCGTATCTGAAACAGTGTGAACCATAGTTAGGATTGAACTAGATCTTGGGGAATAACGATGCAGTTACAAAGCCATCATTTCAATATTGATATCTTTATTTTAATTAACAGTTTCACCTGAATAGGCAGCCATCTATCCTAACTCAAGATTCAATAGATCTTGTTTTATTGAATCAATGGCTTCGTGACTTCTCGACTGAGCTCAGTTATGTACTTTTGTCCTATTGCATGCTGCTGTCTAGTCTATTTTCTTCTGCTTTGAGTATACTGTGTTTAATTTTGAAATGTGCATCTACATCAAATTATTGTCGACGAGTTTTAATTGGTATACATTTATAAAGTATGGGTCTCTTGTAAATGTCAATATAGGCCCCTACATCATAGACATTATTGATATATAAATGTATGAACGGCACTGAAGTTTCTTGGCAGCCATAGACGCTGCGCTTTTTCCCATAAGGACTCGTCAACCCGGCTCGGAAATGTCCAAACTAAAGACAAACAAACAAGCAAAGACTGTACAGCAAATGTTTGCAGAGGAGCCTGTTCAGCCATTCTACAGTAGTCATAAATAACATAGCGTCTGTGGGTACCGAGGATTCTAGTGAATAATCTGTTCAAGCGATCAAACATTTTCAGCGTAAACTACTTATGTACAACATTTGTAAGAGGTGAAAGTATTTTTGACATCAGATACAATGAAATGTCCAAAATTCTGCTTTTGTAAGCAATCCCTCTTATAAAATGTCATTATTCAAAGTGGAATCAGCTACTTGCTTCTTAATTTTTATCTTATAATTTACACGCAAATCAAGAGAAATCATTTCGGCAACAATGTAAATTTCTTATCTTTTCCTTATAGGCCTACAATCAAATTAGTTAATGAACTCTCGATTATACGTACAATACAGAAATTTCAGCTCATCAGCTGACTCTCAGAAAAAAATACAATTTTATAATGAGACTTTGTTTGTATGCAGATCAACTCCCTTCAGGAAACATTTAAAATACATGAGTTTATCTAAATGATAAAACAGAACCAAGTAACAATTTTAATGAAGAAGCCCCAAATACCTATTTCAATCGCCTTAGTAAGAAACATAATGATTGACTTTCATTCAACACATTCCATTTGAAAAATGTAACTCAAACCTCCCTTCCTCGAAGTGACAGAAGCATGACTTTCGACTAAAAATGTCAATCTACAATATCACAGGCAGAGGAATAATCATCAACTCTGAGAAATCTGAGAATAGCCATGTTAGGAAAATGTTTAATGCAGTAAAGGGCGATTGCAAAGGTAGATGCAGACCATAACTAGTGGTATCATGCCATGACTGAAATGAATCATTGTTGCTTTGAAATCGGAATATTCACATCTGTACTTAAATGAACAAGTAAATAAGAATGCATTGTATTCGAGATTACAGTGCATTCGACCCCAATACTTTTGACACAGCTGTTGAAATATGTATCCACTCAACGTGCTATCGACCAACCTAACATCACATCGTCAATACAACTACATTGCTCCCGATGGGGTCGGATAATTAGCCGTTATACATGCATCGTGTATCCAGATTTCACAAAGCATTTTGTCTCAAGTCAACTAACTTTCTATTTTTCCGCAGAGGATTTAATAACAAGCTTAGAGAGCAAGATGTCTGCATTAGCATATTGCTATCCAAAATGCTGTTCAGACACAGACTGCAAGTAGAGAGTAATTGCAATGCAAATATGATGACTGTCCTTTACTATTCAATTTTATATTCACAAATTGTCATTAAGTTGATAATGGAATTGCCTTACCTTAAACACATAGCATGATGAACGTCACATTGTACTTCTCCAATTTATTCATAGGCTATCAGTTTTAAAAGGTAGTGAACAACATAATTACACTCATTAGCAAGCAGATTGTTTCAGAAAAAATAATCTTGACATAAGTACTCTATTTTGATCAAGTAATCTCGGTATTTTTTTTATTTCTCATGTAAACTAACCGCACCCTGCTTTCCCTCACACAAGAGTTCATTTCCTGCATTTCATTGTACAGAAATATAGAAATCCTTGACTCCTTATGCTTGCCATCGTATTTTGTCTAAGTCCGGCTTAGCATGATGACGAGAGCTTGCTTTTTACTGAATTTTCTTGTACATTTGCATGCAGGCCTAAATACTGAATTTGTTATTTTCTTTCTATGCGGTACTTTTCCCTAATATCTTCTGGAGTTTACAACGCATATAGTTTTGCAAGTACGCATGATATAAAACTTGCCTGCGATTGAACTCAAATAATTGCAAGTATTTTGCATTAGCTTAGGCCTACCAGTATGAGGCTAATTCCTGAAAAAAATATGTGAGCACATAAATAACTACTGTTATTTGTTCATAGTTAAAAGTATCAGTCATAAAAGTAGCATACTAAAACATATGTAAAAATAATTATTACTACTTTGAAATATTAATTGAACTTCATGTATCAAGAATAAAAGACAAAATACTTGCGGGAAGAAATCGTCCGTTTTTGGAGCCGGATAGACTTTGCGAGCCTGATTTACTGCATAGGTGTAGCAAGATGGTGTTGAATATATCAAATTATACCTGCTGCCATTTAATTGCTGCAAATGAAGAAAACATAAGAAGGATTAAATAACTAAAACGAAGGTGCAGGATTTCATAATTTGAATTACGTGAGTATATTCAGCCCGAACGGAACTGAAATTATTTTTATGACTGAAGAGAAACGCCAACAGATACTCGTGATTGGATGATTTCTCGAAGTTCCTTATGTGACCATGTTACAGTCCATTATCAACTCCATTTCATACGCATGCGTTCCTTGTCTTATTAATCTTATTTCACGCTCCGCTACAAACCCTCTCTACCTTGAGACTCGCTATTTATCCGAGAACTGCTGCGATTCATGGTAGAAACTATTAGTATCTTATCGCTTCTTCTTTCGCCTGCAGTGGTAAGTTACGAACAAGTCCGCAAATTATATGCTAATGCACGTGTTTAAGTGAACAGGTCGAAATTTGACTTGAGTTGTAGGCTTCTGCATTGTAGTCCTTTTATAGCAAGAAAATCATGAAATCTAAATTATAGCATTTTCTAACTCATTACATCTGTCGTTGGTTGAAAATATCAAGGAAAGTTTCTCAATCGAAACACGAGAGGCAAAATAGTCTAAATTAATAGCTTCTCCAGCGTAGAAGAGATGCAATGTTACATGGAAGCAACGGTGGGCTTGCCATTGTCTTCAATTTGAAATACAGGGCAAACAATAATCAACTCAATGCAAGAAATATCGGTTCAATGTTGGCAGCAATGTTGTCAAAAGGCGAGTACGGTACATGTGCAGTCTTTAGGGATGTTTCATTTTCATGACATTGTTGATGAAAATGTCCACATAAGTGATAAATTGCTCAAGTTCTTCAAGAGTTTATCCATCTCAAGGGAATTTGGTGACCAAAAATTCATTGGTGATCGTTTTTCTTTAATGATCGAAAAAATGATAAAGAAACAAAATCCCATCGCACACCGAGAAGGGCAGCGGCCGAGGTATCGGGTATCGTGGAGAGTTTTACCTAATTCTTTTGATTCCTGCAACTGTTAAAGAAAAGCGAGTGGCAATACACTTGGTGACGTCAAGCATTTTGAAGTGAAATTGCTCAAGTTCTTCAAGAGTTTATCCATCTCAAGGGAATTTGGCGACCAAAACTTCATTGGTGATCGTTTTTCTTTAATGATCGAAAAAATGATAAAGAAACAAAATCCCATCGCACACCGAGAAGGGCAGCGGCCGAGGTATCGGGTATCGTGGAGAGTTTTACCTAATTCTTTTGATTCCTGCAACTGTTAAAGAAAAGCGAGTGGCAATACACTTGGTGACGTCAAGTATTTTGAAGTGAAGTTTGATGAGAAATCCTCAATGTGCTAAGAGTTTTGATGATCCTTGTTCATTCATCATTATTTGTTGTAGATGAAGCGGAAGCGTCATCAGCAGTTATTCTGACCATCTTCCAATAGAAACAGATCACTTCCATCATTTCCCCTTCCACATTTCTGTTATGCGCTACTTTTATGAGAGCTGCTTCATAACGGTGTGTTATAAAAATGTAGTAGGAATGTGCAGCCCCACCCATACCTATGGGTGGAGTCTTTCCTTTTCCATTTTTGGTGTGGTCTTCTTAATGTTAATGACCACACTTCGTGACTTTTAAGCAGTGGCACGCTCGACTGAAAAAAGGTGGACAGGCTCTAGTCTGTGATTACATTGATTAAATCAATAGCTTTGAATAATGTTTTCAATTGCCCAATGTGATGCATAACATGTATTTGAGTCAAAATCGAACATAGGTCGACAAGAGTAAATCACTCACTTTATGGGCAAATCAAGGATTCATTACATAAATGCAGAAGCGGTCATGAGATGTTCATATAGTCTAGTAAGCTAAGAATATAAAGTAAGTAAGCTAAGATATTTTTCATCGCCATTTCAGGGATGATCGATTTTTAAAAAAATAACCATTCATTAATTTGCTGAATTAATCCAAAATTCACCGAAAAATAGTAAATGTCTCGATATTCTCGAATATTTCATTTCTGAATATTCAGCATGGTGAAATACAATGTCACTCTGAGTCATGGGTCGGTTTTATCCCATGTTTTTAGCTTTGAAGAAAATCATAGCTAGTCAAAAGTTTATAAAATGTGTTGTATACTAATGAATTATCTGAAATCTGCAATATCCGTGTCCCTAATTACAGTTTATAGTTGATTAAAATTGGTTTTAACTTAAGAAATATGTATGTATTAGGCATATAAAAAACTTTAATCAGATCTGTGTAATGATATGAATGCAACTCTGACAATCTAAATCTGCAAAAATGCTCATTTATCTGTAACGAAATTTTTCTCAACAACACAGAAAAAGATTCTAACAACATCAAACAATCTAAATCTGTAAAACTTTTCAAATAGATTTTATAAAACTTCCTCAACAGCAGACAGGACTTAGACAATATCTAGCAATATACAGGTACATGTATACTTTTATGTAAAATCTCTGAAATTAAGCTTTGTCAGTAACAGACTCTGACAATGTGCATCATCTTAAATAGTAAAATCTTTCAAACAGTCATTCTCCATAACCGCAACCCGTTTTCTTGAGAGATTGTTGGTTGCACGGTTAAGCTGAAGTTAAAACTTGACATAGAAATCGAATCACAGCTAGCAATCATCAAGACTGTAGTAAGTAAGTAACGATAGTAAGTAAGAATATTCCTTTCGTTTACAAAGAGAAGACTGATAAGATTTCATGCGATGGGTGAATTCTAAATAATGGTAGCACCATGCCAATATCGTGTCTCATGATTGAGTTGGCCTACTCATGCCCTAATACTCATCATACAGATAGATGCACAACGGATGATAAATGTGTATGAGTAGAAATTTTTAGACGGTGCTCATTTTTATCAAAAAACCTTTCAAAATTAAGGAGCCTGCCCGAGCGGCCGGCATGTTAAAACAAGAAGATTTTCAATTCTGGTTGTTTGCATAATAATTGATAATAAACGCATAGCTTTTTCTATAGCATTTTATTGTTATTCAATGTTTGTTGAAACTCACCCTTGCGTTCGCATACTTGATCAGTTTATCCAAATTTAAATACCACACTCTTGCGTTTTCATAATAAAAATCACAGCCCATTGGAACCATTATATGATTAGTTGTGTAATTCATCGCCTGTAAAGAAAATGAAGATCTTAGAGACTTCAAATGTATGGCAATAATTGTGGTGCACAGTAATAAAACAATTTTTCTTTAACTTCTCCAGACAACGGATAGGATAAACGATGCTTAATATATAATTGTTAAAATGTGAAAACGTCTCAAAAATAAAATAATTTTTGTCTATATCTATTTTGTCTCAACCAGTTTTAGCTATGCGATTTGATGATGGATCTTTAATCTACATGAGAAGTGACATCGCAACCGTAGAATTGATTGTAACTGTCATACAACTACATGAAATTCCTTTTAAACTTCACCATTAAATAGAAAACCTGTTCCAGAATACTTAGGCTACTATTTTCATTGCCATTTTGCGGTATGAAGATTGATTAATCATTCATCGCATTATCAATTAAAACTGATTGTGATGAAATTAGTATATTTTGGTGAATCTTCTTCACATTTAAAAAATGATAATAGCTGTGTTGCCTATGTTTTTCTAAACATAAAATGAATTTCTAAACAGACTAATTTGCACTTTGAATACAGCTAAAAAATGAGAACATTATAATACTACGAGAGCACATATGTAGACAGTGGAGTATGGTTAAAAGCAGAATAAAACTTTGAAAACTGCGACAGATTAGGCACTCAGCTGTGATATCTGTGATCAAAGGCTAAAGACTAGGCTACAAAAGAATTAATAGAACATCAGGACTAAACCCTTGCTGAATAAAGTTTTATCTCAATGGTGTTCAACCCGTGGCCCGCCGACCCATGCTGGGTGACCTGCCACCGATTCTCATATCCAAAGTGGCCCGCGGATATAATTTGAATCCGTGATGTGAAAATGGCCGTATCCGACTTTGACCTTTAAAAGACAGGATGTTGATCTTCTTTAGAATTTGCAAAAGCACATACTAATGACTTATTGAGCAATATGATGGCACAAAAATTTTCATTCGAATGCTCAAACCATGTTCCGTTCGCAGCTAATATCTTCTCAGCATGTATGTAGGTGACATAACCATAAACTGCGTGAGTACATATTATCATATTACCAATAAGGTTATATTATCATCATTTAATAACACAAAAAAAACCTTCCTGAATTAGCTTGGCCTATCCACAGTTCATTATTCATATAGATTTTAGAATGCAAAATACATTTCCTTATAAGACAACAGTTTAATTGAATACACTGCTGCTGCATGCATTTACAAATGCAATAAATGCTGCCACTATGTACATGTATAGTACAGCAGTCCTTAAAATTGCGTTCAAAAGTACTCAATGAATGAATTTTAAACACACTTATTTCTGCCTTTTGAAATTGGTAGCCCGCGAGAGGTCGCGGACTACTACTTGTCGCCCTCCATCCCAACTTGGTTGCCCATCATTGTTCTAGCTGAACCTCAAGTCTAAAATCAGGGAAATCCAAGTAAGCTCGAGCTGAACTGCTGATTATCGGTCTTGCTAAGTTGCGTTTTTGATAAACATTTGAGAAACTTTGGAATTTCCTAGTTAATGATTGAATATGAAGGATATTGTCAGCAGGACCTCGCCCTCTCAGTGTCGTAAAAGAATTTCCCGATGAAGTAGTGTAGCCGTGTTAGCATGGACATGAAATAGCCCTGATCTCAACCCAATAGAAAACCTGTGGGCAATTTTGAAGCTCAGAATCGGAAAGCTAGGTATAAGAGCAAAACATGAAGCTATCAAGTGGATGCTCCATATCGCTCATCATGCTGACGACATTCAGGAGATCTGTTCAAATCTCATCGATTCAATGCCAACACGAATTTCCGAGCGCATCAAGGCCAAGGGAATCGATATTGATCATTGAACTTTCATAGATACCGTTTATGTTAACGTCGTTCAATAGTCAATCAATCAAGACAACTTATTACGAGGTATCCCACTTATTTTTGCGCACCCTGTTATTCTAAATTGAGGATCTTCTTCTTCATATTATGTTCCTCTTCCAAATACTTCATTTTCTGTCATGGATGTACTTGTCATTTTCGTTTTTGTCTTATTTCCTATAACTGGATGCCTTGTCAGCCGCAATTTTTTTCCATTAAGGAAAAATTCGCTGTGCGTGAGTTGCCACTTGCTCCTACCGACATTTCTTGTTTTGACAACACTTGACCGACCAGACATTACAATTTCACAGAATTCATTGATGGATATGATTGGACGATTACCTTATTAACAACGGATCTCGTCACGAGCGGTCAGCGGATCAGAGCGGGAGCTTTGCAGATCATCAAAGATGTAGATGATCTTTAGCTGAAATTTAGCTTAGCAAGATAATTTAGAATACATGTCTAGCAACTACCGAGCGAGATGAGGAACATCTGCAGCTTAGCTAATCGTCAACTCAGCAAGACCCCGTATGCTTACCTGGTACTTAACAGCTTCAAGGAAATCATCAATCCTTTGTTTAACATTGTAATCATGCATCCGTATGTCATCCTGAAAACAAAAGAAAAATATGAAACGTAATGACGTGATGACGTAATCACTACAAAATGAATGCAATATATGCAATATATGAAACGTGATATGAAACGCAATATGAAAAGTAATGACGTAATGACGTAATCGCTACAAAATGAATACTGGTAGCATTCTGTCAATATTGATATGACAATATGCTGTCGATATTACATGGAGATGACTACTGCCTTCACTTGCATTTCTTTTGTTAACCGTCGGCGTGGCCAACTGAAGAAGGTGCATGCATGCGAGCTGGTCTCCACTGCGGACTGCGGTTCAATTCCTGGATCAAGCGAGTGAGGTCGGGGAATCAAAGGTGTTGGTGTCGCCTATTGACTTAATAGTTGTCATTCGCTTAAGATAGTCAACTTTGAACTCATTTCAAGCAAATATTATTTTAAGAGTTTTGAGCATTGACTCAAACTGCAATACCTTTTTTAATCTAACAATATCAGTCAATTTCTTGAATGGTCCAATATTTGCGATTGATTCTCGAAATAATTTGCTATTGTAGTGAACATAAGATGAAGGCAATTATTTTTTTAATGAAAATATCCTTCGTTAAACTTGGATCTCCGGTTTCAAGTCGCCTCAACCTGGAAAAACTCCTTCGCTGCATCCTCGTGAAACTCTTTTGAGTTTTCAGTGATACAAGTCAGACCGTCTTATCACTAGACGCAAGTTATCACGATGTCCAATCTCTCATCGACAATGTTCCCCTTTCGTTGCCATCTTCTTGGATCCTCAACAAATAATATCCATCTCTCCACGAATTTTTACTTATTTAGTTTTATAATTTACTTTACTTGCTGTCGTTGTTCATTCATTAGTTTCTTACTCGCCTACATGTACATTATCTTTGTATCTATTATCGTGGCGAACTGTAGTGCATGTGTGTTCGGGTGCATTTAGCTTTACGATTTTACTGTGCTAACTCAATCAATCTCTATAGGGTCTTGAAACTCATATTGACATACTTTCACATCTTTCTTAACAGCGCGATTAGATGCAGCTAGCCGGATTTGGCAGCAATTCAGTACAGAATGCTAATAAATGATATCTACTTTTCACAACGACGCAACTATTGATGAAAAAGTGCATTTCAAAAATAGGAAAGCAAACATGTAAGTAAATCTTTAAGTCTCTAAGTTGAGATATTTTATCGTTAAGAACTTTCGCTTGCATTCAATCACTTCCTTATACTGTACATCATCAGATTTAAGAAAGATTATGTACATTTTCAGACATTGGCAATAGGTAACAATGCATCTATCTCTTGGTGGTGGTTTTAATGTAACAGGCACCGAACTTCTAAAATTTATTTTAAATTTATTTTAATCTTATATCACTTACATTGTTTGCAGAGTTACAAAATTGTTAGCTTAATGATGCGTAACATATACAACACACCTTTTAGAAATTCATTTTTCATTAGGATAGTTCGTTTATTCATTCACTTCATGCACCTTTTTGGTGTCACACGATACATGCATCTTTATTTGTTACCATGCAAAAATGACACAGATAAATTTGCATTATGCAATGCACATGCACATCATCATGTCTACAGCATTTTCTGAACATTCAATTGGCGTTTATTACACATTTTGTGTACGTGATTTCCATTTTACATTTTAATTACCCATCGCTCAGATTGAATCGTTTTGTCATTGCTTCCTAACTCTAGTGCCACTCTTTTTCATTTTCATCCTCAATTTATTTGAAGTGTATTATTATGAATTAGTTATGTCTATGCTCGAATATGCTCCCGCGTAGAAGCAAAGTGCGTAGAAGTGGTTGTGGTGAAGTTGGCTCATGACTGTTGGTTTATAAAATTAATCAAACAAGTTTGTTTAATTACATTTTCGCTGAGGTTCAATATATGCGCAAAGAGAGATATGAAAGAGACACACCTACTGTTTCTTAATTAATTGTTTTGTAGATATCATCCCAGTAATCATTGTAGTCTTTTTATGGTAATTGTATAGTTACTTCTCTCATTTTATGCTATATTAACATAATAAAACTACAAAGGACTAATTCGCAATTTCCTTATATTTTTAAATAGCTGTTTTGTATTTATTGTATTCGACCTGTTGTTGCATCAGTCAGATAATTAGTTGAATTCAGGCAATCATTATAATGCTCTATATAGTGATGCTTACCATTATCGGATCGTCTGCGCACAGATTATCCCAGCAGAATCCGGCTGGTGGGCAGTATGTGCCATTTAGGATACCAGTAAATAGATCCGCACCAGCTGAAAGAAATAGTAAAATTCCTCTAGCAATGTAGTCAGGTAGTATCGTAGAACAAACGGCTGAAATCATAACCAGATAGCATTAGCGAGTTCATCACTTTGGATGCTAATGAGTTCTCACTATGCTCAGTAGACAACTTGCTTCACTTACGTAGGAAACTATTCCCATTCCAAAGAAGTTCCAAATTCTTGTGCAACCTTCTATTGGCTTTGTCTTGATAGTCTAGTCTAAAAAAATAAAGTCCGTCATAGCCCATCTGAAATAGAAATAAACAAGTGTGTTTTGAAGATTATCCATTGTTACGCTGTAAATGTTTCTGTCAAAATTGAGGAGAAAATAGAAAAAAATGGATAGAACTTTTTTTCTCGGAAATACATTAAGTGAACGCCTTTCTTCCATGTGTCCGAGTATTTATTAATTCCACTCTCATTCTTTTGTGCTAAGTGTTTAGAAAGAATGCAGAGTATTTAAAGTTTATCAGTGTTTGGTTCGACCCAACTTAGATTTGAACCCAAGTCTTCCGGACGCACAGCGAATACTCTACCACAAGACCATTGACTGCCAAGTAATCACATTGAAATATAGTTCATGCATACAGAAGGAATTCTATGCGATATATGGTGCCATCTCCTCGTTGTGTTTTGTAAAGTCTCCCAATTTTACAATAAATGTACTTTTCTATAAATCTTAAATCTCATAATGTAAGTAACTGACCTGAGCGAAGAGATTGGCTTGCTCACGAGAGTGGCCGAATGGATCAATCTGCCACGCTACTAATGGTCGTCCACATTCTCCAAAATTATCTTTCAGGAATTTGAGTCCAAGAGTGTGTTGGTCAATAATGGCAGCATAATGTGTAGCAGCCTCGTCATTCATGCTCCATCCACCCAATATGAATTGGAGATTTCCTTGAAACAATTAAGGAAATTTCAAATTTTGAAATGTCTTAAGCAAATCTGATGAAATTCCCACCATATCACAATAAATTACTTTCTGATATTAATCATCCTGATTATCCACCTCAAGCTTTTTCATTCATTTTTTATGGAAATTGTATTCAAACGAGATTTTAAGTTGTAGCTACATGCATGCGCACATGAACCATGATGATCCATTTCAAACTGTATTGATGAAAACAAAAGAAAAGTTTCGAAAAGATTTTTGACCGTCTACTGCATTGGTAATACTGATTAACAAAATGATTTTTTCAAGGTTGTCATGGTCACCGCAATTTTGTACGCCTTCGTTTAGTTCATTTCGGCCGCATTGTTATTGCCAAATGTCACAGTCTTTATACTGATATGAAATACCAAAGCTCTTTTATAATTACCAATGATGAAGTGTACATTTGGAGCATGGGAAATTAATGGACAAGTAGGCCCTATCTAATGGGCAACGCATCGGATTTCAGTCAGAAACGTTGAAATGTATATAGGACAAACTGCATCTTTCAATTCGATGGCGACAAATTAGAATGATGGATTAGCCTACCTATGCTTATGACCTGCATTAAAATCGATGAAATGCATGAGAACAATTAATCAGGAATGTCGAAAAGCGATTTTTGGCAAAACGTTTTTTTGACACTGCACCACCTTGATGCGCAATCATTATCATTTTCACGTCCGCAAGATTGAAATAGAAAATTACTGTAAATGTCACTTCCAAGGATGTCTACGATGATGTGGGATTCTTGACATGGGGTTGTAACTGATTTGCTTCTAAAAAGAACCTCAAAAATTCTGAAAAATTTCTGAAAAGTATATGCATATGTTAAATTTCTGAAAAGTACAGCGCAGTTGAAGGTCGCAGTTTACATGTACAGATAAACGATGTAACAAAAAAAGGACTGCAAAGAAATTGTATATGTAAGACAAAATTTGCAATTATGGATTCCCCATAGAGAAAAATTATTAAAATTTGATTTATATAACGCAAGACTAACAGGTCTTATTAAATTGAGAAATAACGCTAGTATGCAGCAGTTAGACCAAAGTTAGGGTGCAACTCTTGCTGAATTAAGTTTTAATAAGGCTAAAGTTTAACCTAAAGTTTGGCAGCACTTGACCGACGCGACCAAACATGCACAATTTCAGTAATTTGTTCACAGAATTCGTTGATGGATATGATTGGACGATTACCTTAACAACGGATCACGTTACGAGCGGTCTCACATCAGAGCGCGAGCTTTGCAGATCATCAAAGATTTAGATGATCTTTAGCTGAAATTTAACTTAGCAAGATAATTTAGAATACATGTCACATTTGTCTGTCTAGGAACTACCGAGCGAGATGAGAAACATCTGCAGCGTAGTAAATCGTCAACTCAGCAAGACACTGTAAAAGTTACCAATAAAGCGTCAACAACTACGAACAATCGTGTTCCACGTAAATCCTCAGCCAAATTGAATGCAAAGCAAACACGAGAGCGTCCCGGCTAAGCGCATGTCCGCAAGTTATTAATCACCCTGCCTTGATTTGCTCGCCGTCTGGCAGTCTACAACTGCTGCAATGATGATTTAAGTATTTTGCTGTAAACCTGTGTGCTCGGAAGCGCTTGGAAAGTATCGTAGTGTGGCTGAGGTCCTAAGTAACAATCGCAAGATTAAAAAATGGACCATATATTTTCAAACTTACCATTGTTTACCAGCTGTTTTGTCAATTCTTTCGTTGTATTTGATTGCTCATTCCACCAGCGGTAAAAATATGCTAGCTCCACATAGATGAAGCGCTGTTTTTCTCCTACTTTTAGCTGTTGAATCACTGTGTCGATTATACTTCGAACGTTAGCGTGTTGAATGTTGTTTTTGTCTACAAGCAGATATATATGTACATAAAACTCAAAATATGTTTGAAAACTTGATACCAACTTGACAATATCAACGTTGATGATCCTGCCGTGAATTGACGATTTTTTAACATTAAATCTTTTGAGTGGTATATCGAAATTGATGGTGGATCTAACTCAATTATCTGCGTACACGAACTGATAAGCAACGAAAAATAATCTCTCGAAACTCTCTTGTGCACATTTCCTGTATTTCTTATGTAGGAGACGGACATAATAAACTGCATCAATATGACATAGCCGCTTTCCTTTTGGGCTGCAAAACTTAAGAAATCTTCAGAACTTGTTTAAATTTCTAAATTTGCAGAACTTTCAAGTAAGTTAATTTTATTTAAACAAGCTCGAAGCAATTGATTGCAATCATCTGCTAGTTACAGGAAGTTATTCAGTCAATATACAGTCACAATTTGCCATTAGATCAAAACTTTAAACAGTCAAATATTTTGAAGATCGAGAAAGTCCTCAGAGTTAAGCTGAAAGCAACCAGTACAGGCAATATTGGTCCAGCTAATTTTGTATGTGAACTTTATAACAGGATTTTTATATATATATATTGTATAACGAGGGATTTTATAACAAAGGATGATTAATTCTTCAGTTGAGGAAAATTAAGATGCCATCATGTCAGCAGCAGATACTCTTCAATAGTTTTTCATTGACCCTGATAAGATAGTTTGATTTATGTTTCACTGAATTATATTTGGAATTAACAGGTTGCTAAAAATCTTGACTTAGTATTGTACCTCTCTTTGCGTGCATCTTGCACTGCAATAGGTCAGCACACAGTTGCCCTGTCTAGGATGATACTTACACCCATAGAAGTATTGATCCACTGTTTTCAGCCATCCTACGTCATCATGGGTATGTGGCACAAGATGGACATTGATCATGTTTGGCTTTCCGAGATCGCAACTCTTAAAAATTAAAATGAAATTGAAAAAGAATAAAACATTTATTCAAAAAATACATGTAAATCTCTCTTAATGAAAAAAAAATTCTTAATTGGATTCGGGAATTCACACTTACGGCATATCCGCATGTTCCATCCTTTGGATTCAATGGTTTGCTCTGAAAGATGAATTGCTTTCACTTTAGAGGAAATTAAATATCAGTTTCAAAGTATGAAGAGATTTATTTTTGCATCATGTAGGCCTACTCAGCATACATACTTTTCAGTCATGAAGCAGTCGGGTTGAAGCTATCAACACTTTAAATGCTTGCTATAAAGATAATATAAGAGTTACATTTACCTTCTTGACAACTGAAACTCCTAAAGGTTGTTGATTAAGCAAGTTTGTAAGTCATTATTCAAACAGTCATTTTGCGGAGATTTTCGTTGAGATTCTATTGGAGAATGGGCTTCTTTTCTAATGGCATCTTTAATATTGAAGAAGAACATTGGTTTCCGGCACAAATTCACAGACTATTCACAAGTATAGGATGAATTTTATGAGTCCTCAAAAACTAAAATAGAGTGCATGGTAAAGCAAATAGTAAAATGATGAACTAGTCCAAGTTAAAATAATACTCTATAAGATAACTTGCAAATTTATTTTGCTGATACAATCTCATTCATCACATTTCACTAAGAAATTTGATAATAATATATCTTAAATTTCAGAATGAAATTCGCAAAGTACAGCAGCAATCATGTTTTTAAAAAAATGTCATACAAATGAAAAATTTTCATAGATAGTTTGATAGATAATTGCTTAACAAGACTTCCAACACAAAATATGATGTGAATAACATGTGAGAAAAATTTATTATCAATATCATTTCCTTTGTTGATTCGTTGCACTCTTACACATGATTGAGAATTCCGAAATTTAATGAGAAAATTGTGCACAATAAGCGCTACGACAATTTTTGTAGCTTTTGAAATTTTATTACTGGAAAGATTTGACCAGATGCCTTAAAAAGGATATAATGATGTAATGCAATGTCCTAAACTATTATGGTGCTTGGAGCGCAGCTATTTCCAGGTATTTCATGAAACATTGAATGAGAGTATTGCAGTTATTCTAATAATTTCTGAAAATTTCATTTCTGATTAGTGAGCGTTTGAAGTGGAGTTGTTTTGCTTATAGCTTGGTTAGGAACAGGAGGAGTTCAGTTTTGCTGGCATTGTTCTACTAAAAACAAGCGGGTGACTCGTTCTTTGTGAAGGTTAAACCTTCATGAAGGTTTAAGATAGAAACCACGGCGCTTCGTGTCACAGACGCATCGAAGGTTTGGACCCGTTTTTTAGCACAATGCCAGAAAAATTTAGACTCTTTCCATCTAGTCTTTAAAGCATCCTTCAGAGGAACGTTTTTATCGGTAATTTCATAGAAGCATTTTTTCATACCTTTATAAGACGAAGGAACTTAGGCCTGATCGCATTTTGCCTTGGCATTTTGGCGTAAACGCTTACATGTTGACAATTGGGCCTCCTACCATTGTTGTAAAACTAGTTTCCTTTGAAATTGAACACTTCAGTTGCAATGATGTTTTGTGATCCCCATGCCCCCCCCAACCCCAACTTTTTCTGAGCCTCATTCCTTGTCAACCAGAGTTATTATCATTATCTTCTAATTCTGTACACTTGAGATTATTTAGAGTGTCATGCACAGCAATAAATGTGCAACCCCATTGGACGTGAACACAGTGGACCTTCAATCTATCCATGTTTAAGCGTGATACATGTACCAACAAAAATTACATCATCTGCTCTCGTGTCAAACTTATGTCAGAATGACAATCAAAAATGATGAAATGTTGCGTGAATGGACTACTTTATCTGATATTTATTTAGCAGAAGTCAGAGATTGTGGCATCAGAATACTGTATTTTCACCAATTGCTACATTGCATATAAAAATATATTTAAAGGGACAGGAAATTGCAATCTGTGGTAAAAAGAAGAGTAAATATGTATTTGGATCAGGAAATGGTGACCTATTTGCATTTGCACATGGTACTCCTTTTTGTTCTTTAAGGCATCAAAAGCGGCTGTATGATTTCACAGCGTTGGAGATCCTTTATTCAGCTAATTCAATGATGCATTTGTTCAAGTTTAAAGAGAAAATATTTTCCTTAAGACTTGATGATTCAGCACAGAGAATCATAGGTATGTAATGTCTATTAAAAAAACTGTATTGTACATTACTTCAAATCTCCTTTGTGGGGAAGCTGATGGAAATGATGATGTATCTTTTGCCATTTAAATATTAATGCTGAAATACCATTTTTAAAAGTCTCTGTTTCTTAAACACACCGTAGGCACGTCGACAAGCTACTATAGTGACTTGTATAGCTTAAATGCATATGATCGTAATTTCGTGCAAGATGCGCTCTAATCGAGGAAGAATAAATTCAGAAAAAAGTCTCACTTTCATTAAATCTACAGAATCTACTTGAATTTGGATTACATAATTTGCAATTCCACCTCAAATTGCAATTATTTTATTTCATGTAGATTTTTGCTTCAATTTTTCTCAATGTGGTGTTTCTTTGCAAACGTTTTTTCTTTGCGTAATCACTTAGTAAATGCTTAAAACTTGCACAAATATAACCTGAGTCTACTGCGACAAAAATAAATTTCCACCTCACTATACTTTAATAATTGTTTCGTAAATTGAAAACCAAAAATTTAATTCTTCGTTTTCTAACAGTCAACTTTGAAGACTTTTTTCTGCAATTGAAAATTCTGAATCAAACAGGCACACGTAGTTGCCTTGACAAAATGCTTGATATTAGTAATATGATTGCCGAAGGAAAGCAGATAAAATCTCAAGCCAATGTTACCACGCCAGTTGTTGCCACTCGTAGTAGAAAGTGGTGCTGCTCAAATAAAAAATAGTTACTATAGTTCATAGAATCAAAATGTCAAGAATAGTGCAGATAAAAGTTGTTTAAGTGGCTAAGAAAAGTTTCTTTAAGCATGCTGAGTTTGTCATAATTCCAGATTACATGTAGTAGGGTTGTATATTCTCCTCTGCTCGAGAGATAATTTTGAATGTCTTTATTTTCACATCCGAACAAAACGGTTAAACTCATACTTGCACAATAAAGGTTTTCGGAAAAGTTTATATGTGAATTAAAAGGCCGCAGTGTTATCATGTGAAGTTTTCAAGGTTCTTTTTATGATTTCAGCATTTTGTAGGGATAAGACACACACGTGCCGATATCGTTAAACCATGATCATAAGACATGACTATCTGGGAACGAAAATTATTCGTTCACATGGATCTTCAGGAAATCCACTTAACTGTTCTTGTTACATGCAATTAAAAGATCATAATCATTTCCTAATAAAAAATTCAAGGCATTGCTGAAGAGTTGTTGCAGTGCACTTCGCACATCTCAAACAAGGACGAAAGCGTGTATTTACAAGCACTTGCTGTATTTTGAGGTGCTTTTCTTTCGCGAGGAAGTTTTCGCAGTATCCCCGGATACCGATGGATACCGCACATGATAGTTCCGCTACCATCCCAAAAGTACATGAATTGTTCGTATAGAAACAGCATGGTCTCTGAAACTGGTTCGAGAATCTGATTGGAGCCTTAGGGAATATACATTGTAACTATAGGAATTTAGCTGTATAAGTACGTGCCTAAATGTCACGTCAAAGTGCGTAGAACAGAAAACAATCATTCAAACATTAGACCAAAGCTCGGACCACACGAAGTACAATTACGAACCGGGTTTGGGCTTGCACTATTTGTGCTTCATGCAAAGTCTGATAATTTCTGATTCCTCTACAACATTGAATAATTAAAATTTTGTGGTTATACATATAACAATTTTTAAATTAAAAAATTGAATCATTCTTTTTGTTTCTATTTTACTTTACTCAGGAAAAGATGAATTCATAAACGGTACAAAGCAAGTTAAACAAGCCGTATTTATCTTAGCGTCTTATCAATGAATTGCTGGCTTTTTCTGATCACTGATTATGTCCCCAATGCATAATGTTACTCAGGTCTGTAAGTAGTCTTCACTTTACTACTTCATCTACTTAATATGTTTCTGCGATGCAGTTGCATATAAGTTTGTTCATTGCTATCTAACCGCTCTGAAAAATTGATAAATGAAAGTTGAATTTGGAAACTACTGCCGCAACTTTATCAAGATGATCCTGCATGAAAGGTGCGTCATCTGTATTTTCTTTCCTGTTGTCTTAAAACTTTGTATTATAAAATACTCAACGAAAATTGGCTACAGTTGCTGTAATTAGGGAAAGGGCTGTTGTTCAACATTTTGTCAGTAAAAATAGCAATGTTTTACTTTATAGCAATCAATTAATAAATTCAAAATTCAAAACGTCAAGATTGGAGTCAAAACGTCACCTGGTTTCAAAGGACGAATGAAGAAAAGCCATATTGAAGCGAATTGAAGTTAATAGTTTATCACATAATCTTACAATGAAAATGGTAGATATTTTTTCTAATATAGCTCTACCTGTACATTTAAGCTCTTGGTGTATGAACTTTAAGTATAAATCATTCTTTGCTCGAATCGTCTTGTGGCATTTACGATCAGGTGGCACCTTTTAATTGCCTTCGTATTCACTGTCTTCTGTCAGAATCACAGCCCGAGTGCATCATAATGAGCATTTCACAAATAAGCTTTAAAGGGCTTCCATTATCCTCAGCTTCCTTGTTGATTTTAATGATGCTGGACTATATAGAATGGTCTAACCAAAGATATTTAAAATCATCATACAGAAAGAGATGCTTGAAAACTGGGTTTTCAATAGAGAGTATGCCTAAGCGTTCATTAGTGTGTGGTTAATGATATTTAGAACTCAAGTTGACTTACCTGACAAGCTGTAAAAGTTCCAAGAATAATCAGCACAATGGCTTTGACAAAATGCTCCATGCTGGAGCAATCGATGCAATGCTGGATGTTATAGCTTTGATGATACTAGCATTTAAATCATCCTCGTGAATGGCTGCACTTTGATTAGAATAGATAAATACTGTCGCATGCAGAATTCACAGCTGCAACTGTCATCGAATAAACATTATTTAATGGATGGATTTATGCGAAAATATAAGACCAGGATTCATTGAATGAGGAGCAGCAAGAGTTACCATCATCAATTTTCGATTTAAATAAACAATTCATGACGACAATGTTCGGTGTCCTTTCGAAAAAGTGTTTTTCTTCGATTTTTTTTATGCATTTGAAGCAACTACTAATTTCACCTAATGCGAGTCTGTGCTAGGCTAGGAAAGGCATCAAAAGTTTTTTTCATCAATTAAAAAACACATTATTTCACACATTTGAAGCAGAGGGGATCAATTACAGCTATAGGCTAATGTGTCAGGTAGCACATTGACTTTTGATACCAAAAATTACTTTTCAACCGAAGCTTATCATTGGAAGTATTGGTCATTGGGAGGAATTGTGGACCGAAAACACACCACATGTGATTTTTCCTTTCTTCAATAATAACACCATTTTTAAAAAAGTTCACCGAAAGGTGCTGAAATAGACCGAGATGAAAATATCAAATTGGAATCGGCCCTTTCTAAAAATCTCATGAGATGACACTTAAGTCGACTTATTCTATATATAGAATGCACATATATAGAACGCCGTTTGTTCAGTATATGTGCATTCTACAGTCCGTTTCATAAAAAGTGGATCATCCTAAAATTTGACTAAATAAAACACAAGTATGATACAGAAAGCATTTTTCATGTTACTTCATGTCCCTAATATATTTAAATGTAATTTATAATCTGATAAGCTATGATACAGTAACGGTTCTTAAGAAGCTAATATTTTGTGGCCCTACCCTTATTGTCAATGACATTACCAATTCGTCTAGGCATTGATTCGATGATATCGTTGATTTTTGACTGATCTAACTTTCTCCACTCACTTTTTAACAGTGACGTAAGTTGTGATACGCCATCTGTAGGTAGCATTGAACGACGAACGTTACGTTTTAGAATACTCCATACATTTTCTATGGGATTCAGATCAGGAGAACGAGCTGGCCAAGATAATGTCCTAAGCCCTAATTGAGACTTGCATAAGTTGACTCTACTACTCCTGTGACACGTAGCATTATCATCCATAAATAACTAAGTCGATGGATCATCAAGTTGATCTGTCATTTGGCCAATGTTCATTCGTAAAACATTCACATAGCGTTCAGAATTCATGGTTCCTTGCTGTATGTGAAGTTCAGAGCGGCCATTGGTCCAAATCAGTAGAGCCATGCCAGCCCAAATCAGTAGAGTCGCACCACCTTGTACCCGGGGACGATGTAAATGTATCGGAATTTCCTGATCAGATTTTATCCATAATCTCAATCGACCATCACTATCCTTCAGACGGACTGATGCCTCATCAGACCAGACAACCCGATCCTATTGATTTCGCCAGTGACAATGACTCATTGCCCATCTGAGACGTCTTTTTGTATGCTGATCTGATAATTCGATCTGAGAGGGCCTCTTACAGCTCCTGAAATTCGACTCAATAAGTCTTCTACGAATAGTGGACTTAGAAATAGACGAGACTAGTGCAGCCATCTCAGTTAACGAGAGACTTGGATCAACTTCAACAAATCTCAAAATTAGGCGGTCTCTACGTTTGGATATTTTGCGTGGACGGCCAGAGCCCTCTTTACGACAGAGTCGAAAATCATCATTATGCTATCGATGCACATTTGTGTAAGGGACATTTAGTCGTTTGCTTGTATCTCGCAAAGAAAAGCCTAGTTCTAGCAAGGCTGACACTTTGCCTTTAGTGAATGCGATCTCGTTATTGTTCATTTGTGCTTTGTATTGTTTTCAACCGGTAAGAGATAGATTTCTAGCTGAAAGCAATCAGGAGTGCTACCAACACCACCGCAACGAAGTCAGGAAGCTATGGAACATGAAGTCCAGTTAATCACATGTAGCAGTTACATCATTGTTGATGAATAATGGTGCTATACTGGCTCTGATTGACCGATTTTCTTTATTTTTGTTTTGCTTGATATCTTTTGGCTTGTAGAACAACATATTACATAACAAAGGAAACAAATGTAATTTTATAAGAGTGAGGTATGATTTTGTGTAACATTGCTAAATGAAGATCAAATCATCTACTACTTTTTTATCTATAACAGGAAAACAACTCAATATTCATGCTTGAAATTTCCAACAATGATATTAGTAAGCACAACTGACATATCTTCCAAATTTCAGAGAAATTCGTTCAAGTTTGGCAGAGTTAGACAAAGTTGAAGTTAAGGCGATGTTTAAGGGTGATCCATTTTTTATGAAACAATCTGTACATAGAAGAACGCCGTTTGTTCACATTTTGCCGAAATCGACATTTTGCGGTCTTAGTAGCATTATGAGTCACATTATTGTTATCTAGGCCGTGAGGTTCGACCAACAATCAATTTTGCGAAAAGTCTAGAAATATGCTTGATTATGATAAATCTATTAATAGAATGTATACCGCATAACCAAGCAGGAGCACTCCATGTAAAATGTCAGCTATACAATAGTCGTTAACTCTTAACGAAAAATTACCTGGCGCTTCATTGACATATTTCAAAATCTGTGCAATATTGAAGTAATTTTTCTTAACATTGAGCAGTGATCTAGACATGTTGAAAATGCACTGTGACTTATTGCAGAACTACGAGCATAGGTGTTCTGACACCGGTCGGATAAAATCTGCAGGTAGGACACTGGTAAAGAAATGAAATTTCATGATGATAGGAAATTTTGAGTACGATATCTGAAAAGTCTTAAGGTCTTTTCTAGTCTGAAAACATTGGGCTCTGACTGCACAGTTTGTTCTGTCGGATTATGTTTGTTTCATATTATGTGGCCTTGAGAAAAGGACAATTTTTAAAACTTGAATGGATGAATGTATAATGAAGACAATAAGGGCAATTGCTAATTTTTAAATCAATAAACTGAACAATGTGAGTAAAATCGACGCAAACATTACAGGCAATTGTCTTCAAAATGCTGTTTTAATGTGAAAGCTGCGTATGACTTAATCACTGACCGTATTAAAATGATGCAACTGACACCGTGAATTTTGATGACCGGCACCTTGAAGGAGACACTTCAGTCGAATACTGATTTCACAATTTACTTTTGATTTCCTGCAAGAAACGTTTGAAAGCTTGGTCTTAAGACTGCAGTAAGGTAAGTAAACGTTTCGTACGGTGCGCTCAGTCATCAGTCACACCTCCAGGAAAAACGCAATTTTGTCATCAACATTCGAAATTCATATTTATAATGCAGGTTACAGTATATCTAAAGAGAATAACATATACTAAGTCAAGTAAAGACACCAACAACCTTTATTCCCGAACTGCACTTGCCCGTCCTAGGAATTGAACCGAAGTTCATGGTGGAGACGAGCTCGCACCTTCTTCACTGAGCCCTGACAGTTCAAAAGGAATGTGGGTGAAGGCAGAAGTCATTTCCTAGTAATATCGACAGCTTATTGGCCTATTATTATTGACAGAATGCTACCAGCATTCATGTTGTTACCGTATTGATTGAAGAATTGCTGCCTGTAAAGCTGTAGAAGATTAATAATGACGCCAAGGTCCATTTTTGCATGCAGCTTGTTCTATAAAAGAAGAGCAATGCCTTAGAGTGTGATACTCAGTTGCAACAGAGCGGATAGGCTAATACACTCTCAGTGGATCAGGAATTTCATGAGTAGAAAGGCATGCTAAGAAGTTCATTGACAGATGGCAATGGGCATTAGCAAAACATATGTGCTTTATCGAATGCCAGCAAGAGAATCTAAGAGAATGAGATTTCCCTTGGGAAGTGCCATTAGAATCCTGTGGGATTGGGATAGAAATGGAACGAAGAAATTTCGTCCCACGGCAGGCCTGTCAAAAGGTGATTTGATTCCGAACAGAGACTGAGTCATATGTGCCTAGGTTTGAATAGCTGAAGGACCCAGATTCAAGTGATCCTTCATTTATTTGTATTTCTCAAAATGATACTGTCGAACGTTTTCAGCTAGCGTCCACTAGCCATGTTCACAACAAAATGACAAAGACGGTTTGTAAAGACACCTGGGGCCTATTTCATGACGCTTACAATCATTGTAAATTGTAATTTTACGATGACAAGCCAAATTTACAATGCCAGATTAAGACGAAAGTCAATTTCATGAGTGACAATTGATCGTTTTTTGAATTGTAATCGACTGGCTTCAATTGTAAAAGAGCGCAGCACGCTTGTCCTCACAGTGAATGTGCTATCGCCGCTTCATATACAGCCATCAAAATGCTGACACAGGCTCAAAAATTGAAGCTCTTGACAATGCTGAATGAGCATAAAGAACAACTGACGGCGAAATTTAACACTCCTGCTGACGGCAAGAAGAAAAATCTCGCAATATGGAATGTGATATATTCTAACATGGAAGCCATTGGATATAAAGGATCAATGGAAAAATTGCGTGATGTTGAATATCAAAACATACGGAAAGCAACGATAAAGAAAAGAGATGCAGCCATGAAGTCAGGTGAAGGTAAGAAATGAACGTGCTATGATTACATAAACTAATGCATTCGGGAGCTAGGTGAATTACACACGAACAGAATTGTTTTCGTAACTTTCTTGTGAATGTTTTAATCTATATAACAAATGTGCTTTACATACATACAGAGTGTCTATTTCTATGGCAATAAAGTGCATGCTTCTGTGAAAATATAGCTGCATGCTAATCAGATGCATGAATGGATAAATGCATTTATTTGAAATGTTAAACGTGCATTTCACTACTGTTTCATTTCCCTTTTTAGGGGGCGATGGAAAGTACACGGAAATAGATCAGCTAGTCCTGAATTACATTGGCATCGAATCTGCCGTGCTTGAGGGTCTCCCAGTCGCTGAAAGCAGCGTACAAAGTTGAATTCGATGTTCACCTGAAGCCTCCACCTCCTTCCTATCCATGCTCGAGGATGATGCTGACGACTGTGAACCTCATCGAAGTCAGGAGCAGCAATCCTGCAGTGTCCCCGAAAAAAGGATCCCTGAACCTGGTAAAACTGCACGAAAGCGCCGTGATTTGTTGATCGAAGAGAACTTAGAGCTTCAGAATAAGAAGCTACATTTGGAAATTCTCCTGTTGGAGCATGATTGCAAGACAAGAGACATCCCTATAGATGAATGAACGTCTTTTTGTGAACTCTCTTTGATTTGCATTGTAATAATAAAAGCTTAATTGAATTGGATGAACTTGGTCGCTTTTGTTGATAGTGGGCATACATAACCTCGAGACCCTCAATGTTTATATTATGTCAAATAGAGCACAAAAATTGCTTGCATATTTTTTATTCCAATATCAAAATAACTTGCAACAGTAAAGATGCTATATTGTACAGTAATGTTATATTGTACAACAGTATGCAGTATGCGTATCTTTCCAAGAACTGGGAATCTGTTCTTCCAAATGCCAAACGCTCGCTCCACAACTGCTCGAGTTTGCTTTTGAGCTGCATTGAATGCTGCTTCGGCATTGGTTTGAGGGCTTTGAATAGGAGGAATCAGCCAACGTTTTGTGGGATAGATAGAATCTCCCAGCAATACAGCGTCTGGAAATGGTCTGTATCCGCTACTGAATGCATCGTTCAGCGAACTTCGACGCAGAACTCTGGCGTCATTGACGCTTCCGGGCCACCGCGCACTGATATAAAAGAATTCCAAGGTAGGGCCCGCAACAGCCATCACGTTAATCGAGTGTCCAATTTTGTGTCGATCAACATATTGATGTTCGTCCACGGAAGGTGCAATGATGGGAATCAGTATACCATCTACAGCACCACACACAGATGGCATCCCTCCAATGTTGAAAAACTTTTCTGCTAAGTTATCGCAGCTAGATGGCCAGCCTATGACGTCATCCAACATGGCAGTGTTTAGCGCATTGGTCACTCTACGAATCGCTCGGCAAACGGCATTATTGCATTACAAAATAGAGACATGAAATCCAATGTTGGGACTTAATGGAAAATCCTAAATATTTGATGTGGACATCGGTTCATACATCAGGATGTAAGGAAGCAGCGAAGAAAGTATCTGTCAAATATCCAGCTATCGTCAATCATTACAACCGGCATATGGGAGACAACCGGCAACCACAAGGATTGCCACTACACGCATCATGCATGAGAAGCCGCATGAGAACATTTCTGCACGGAAGCGTCAACGGTCTTCAACTACGTCAATATCCGAGCTCGATATCATGGAAAATGAACCAGAGAATAAAATTTTTCGGGTTCGCCAAGTCGCTCCAATTGAGGAGGTGAAGAAGGACGGATACGCCCATTGGGCCGGAAATGGTTTCTGTTGCCTCAAGAAGACGCTACAAAAAACGACCAGAACGGAACTGTTTTGTGGACTATCATCAGTAGGCCTACTATTTGTAGAATATTGTTATTCGACGTCTTGTCTCGCGTTGGTGCTCACTAATCTCATTTTTCGTGTTAAATACAAATCAAGGAAGTGCATGTCATAATTTTTTGCCATCCATACTCTACCTAGTCTCATTATATGAAACAATGCTAAAGCAACCGTTAATGCCCAATGTATCATGTATGATGCAAGCGGAGAAACATACAAAGAAAGTGCAAATCGTTTTCATTTTCGATCTTTAGTTATAAAGTAGCATTGAATAAAGAAAAATGATCAAAGATACTTTTTCGTTTGCTAAGAAAAAATTGGGACTGAAAGAGTTAATTCAATAATTTTTCTTTTATGTTCTTGCAGTACAATCCATTTCGCAAGTTGTCCACGACGTTTGAGCAAGTGGGGAACGTCTGATCCCTCGATTGTTAAGTAATATAAATCAGCGGACGTCAGCGTTTTATAACATGCACGTCCACAAATCAGTTGAGATCAATAGAATGAATGTAACGATTACGCCAGATAGATTTATTTCTTCTTTACACTGAAGATATGAGGATCTCAAATGTAGTCACCCGAGAACAATGATTTAAGAATTCCTTTCATTACCAAGTTTGCAGTGTACTAACCCAAGTTAAATATTAAATGTTAACATCAAACAGAAGCGCATTGTCAAACAACAGCTGTTGCTGAGAAAACATTTGCAACGGATTCATGTAATTCCGCATTTCGCTGTTATTTTGTGTTGTTTTCTTGATCCCACAAAATCCCCATCTCCTGGAATCTGAAGTTGCGAAAATATTGATATCTGTTCAACGAAGATATAGACAATTGCGTAAGTATTTTTATGTCTTAGTTCTCTATCAATCTTATCTGGTGCTTATGAAGGAAACAGTGACAACAATATCTGCGCAATAATTGATGTTTTTCTTGCCTGTCTTGAGAAAGTGATAGATAATACTTTGAAATCTGTTCAGTCAGTCATCTCCACATCTTCAAAACGAATTTCTTATTGTCCCTAATGCATTTCACGAGAATATTTGGCAACTTTATCTACATTCTATGATGTCTTGCATGTAAAATCTTTATTGAATGAGTTGCGACATATTGCTCAACGCATATCTGCACACGATTGAAGATTTGCTTTTGTAATTAGATGGCCACATCTTTAAATCTTATGATCAGTATGTTATTACGGTTCTGCAAACAAAAATATTGCAGTCTGTTTGGAACCTAGCAATAACGGCAAAAGTTTACATTCTTGTTGTGATAGTTTGTAATGTAAGACCGAAAAACTAACTCGCAATAATTGTGAATTACTAGCCACACGCTAAAAGCCAAACTAATGAAATCAAGGATTGAATGACATTCAGACCTGAATGTTTTGAAAGTAATAATGATTCTTCATGAGTAATTAACTGGGATAACGTGAAGTGTCATTGCGTGAACGATTTGACAATCAAAATTGGTCTATCACAGCTTGATGCTAAATTTTCTTTAAACTTAAAAAAGATAATCGATAACATCTGACACAAATCTGTGGAAAAATTATATGAGAATTCTCATCGATCTTCATTCTTCACAATTTTGAAACTCATTGTGCTGATTACTAAGATGGCATTGTTTATCATAATAGTGGAATGGCCACATGTAGCATCGTATTAGCGGTCTACACCTAAAAGCGATGTCGGTCGGTTCAATGATATTCAGTCTTCGATTTCTAAAACTTAAGGTTGGCTGTCTGTTTAATCATACTACACTAGTGTAGGCTACGAGTCCATCTTTGTTTTCGAAGGTTTGGAAGCTCTGCTGCCGCATAGTTGATAACAGAATTATCAATGTAACCCGTTCAGTTCAAACTCTATATTTGACTAACAGCATTGCGGAAAATTCATTCACAATCAATAATATAGTCATGAGTTACAGATTTGGATAGACATGAAGCTCATCATCGATTCCAACAATTGAAACAAATTCATGGACATAAATCTTTATATAATGAAAGACACACCCTTTCCCCTCAAGGTCTGATAGGTGATAGTGCTGATAGGCTACAGACCTAAACAATTGTTAGACATTAATTAGTACTTAACAATTAACAGAATATTGAAATTTGCATATATATTCAGCAGGCAATAAGCTATAGCTCTCATAAATACTGATCGCTTAATGTGTAGATGTTCAAATACAAGAATATTAGGTTACAGAATACTTGTTTTCCCAAGGTTAGCTGTTATGATGACAAAAGTGCAAGAAGAAGAGCTGTCTTTTGTTAAGTGCAGTTTTTAATCTCATGATGATGATGTGATGACATCCTATCGACAATACAATTTTCGATGTCGCACTGCGTCAAAATGGTAATTGTGCTCTACTCGTAAGTAATCTTGACTCTTACTCTTAATCCTGATTGCTCAAGGTAGCTCATCAGAATTCATTTACCTATGCTTAGTATTTTTCGTCCTCTCTCCAGAAGTACGAATTTATAGGAATTATGTTCCGAACTCCGAAGTGTAGCTTTCTATAACTGGGCAAGCCCGGGATCATCCAGTTCAAGATTACTAAATCTCTGATTCGGTCGAGCTTTCTATTTTCATGCACATGCATTGTCCGGTTCTTGCTTCATCATTCATGTATGTTTCAACTGAGAGATAAAATAAGGGATTAAAGTAAATTGAATAAAATAATGACTGAGAAATTGAATGCGACAGATTTCCTTTTGATTAAATTATTCATTTTATTCAGGTCCTTAAGTGCACCATTCTGTAGGTCTCTGGTCTTTATCACATCGATATGACAAAATATATCGATATATACAAAATGTAGCAGCCAAGATGTACGTACAGATTCACGCAGACCTTCTGCACATAACCGATTACAATCAGTGCGTGTGCATGTGCAAAGCATAGCCTATCCCTGAAAAACGATAATGCGGTGACGTAGAAATCTTCAGTGTAACTCAGTCAGCGTGGCAAATGTATGTTCGCCTGGTTTGATTGCCAGTTGTGTTCAAGCTTCGACAAATGTACAAATCTAAAACGCATGTACTGCACAATGTAGAAGTCGCAATCTTTTCGAAGTAGTCAGTTGTGTAATCAGTTAGGTTTGGCTAGGTATACTCAATGTGACCACTTGACTGCTTGACCGCTCAATGGGACGCCGCTTAAGCAATGCCACTTAAGGTCCATTCACAACGGACGCGACGCGTCTCACGCTTCCAGAATTTTCGTTCAGAACCTTAAAAAACCTATGGGGCTGTTCACACAGAGACCCGCGGGAACACGTGTCCAAGTAATTTCAAAAGAAAGTTCTGAAATATACTCTATGACATTAAAAACGATCCACTTGATATAGAAAATCTCAATGGAAGTGGACGACTTTTATTTCATACTGCACTGACCAGGATGTCTATGCATCAAATTTGTCATGCTAATATAAAGCAGCTGTCCATTGTACCATCCAACCCGCGCCAAGCCGCTCGCGGCTTGTTCTAACCCCCTCACACCATCCTGACACCACAGGTTTCCAGATGTTCGTGCAGAGAAATGATTGACTTTCGACATAGCTATCCGACACTGACACTCTGTGAGGACAACATGACCAATTGCACATCGAAATTCCTTGTCAATTCACTTTCATGTTTTATCAACCATTAATTCGAATTCATGAATGTATTTGAGACAAATAGAATTTATTCACTACAGAATGAATATCGGAAACGAAGATAAGAAATGTGTTATTGAACATATAGTTTATTCGCAAACATGTTTCAGCGGCGTCGATGGCGTCCATCATCAGTGCACAGAGACAAAAGACAATAAGGTGTCGATTTTTATTCCAATTTGCAATCACTGAAAAATCAAAAAAGTAGATGTGGCTCTGATTGGGTGTTCATGCTCAGTAGTTGATTCTTGTTGGTGAAACATTTAATGTACAGCGATTTTCGTGCAAGGCGCATTTATCATTATTTTGAAATTTCTTCGGTACATGTTCGTGCGTTGAAATCTCTCTGAAGTAGCTTTCATTGCATGGCTCACAAGCATATTTGTATACGAAGGAAGAGCATTCGTTTCAAGGAATTTCACCTAGTTTATTTTCTTTATTCCTTTTATTCTTTTTTATTCTTTGAGTTTTGACTTTTCAAGGTGGCGATGGCAACTTTTAGCGTGACCTTTTCTAAACTTCTATTTATTTGCTTGACTTTGGATTTTATTTCGCTCAAAGTGCTACCGATGACGGGTAATTTCTAATACACATCTACTTTTTCACTTTCTTCATTTTCATTTTTTCTTTTAGGACGTTTTGCAACTGTTCTTTCAATTTGCTTCGGGTGATATCCATTTTGCATGAAGATCTCAGGAACGATATTTTATTGTTCTCACGGTTAAGGGGGTCACTAGTGAATTTTCGACATCTGTTGAATAGTGTTTACATGGCATTATTTTTGTAGGAATTTGGACAGTATGATTTCTTATGGGACACGTAAAAACATTAAAACATTAAGACATTGAAAACTCTTTTGCGATTCGCCTGCACCAACGTACCCTTAATATTCAATAACAAGAATTACTGTCAAAAAGATTGTATGAGCATGGGATCCTCCCTATGACCGATGATGGCTGAGTTTGCCTTAAACATCATTGATGCATATCCCCAAAATTAACATAGGATACATGTATATTGATGATGTTCTGGATATTTTCAAAAATGAAGCTGAAGCAACTGCCGTTTTAAATTGCATGAACTCAATCCCCCCGCTATCCAGTTTACTACAGAGAAGCCTGAAGATAACAGTATGCAATATGCATGCTCGTATGCTTCAAAAACAAGTCAATCGGCACGAACTGGACTCTAAAGAATGCAAATAATCTGGTGCATACCCATAATAAATCATACTGTCCAGATTCCTACAAAAATGATGCCATATAAACACTATTCAACAGATCCAATAATTGACTAGCGACCCCCTTAACCGTGAGAACAACAAAATATCGTTCGTGAGATCTTCATGCAAAATGGATATCACCCGAAGCAAAGTGAAAAAGTAGATATGTATTAGAAATTACCCGTCATCGGTAGCACTTTGAGCGAAATAAAATCCAAAGTCAAGCAAATAAATAGAAGTTTAGAAAAGGTCACGCTAAAAGTTGCCATCGCCACCTTGAAAAGTCAAAACTTAAAGAATAAAGAAAATAAACTAGGTGAAATTCCTTGAAACGAATGCTCTTCCTTCGTATACAAATATGCTTGTGAGCTATGCAATAAAAGCTACTTTAGAGAGAATTCAATGCACGAACATGTACCGAAGAAATCGCTGTACATCAAATCTTTCACCAACAAGAATAAACTACTGATTTTTCAGTGATTGGAAATTTGTATGAAAATCGACCCTTTGCTGATGTCTTTTATTTCTATGCACTGATGATGGTGGCCATCGACGCCGCTGAAACATGTTTGCAAATAAATTCTGTTCAAAATTGAGGGCTCCTCTCTCTCAAATGTTATTGTTCTCAAATGATGTGATAATCTTCAGTATAGAGTGATAGTCTCGATTACTATAGATTAGACAATGTAAGTCAATAAAGGTCATTCTGTGAGCTAAGTTATGGCAAGGTCAATCCGTGCGTCAATTCTATTTCATGATCTGCCTCCTGTGCCTTGTTGTCATCGTATGAATGAAACTGTAAATAATATACTCTTGTACACTGAATCACGTGTGCGAATTGCAGATCTTATCTCAGTAAGGCAGTGGAAGCATCACGCAGAAAGCTATTGCAAAGAACTGGACACTCACAACTGACCGGCGTCATGCCGACTTTAAATTACGGGGCAGCCGAATCCGTCCGGTTGTTAACCACGATGGCGTCAAACACAAGCCCAGTACGGATGGTTCAATCTCAGATGTTAAGAGTGTTCAAGTGCCCCTGAAAAGGAATGTGTGTATAGACAAGCTAGCACTTGCATTCGATCCTGACTTCTTCACGGTTGGTATCATCGTATTTCAGAAGACGTGTCGTCCGTCGTCTTTTCTTGCTTCAAATTATTCTCACTTCTTTACAATGCGACTTGAATTAAGAAGTAAATTTATCGTTTTCAAATCAGTACCAAGACATTAAGTTTTGAAAAATGACTAATGGCAGCAATTCAAAGTCAATGAGGTCAATACATTTTGCCTACAAATAAAAATGTGATCAATAATTTGTCGACAATATTGCAAGTTAGCTGCAGGACTACCATGGTGTGGCACAACTTGGAAATACTGAGATGAGATAAATCTTCCACATATAATAAATGGCTTCATTTTCAACCTTAATAAATGTCTTTTTTCATTCTACAATAAAGATTCTGACCACACGCAGCAGACATTTTTGTTGCTATTCAAATCGCATGTCAGTCTAACATCATAGAGTTTTATTGTGATGAATTTTCCACACCATGGCCTGGAGGTCCTTGACATGATATGAAAGCGAATTCCACAAAAAAATTTCCATAAGTATTTCCAAAAATAATAATTCTATTCACATAATGTGAATTTCACAACTAATATGATATGGAAGTAGAGCGAATATTATTCAAGAACTTTTACCCGCTTAATTCCGAGTGGTTAATTCTTCATTCATGTAGAGGTGAAGCCACATAATGTCAATTTGCATTAATGATTAAAATCGAAATTCGAAGTAGGCTAAGTGTGAAAAATTTATCACAAAGATGTGGCCATCGGTCATGAGCTTTAAAATGCAATGCTCTTTTTGGAATTATGGATACTTCAGACTGAATGATGCTAATTGATTGCAGACATAACAGTAAATGGAATGCCACCTCCCGCATAGATTCTTTTCATAATCAGAACTGATTTCAGATATTTTGCATGCCTAAGCCGATTGATTATAAGTGAGAATGAAACCATTCCAATACATACAACTGAGACTACTTCCTTTAGTTGATTGAAACTGTCTCGACAAGTGTCGTTTCACAATCAATGAGATATTCATGCTTTCCATTTTCATATGCACTTTATTATATGTTTGCCTTTTCAATTTTGCATCTATAGTAGTGTCATTGTTAAACAGAAAATGCAAACACTTAGTGATAGACGATAACACAATCAAACTTGATTGCAAGCAAATCTATTTTTGAATCAGCACTTAATATGAAGCACACGACCAGCATTGAATTTCAACATCGCCTTCGTGGCGCAATCGGTTAGCGCGTTCGGCTGTTAACCGAAAGGTTGGTGGTTCGAGCCCACCCGGGGGCGAAATTTTGCTGTTTTGTTAAGTCTCATGAGGAAAATTATCGGGGAAATGTACATCCTCAGGTTTCAAACACCGACTCACACAAGTGAAATAAAAGTGATTCTGATAATACTTATTTTCCTTATTTATCTCAATAATAGACTTTCATCTTCTTCTCATGAATTTTGGAATTTGACCTATCTGCCTTCTTCGAATAGCAGCCACAGTTAGACCTACCATAAAAATTTTCATTCTGGCTGCGGCTATTGATCGAAGGCGGCTACTGTTAAGAGTTTCATCCGACTTATGGAAATTTTACAAAATTTTAACCTTTGTGCTCAGGATGGTATATATCGGTATCGAAAGTTGCTCTTCATCAAGTAAATTCATCTGGTAGGAGATGAAGCTCAATAGGATTGTATAGGATTCATAAGAATATCATTCATAAGCAAGATAATACACAGAACATTCAAATTCAATATACGACTCACTGGTTAGATCAGCTAATTTTTGCGGTTGATTTGAGGGCTTCATTGAGGGGTTGTTCAGCGCTATATTATAGGGTAGGTATGAATGAGGATAATGATATGATTCATAGACCCATATTCATAAAATAGAGTGCTCATATTAGAAATCGTGTTTCATCAAAAATCATCATACTAAATGGCAAAAAAGTATAGTCATCAAATCATACGAAGAGTGGCAAGATTCGGACCTTGAAAGTACTTAAAATAGGTTATGAATCTGATGTTCCAACAAGTCAAATAGCGCGATTTTTGGACGACATGGCCCTGTAGGGCGAATCGCCCCCTGTTCTGTATGAATTGGGTTAAATAAATTATTAATGGACATTTATGCAACGAACGATGCGAACCTATCTAATAAAAGAAGACCATGCCATAAAAAAGAATGCCTCACAAGAACAATATCTATTCATGGCGAAGAATATGAAGAAAAATGTGTCGGAATTTATTTGAGCATTCAAGCTAAGGGTTTCTTATCACAAAATCGGCATTCAGCTAATGAGAGGATGTGTGTTGAAGGAATGGGAATGAACAGAATGAAGAAAAAGTCCCAGCCGCTTTACCTAGACCCGTCTATGTACTTACATCTCGCGGATTTGGATGCAAGGTCTAGATGCAGAGATAAACACTACTAGACAATTTCAGATAGGCTTCCTGAAGATACATTTCAAATATCTAAAACTATGTAGATTGCAATGTTCAGTTGGAACCATAGAAAATTTTTTATCTGAAGTCGGCTAGAATGGAAATTACGGCATATCCGAAGGAACTAAGTTTGGGCATGAACGACCAATGAAAAGCTTAGAATTGCACATGTGACTGATTCTAATCCAATGATTCAGCCGTTGACAAGTGTATCTAAGTCAAAATGCGTGCGATTTTTGTGCCACTATTGTTTATTGCATTAAGATTTAATTCCATTCTAGAGGTTTTATTGTTATCCGTTTCTATTGTTGGCATCGAGTCCATAAAACTCGAGTACCAACCCAACTTATCTTTGAAGACCTGTACAATGTGAATAATGATGAGCAAGATCCTTTCGCGAAATCTAAATGCTATTGCAACATGAATTTGACTAAAATAACACAATCTCTTGTACTTGTATTTAAAGCAGAATAGCAGAATAGTGCGCATTTTGGTATACAAATAATAGATGAATCGGACATTTTTCTCTAAAGGAAGCGATAAATTGTTGAATATCAACAGATTAGAAAATCTACTTCATTGTCAAATCAAGTGTTAATTCAGAAAATGTAGATAAGATTGATGAAGAGCCATACATCAGATTAATTAGTATATTAAGACAAAGACAAAATTATGTAACCGTGAGAAAATTGAAGAATCATAGTGCGATAAAAAATAATAATCCGACATGCTATGAATTTACGGCAACAAGACTCAGTGGATAACGATCGATTAAACTGTTATCTGCCTATTTGCACTGTTGTAGTTTCATGAAGTAGGCGTCTTCGGTCGATGTCACAAACTTATCGTCATTTTGACAAGAACAGTAAACTGGTCGTGTACATGAACAATTTCATACCACTACGATATCATTCGAAAATTAATTTCGAAATATGGTGCAATGCATCGTCGCACGGCAATGCAAACACATTTCGAGAGACTTATTGTTTGCCTTTGAGTCATGGTGATAAAACTCGACGTATTTTTGACAAACACACATTTCGATATTTTCCCCTAAATCTAACTAACTTCTTCGAAGCTTAAGTCTAGAACTGAAACTGTGAACCTTCATCTACTTTCTTCTTTCAGCTCAATTTATTATGGGGAAGAAAGAGCTAGCTTCTGGAGGTCTGACAAAGTAAGTATATGATTGAATATGATGCTATTTTATTAATATAATAAAATCCTATTATTCAGTTGAGCAGTCAATGTAGCCAGCATTGATTGAAACAAACACCTTCCTTGTTTCGCATTTAGATAGCATATTATTTTGCTTAGTTGATCTGGCATGTCGTGAATACTAATAAAAATAATGAGCTTTATTACGGAAGTAGTCAGATAGAGAATGTGCGTGTTGTTACTTCATAATTTTGTTCGATAATCTAGTTCCACTGCTTTCTCCAATTTCTTTGGATTCTTTGCTGTTACAGCAACCATATCTTACTGTATTCCGCGTCCTATAATACATGTACACGTATGTATATTGGTAGATCATCTTCCTATATCCTTGCCATGTAGCTGGTGGGATGGCTACATGCACCTGTCAAGGGTAGGCACAACAAAATGCCGTTTTTTAGTGTAAAAAAGGCCAAGTCTATGACGCCACCATTGCATGCATGCTGAATTTTTCACAGTTGTACTTTTGGTATGAAAATCTTCAACGACTCATTCTCTAAGTGAGTTACCCTAAAAAATTAATCATTGGAAGGGAAAGAATATTTTTGTTTTTCACTTTATGTGATATTCGTCGAAATTAGAAGATAATAAAACAGGAGTTGAGATGTTATTAGGCTGTCGTCATATCAGATTTATAATTGCCACTGCTTTAGACTTCGATGTTATATAAGAATAACTTGTTCATGTCAATTAGCATCCGCAATTAGCAGAGGATTTTATGTTATGCGATTAATTTTTAGAGCTTGTGATCCGACTGAAATTTTTAACCTAATGCATTTTCATATTTCGACAATGCACTGCGTTTTTCTCAGAATTGAATGTCGTTAATAGACAAATGACATTATGAGAAATATATAAGGAATGCATAACACAAGCTGTTTTCAAAGTCTTGTCGCATTCATGCAACATGAATTCTTTTATGCATTAGTGTTGGAAGATTTTATTGAATTAAATTTATCAATTTTATTAGTAAATAGGTTTAATAAATGTGCTATTCATTTGCACTAGTCATGGTCCAGCTCCTGATCAAAGTTTTGAATAATCCGATTTAGTCATTCAAATTTATTTACTAGGGAGGACCAAGTAGTATTCTGCTCCTCTTCTTCAATCCTTAAGCATTAACACAAATAAAAATCAATTCACAGATGCATCATATTAAGCATATGAGCTTTGCAATGGTGTTATTTATTTGATCTAACTCGTTCATCTCCGTATTACAAGTGAAATCATATATCATCAAATTTGACAAATTCTGAAGCACTACAGAATTTTTGTTGTAAATGCCCTTAGTAATTGATCTTTATTGCGCCAAACTGTTGAAGGTGCTGAATAATCAAGTTTCGGTACAAAAAGATGGTGATATAATTGATTTGTTCTCAATGCAGGTGCATGAATTTTTAAAAGAGATTTCCTTTAAAAATTGGCCGCTCCAATGTATCTTTGAAATGATATACTACGAATGGCTTTAAACACCTTTAAATGTACCTACAAAGAGGAATGACAGCTACAAGATTCAAGTTTTGAAGTGATCAAGAAAAATGCAGAATTACCAATTATATTTGGCATTTGGTTGATTTAACTTCTAAGATCTCAAACACCCATGCCACGTCTATGGTATGATAGATGTTCGTGACATGATATTTCATACTCATGGCAGAAATGAAAACGGTTCAGTTACTCGTGATCGTTGACACGTCTATGTACGGTATATCTCAAATACCCGTGACCGCGTACGATAATAAAATCATATCATCGTAAGTTATTGCGATCACAGAACTCGTATGTCATTGATGCATAAAGCAGCATTCAAACAGTGCTTTTATTCCGACCTTTAATTCAATGTTGATATGATATTCATAATCCATCCATAATCGCAATATCGGGGCATCATACTTTAATCTGGATTCATGATCCATGGATCCATGCATTCAGCATCGGCTTCTACATTTGTTTAGTGGTTTTAATACATGAAAGCCAAAATGTAGCAAGATCTATCAATTTTTGTCATTACTACTGCTGCATGTTTTTCTAATAATATAATTAATTCATTATACCTATAAAGAAATAGGGAAATACATGTAGGTTATTGATGCCCTGCCCACCCTTTATTATTGATCTTATGCTTTATTTTCTATGTCACGTGTTTAATAGGCCGGACCCAAAATATATGCACTGCAAAATAAGATAAAATAATGAAGCAATACAAAATGTTTTAGGAGTAAATCGCCTTAGAATTGGAATTTTTACACTCATTTTGAATAAACCTTGTTGAAGCTTCATTTCTAAGACATTTCGGGTTTCTAGATTCATGTACTAAGGTCAAAGCCTTTCAAGCGTGAGCTAGCTTTGTACCTTCTAAGATTAATTATTCAGCATTTTTAACGGAGCATTCTGTGCCTCGTGAACAAAGGTACCGGAATGTACTGGACCCACAGTGAAAATGTCACGGCTCAGTCGGGTCAGCCTCCTGACAAATGATCTGCTTCATTCGCTAAGAAAACATCAGATGAATGACCCACGACCCGTCACCAGTGTCCATCTGCGACTTATAGATGCACAAAAATTGTACATTGGAAATCGATGCTCTTCGTTGGAAGTTATCATGCAAATTGTATGCAAAAATAGTGGTGAAATTCAGATGTTCGAAATAACTTTCCTTTCAAAACAGCCCGTGAAAATGACTTTTCAGCAATCAAAATCCAAAGACTCTTGGAGAAAATTTTAAAAATGCGCTAGAGTTGCAAGTTGCAAATGCTCCACGGTCTAGTTTTTAAAAAGACACCAGTAAAGATACGACAGATGGGTCAAAGGGCCCACTCTGAGTATGGGCAGGATTTAGAGGCTGAAGGAGGCTAAAAAACAATATAGGCCTACTGGTAAAGTCGGAAAATTAAAAAACTCAGTATTTCACAATAGCATTTTTCTTCTTTTTTTGGGAAGCTCATAGTGAAATACTGGGATTTGTTAGATACTTCCCAATTTTTTTCTAGCATAAGTTTCTGCTTCTTTGAAGATTAGCCTATGATTTTGAAAATATCTTCGATTTTGATTAATTATACATTACGACGAATTCTAGCAATCAGGCAATGGAATTTTACCCTTTTGTTTTATAACGAGTCAATTTCATTTTTTGTGTTATCCCTTGATAAAAGGATCGCATCGATTCCTCAAGTATATCGGTAAATAAATGAATAAATATATCCAAGGTGACGTACAGATGGCATAGTGATCACTGGTGACTGACTTCAATACCGTGGTAATTGCATATAAGTCAATTCAAATTCCTCTATCGCTTTACATTAACATCATACATTGAAAGAAACCTATTCTGGTATTGAGGTTCGGCAATAATTAATTTTTTTCCCATTTGTAATGAAAATCATAGCAGACATGTCGTAGAAGAGAGACGTAAATTTTCCCTTTGTGCATCTATATGCGTGATATACTAGTAAAGTATTTTAAGGAGGAACTGCTTAATCATCAAGAATTTGATTTAGGAAATGAAATTACCACTGTGTCTTTAAAACGCACCAACACATTTCTCGATCGCCCATCTGGAATGGGCTTAAATAAATCGTTCAGCAAAACAGGTTCTACATTATCACAAAGATGACTCAGAAAGCGATGGAGGCATCATGCTCACTTTTGAGTTACGTAATCACAGGTGCATGATGACACCATTTTTTACAAAGTTGAGAATGAAAATGCACAAAAATCAATGAATGGATGTTAAACATTTATATAACATTAGAATCCTGGTTTGTTATTTGTTATCAGGCTCAATTCTTAGTTTCTCCTACTGGGGAAATTCCCTATTAAAACGATGCAATGTTGCAAATGCAACTTTCTCAGGTAGAAAGTTATGCTCAGATACTTTTTATACTGTAATCTGAGGATCTCTCCGTAAATATCTTCCGATCATTATTTTGCTTTAATAGCAAAGGGATTTTACTCTGCTGTCCTGAGCGGTCTGGAATTCCTGCTTGATTTGCTGATTACGAACTCTACAAGACGTCTAAAATCTTTCTACTAGCGATGTATTTTAGCAACAAGTGTTCTCTTATGGCTAAATTTTCTTATAACGAAATATATGTGAACTGATCTGATCGCTTAAAACATCCACGTTAAGTAGAATACATTCGTAGCCTGTTGCGTATGTATTAAGAGTAATGCATGCGTGCGCGCTGATTGTCAAACATAAACTGCAATGCGACGCTCACACAACGTCATCGTCATAGCCTGTCAAGTGCTTATTTATTGTTACGCGACCAAGGCTTTTGTGTTAAAGCAAATCTCATAGACTGCAAGTCCAGAATCTCCCATTGTATTTTTATCTTTAATGATAGTATAATCAGTCCATTGTTATTTTCATCACCAATCGTCGTCATCAGTGAAGATTCCTCGTACCAGCGATTCTAATTGATAATAAACTTGTGCAATCTTGTTCGAAAGGGTTTTTCTAAAATTTCAGCGTCATGACCATCTCCTACTCAAAATTCATCTCATCTGGACAGCATGGAGTCTTCGTTCGGATCCTGATGATGTAAGTTTCTACCTATTTCCATATTTATCAATTCTCTAGCACTTTGTGCTTATTGGACCTTATTTTTCTTATAAATAAACTTAAACAGCAATTTCGCTATTTCACAAAAAAGTGTGGGACAGAGGATATATATCAATAATGGTTTATTAATGCCATTATCTAAAAATCAATCTACAATTAATATAGGGTGGCCCTGAATTAACCAAACCCTATTTGAAGTTGAAAACCATCGAGTTATCTCAGGCGAAAATGAACTTAAATAATTGTTATAGCTAACTGGATGGTCCGGACGAAGTCTATATCTTTCAATTTTGCTTCATGAGCTACGGAACCAATTAATATGAATTTAAAGAGTTTGTAAAGAGACTTCATTTTCTGACATAGTATTTATTAACCGATGGAGTCATCAACATTGAAACTTCTGTAAACCATGGAACTCCACAATCTAGAAGTCATCAGTAATAAGGAGCGCTACCAAGCCATGTTGCTGATAGCAATCAAGGATACATACCGTACACTTCTACCAGCATTGTCTGCACTTGAAAGTTTAAAGTCGCTTGTACGTGTATCTATCAGCGCACTAGCAGCGTGTTTTAGTCGAACTAATGTATGCATTAAGCCATTTATTGCATCCAAAGAATTTTGGAAAAATTATTTCATGTATAAGACATTGTTTTCACATATGCTATTTGACACTGGAAGAACGTGTTCATGCTATTCAAAGTCGCTATTTGTCGAGAATTTTTTAAGATATGTGACTTATTTTGAAGATTTTCCTGAGATTTTGGACCACATAGCGTGGTCGGATGAAGAATGCTTCAAACTAAACGAACGACTAAATCGACATAATTGCGTCTGTTAGTCTGAATCTAATCTACACGAGATATTGCAACAAGAGCTCAATTTCCCGGGTGTAGTTGTTTGGGGCGTCATATAGACCTCCGGATTATTCGGTTCATTTTATTCGTCGAATGATGCATACCTACAGGTTAAGTGAAAAGTTTCAACTTTGGCAAAAGAAAATATGGTAAATTTCTAGATTTGCTAGTCAATTCAGTGTCTCTAAGTAATTCGTTTGTATAATTTCAGTGGCCATGTAGGTCTTTTTCTAAGTACAGCCATAAGTTCTTTCCGTTTAACTCGCGTATTTTATCGAGGTTGATAGAAACTGTTTGTCAATTCAATGATGTATTATGCAACATGAAAACATTGAAGATGTACTGTGAAGCATAGATGTATGTAGGAAATGATAAATGCAATAATGATATAATTAAATTAACCAGAGAAATGTAGGATTCAATGACGTAAACAAGCCGTAGAACATAACGATATCAAATGCATTTGGTTGGTTTTTAAAATGTACAGTAGTACATGCCGGTTGCCTTTACTTTTATTACCTTACCAAGTTCTATGTGTATGCTATCCTTTTTACCTTTGTCCGTCGCCAGTACGGCTTTCTTCAAGGAGCGAGGCCGGGAATAAAACTCCCACATAATAAAGAGCACTCTATGGCTGCTATGAATCTGTGCGTCTTCCGAGTTCTACTCGGTTTCTCCAATTGTCCGACAGGTTAAAAAACACATGCTAATCCAATGGGAAGAAGACTGAGGTTTCGGTGAAATGGAATTCATCTGTGTTTTTCTTATTAACTGATATTTGCTAAATCTAGAGCTATAAATTGTGGCATTGAATGTCTTAGGTCATCTTCTGTCATGCTTCTGATTGCTGCTGCACGTGAGAATGTGGTCAAAAATTAGGTTTCAACGGAAATTTAGTCAAAATGCTATGTTTGCTGAAAGTAAGATAATGCTTGCTAAGTCTAAATGTGTTTACCTTCATATAAAAGCTGCAATTGTACGGCATAAAGTTCTACTTGGTTTCTTCAATTGTCCGACAGGTTAAAAAACACATGCTAATCCAATGGGAAGAAGACTGAGGTTTCGGTGAAATGGAATTCATCTGTGTTTTTCTTATTAACTGATATTTGCTAAATCTAGAGCTATAGATTGTGGCATTGAATGTCTTAGGTCATCTTCTGTCATGCTTCTGATTGCTGCTGCACGTGAGAATGTGGTCAAAAATTAGGTTTCAACGGAAATTTAGTCAAAATGCTATGTTTGCCGAAAGTAAGATAACGTTTGCTAAATCTAAATGTGTTTACCTTCATATAAAAGCTGCAATTGTACGGCATGAAGGCATTATGGCTCTGGACTTATAAGTCTTTTATTAATCAGAGAAAACATAGACAAAATCACTTTACTGAAACCTCAGTCTGATTCCCGTTGTAGGATTTTTACATGTGTTTTCTTTTATACTGTCTGACATGAAGAAGAACCTGGTAGAATTCTTAGTAGCCATCAGGTTATATGATTTCGCAAAAGTTTCATTTTCGACCTCGCTCCCGAAATAAACTTGTACTGTCGATCGGACTGAAAAATGATAGCATTTATTTTGAGCAAAATTTACTTTAAAAAGCAAAGTATATCTGCGACTGATGTCTACAGTATAACAAACCAGCCAAATGAATTTCACAATGTTTCGTTCCTCATCCTGTTCACGCAAATCCTTAGTTTAGTACACACATTAACATTTAAATGCGGACTGCGCTGTCCATGCCACCTCCGAAGCACTTCGAACTTCGGAGTGCAAAGGGGATGTCGACCAGATGAAACCAAATACTTGTATTATCCCAATATGTATAATGACTTGAGTAGGACCAATCGCTTTGAGCGGACAATTTGAAAAGTACACACACATTGTCACTGAATCTAAAATCGATAACATCAAATATACTCCTACTTCAATGGAAATCGATGCGTTTGATAAAATGCGGTAAAATTCAATAATTTCTTGGGAAAAGTTGGAAAATGCGCTTAGTTTAAAACTCGCAAAATCATAAAGCTTGGGGACGGAAGTTAAGCTTTAAAAGGACATGACCACCACACAATTAACCAACGGGCTTCATTAAATAGGACTACAGTTAAAAGACTATATTTTAACTATTATACAATTAAGGTCACAGATAGAACCTTTTCCATCGATCAATTTCAAGATTATCATTCTGTAATTTATTATGATAACATTGGAGTGACATACATAATAATGTTTCATTTTGTATATCATATTATATATTCAACTATGCTTTGCCATGTCCTTGTTGCCGATCATTATACATTGCAAGTAGGATAAATCACACCGTCGGTCTTTTCAAATAAAGTCATATATCAAAATTTGCTGGCAAATTGAGAAAGCGTGTTTTTCAGTTTAACTCTTTAATGAATATTTTGATATAGTTCATAAATTGCATTCATTATATCTTCATGATGAAAACTAAAATAGGCAAAGTATATTTTGATTAAAAACATATTGTTTTTATTATAAACATTTTAGAATATGGTATTATTTTATTATTGAACCCTTTTCAGTAAGAAACTAAGCCATTTTATTCAATTTAATTCAGGTCAAGCTTGTCGTGAAGTGTCAGTTTAATAAGCTTGCTTACTCAGTGTCGCAGACTAATTCATCCGATCAAAATATGCATTGTCTATTAGATACTACTTAAATTACAGCATTGTTTAATGGCCATCACCGAGGTTGAGATAAGTGATGAGGAACTGTCAACCAATGTAAGGGATCGGTGATCATAGAGAAAACACTCTGTGAAAGAAATAATTTTAGACGAATCAGCTAGGCTCTCAGAAAAACTTAGTTTGCTGAGAGCTTAAATTCGACAGAGACCTTGATGATTATTCGCTGGCTTGAAAAGAAGAAATACGTAGTCATGGAATTGTGTGGATGCATACAAACCGCGAATTTCTAGTATACAGCATGCAGCATGGTATTCAAATGCACTCTTGTGTCTGTAGCACCGGTAAAATAGATTGTTTTGACAAACACAGAATTTAACATCATAAATTGAAAAAATACATTATTTCAACTAAAAGGAAAATAAAAATCAGTCCAACAGAAATCGCAATTTAATATATTTATTACTTTCAAGATTCGCTAGAATTGCTAAGAAACGCATACGAAGAAAAAGGGCGCGGCTATGTGCCATTTTTTGAATTATCAAAGTCATTATCTGTTATCATAAACAATTCTAAGGCACATGTACACGACTTCACACACACTTATGCGCTTTCCCTATTTCTATGGAACTGAAAATTACAGTGATGAATCATGACAATTCGTTTGTCATTTTCAATAATTATGTAGTCTTATTTGATGTCGAAAAGTGCATCATTCATCATGTGATGTAAACTTCTACCCATTTCTAGATGCAAATTTGAATAATAAAGCTATCCAAATATAAAGTGAAATCATATCAAAATCTACAAATTCCAAAGTCTATTCGTAACATTGTAATACGGATGCATAAGATGAAACAAATGAAAGACATGAAAAATTTACAACAATCCAAAATTTAACATGAGTTAAGTGAATTTGTCATGATAGATTTCCTCAAAGATTAAGCAAAAATTCTTACCTTTGTAAGTTTTCTCATTAAATACAGTGATGAGATGCAGAGAAATTAGTGGATGCGTATTATAAGATAGGCTATCTGTGAAAAGTCAGATGAAAATCAAAAAGCATTCTAGACTCCCTATTCTTATAATGTTACTGAGAGTGACAGGCTAAGTCTTTATCTGAAAACTATTTATCAAGCTTAAAAGAAATCGCAATTTGCTGACAATCTAGATTACATGTATAGTCTGTCGAGCATGTACAATAATCGCTCATACCCTTCTGAACCCTTTCATGTCAATAGGTACAGCACTATTACTGCGAAGCCTTCGGTCTGATAGAATAGAATCATATGCCCTTTACAGTATTGTAATGGAGTATTTGATGGATTGAGATATATGAGATTTGATGGAGCATGTTCCCTACAGAATGTGTTATTACTTTATATGAACGTGTAAAAGCTTCACCTTGGAATTGCATGTATAATCTGATATTACTTTTATAATGTGTCAAGTACTATACAAGAGATTCCCGTGCTGTTCTCCCTAGTAAGAATACTCAACTATAGACTGCTATTGACAAGATACTGATATAAAAGTAGTTTCGATTCAATCCGCATGCATGCATGCCCCGATCATACTGATAGCCATTAGAACTTTTGCTGAGCATCGCTGAGACGTGCGAATTTAAATAGTTAATTCAGAATGCTGATACGGAATCGGAAGCAGATTTACAGAATTTATGATAGAGATTCCCTTTATAGCTAATTCAATCCATAAGAAAAATTAAGTAGTGAATACCCAACTGTCATGGAAACTGTGATTACATTTTATGCGTTTCAAATATGTCTGTCAGGAATACATTTGCTTTGTTTCCGAGCTTCCGTCGACATTGGATTTTGATGAAATAGTAAGGCAATGAACAAACATTCTGTTCATAAAGTTGATTACGCATGCCTATGTTATCTGTCACAGCGAATCCAAATGAGTAACTGTCGACCGCTACCCGTAATTCGTGTAGTCACACAAGTATAAAATTCACTTAAAAATTATTTAAGTTAATAAGACCAGGATGTAAACCCTGTCTGTGTATTGATAATCATTTCAGTTACGAAATTAATCTGCATGTAAACCAATGTTGCTAGATTGAACGAAGAATCTTGTAAGCGAAACCTGCAATCGATGTAGATTCCTGCCACTAGGTGGCAAATTGCAAGTTATTTTTCCAAAATGACCTTGCATGTACATAGAAACGATTGCAATCGTGAGCATACTAAGTGTGACAACATCGTTTTCGATATGCATGCATCGCTCTAAGATTGCCGGACTTAGATGTTTGTCACTATAGCATGACATACCTTAGACGTAAGAACAGTTGCACCCTCTGTCTACTTTGATTTCTCATACCGGTATATTGATTTGGAGTGCTTCGAAAGTATTTACGATCTCTGATCGGAAGGTTCCCTCTATCTGGTCTACCGTAGGTCATGCAACTAAAAGTTATTAAGCGGTGTTTTTTCAAATATACATGTATAAAACTTGAAATCTGATCAATCTGATTCAGCGGTAACAGCAATGGGATCTCTAGAAACATGATTTTTCCAACATCCACTTCTAACAGTCTTAATTCATTTTTCTAGTTAGATGCGGAATAATTGAGAAAGAAAGTCAAATTTGCTGCTTTCTTTCATGTCTTAATGACTTTATTGGATCTTATGCATGTAGGTTAAGAATATTTCAAATAATGTGTAAGAGAAATCGCTCAGTTATAGTATAGTACATGTAGAATCAGTGACATTTCAAGTCGACGGCATTGAAACGTAAAACGCACTATAATTGGATAAGGTGTGTCAGCGATATTCGCATTTTGTTTGAGACAAAGTTTCAGACAGACATTAGATTCGAGTTCCCAATTTTTGAATGGCTGGGGACCAATGATATCATCAAATACATCTGAGTACGTTTTTGGTATGACACGAAACAAGCATGAATGAATGAATAAAATTATGTGCATAATTCGCTATAGAAAAAGATGCATGCGTTGCTGAAGTTACTATTAACCAAGAAACTGTTAATTTCTATTGTGTTGGGTGAGCCTTTTAGACTGTCCTCTATAAATAAATATAAAAGTTGTCGAGATAATTTGATGACGTGATCTTTTCCAACAGTCGGATCTAAAATCTTTTTAATCAACTGAACATTTTATCTAAATCGCCTCACACTGTTTAAATTTTTTGAGTATTGTTTTTTATGCTTCATTATTATTATTCTATCATTTTTTTTAATGCGGCTCCATCTGTTGTAGGCCTACGTAGTCTCATTCGGGGAGCAGCACTACGACAGCAGACAACTAGTAAAGAGATGCCATGCTTTCGTGGTTCATTGAATTCATGTACTATAAATGGGAGTCAGAGGTTGAATCACAAAAGAATAGCCGGACTTAAAGACTGACTGGAAGCTCCATCTACCAAACATTTTACATTAAACTATACAGCACATATGCTCTGTCTTATGACAAGCCCGACGCATTATATTGAAACTATGACTGCTCAGCAACATCCGCAGATCAACATGCAAGTTTGTTCATTTATTATAGGGTTGTCACTAGGATGACCATAAGTTAACAAGATAAAAATCGGTTAAAATAAGGTTTGAAAAAGTGACGCTAGGTTAAAATTGAGGAAATGTCGAACATAAGCTGCGATATTTTCTTAAAGAGTATTCTATTAATGAATTTGTCATTCTCTGCGATGGTACGGGACTGATTTTGACACGAGCGAAATCAGGTGTTTCTGATGAAGGTTTGACTCAAGAACTAATTGACATATTGAGGTATCGTTCCTTAATCGAGATTATAAAAAAGGCCGAATCTAGCACCTACAGCATCAGAGCAGCTATTTCTGATCCTAGCTCTCTCTCCTTCAAAGACGATGAGTGCAAGATAAGATCATACTTGGATGTTCGAATTACAAAAAACGACATTTCTCGGATAATTTCCCACTCAAGAACTGATATATCTCCTCTCATTTATAGATTGTTAGAAAACTGACAACCGACTTTTTCCGCAGTCGAAAGAAGTTTCTCAATCTTGAAGAACATACTTCGGAAAGAGAGGCATTTTCTTCCGAATAATCTTGCATATCATGCCATGTTGACTTTCAATAACAGTTGAAGAACCTTTTCATTATCTACGTGTATTTCGTGTTTGTATTGTGAAATAAGCATTGCGTTCATTCATTGCTTCTATAATATTTCCTTCATGGACCGCATTTGGAATATTTGCAAAATCAACGGGGATAATTAGGAATGACCTCTATGCATTAGATTTATGATAAATGGAGTGTATTTATAAGGTTAAAATATGGCAAAAATTTTCAAAAAATAAAGTTAAATTTACGTTTATTCGGTTAAAATCATGATCACCCTACTATGCACCCAACTATTTATTGTATCTTTGAAAACTTGAAATTCTATCGCACAACAGTTTTTTACTTGAAATGAGCATTTATGGGAGGCTTTATCTTCTATTGTAATACTTAATAATGCATCATTATCCCTGCAAATTCAGAATTTTCATTTTCATCATTTTCTTTGTTTCGCTTAACCCTCAAAACAAATAGAACTTACTTTGAATTTGACCAATGTTGGTCATTTCAACTACCCAAACCAATCGAGAACCCAACCTCACACTAGCAAAATATACTTGCAATCTTATATCCCGACATTATTTTGAATCTTTCTATTTTTATTGGAAAATAGATTAAACAAGATGGAGTAGAGTATGATAGAGATGTGTTCATTTCAGACGAATAAGTATTATGCACATACATACAGAAATTTCACATGAAAATGTAGAGGGTCCATGTAGTGTGATATATCAGCTACTCAATATCACTCCAATAGTAGGCCAATACACACGTTATGGTTTTAGAAGCATCATGTTGTAAAGACTCTAATTATACTGAGAAAAAATCGTCAAGTTATCAATCATGTACAACTTATTTTCGTTTGAATGCGATCACCTATCCGCCTACTCAGAGGTACTCAACAAATCAATTGAAGAGTATAAATTCAAGCACAAATACTTGATAAAGCATGTCACTGATAAGACATTTTACTGATTCACATTCAAACAGGAATTTTATCGCACAAAGCACAGTTCCTTTTGTACTTTAATCAATAGACTTTGATATCTACGTATGGCTGAGGCGATCCTGATGTACATAAGAAAAGCTTTTAGCACGGAGCAGTTTCAAAAGCATCATTGATCTTTTTTGACCTACAACAAAAACTCTAATGGTAAATGAATATGCTTACTTTATACTGTGCAACATTTTTCTTGACTGAGCACCCACTTCGGTGTGGTAGAGCAAATTTAAGTGTATGTTCTTCGAAAAGTAACTATTCACACTTTATTTATAACAACTACTGGTGTATGCATTCGCTGCAAAAAAATTATCAATTTTCAAGTCGGATTCAAAATATGTTGAAGAGCTGTCAAAAAAAACAAAAGTTTCGCAAAATCGTTTACTTAAGAATGGATTGCTGATTAGTCTTCATTGGCAACTCTCGTTACTGGTGCATTTTGGAAACTGAACAGGCAAAGTACAGTAAGTGAAGAGGTATTGAGGTAGCAGCAAAGTAACGCTTTTAGGATGATGATTTTTTTGATTTTTATTCGTGACTCCTGTACTGCGCTGGGTGTTAAACTCTGTGACGATATTCAATTTACATGCAATTTACAGATAATTAGTTGACTAAGAGTAAAGACAATGATACAATTAAAGTGTAGAAACTTGCAGATTTATTATTCCTGTGGTTAACAACTTCATATGTACAAGTATAAAACAAATACATTATCTGGAACCAATATACCAATATTGACTAAAGTGTGTATTATGCTTTCAAACTATCCGTATATTTGGTTATTCTGTATACTTCAAAATAGGGCTGTGCATTGGTCGCACCATGCGCTTGTTCGCATTTATATGCTTCTTCTCTAGCATCATAAAAAAACTGAATGCTGGAACTAATTTCTTGCTGTTTATTAAGAATAAGAACTAGACCTGCGGACATGGGCTGGCAAGATGATAGTTAATTGCACCTCTCAGCAAAAGAAGACAAAAAATGCCTACATAAGCCTAGAAGAATGCAAGGCTTTTCAACCAAAGGCATACCGTAGCTCAAATTGAAATCTTATTGAATGTTTTGAATTGAAACTATCGTTAAACAAATTGAAACTATCGAACTGAATATAAAAGAAAAAGTAGGAAAATATGCAAATTGCTAACGTAGGCTACTTGAAGTTCTTCATCGGGACCACTGATCAGATACCTGACGGTGAAATTTCAAGTGTGACCACACATAGAAACGTTATCACAACTATCAACAAAAAATAAACAATTGCAAAATTATTTGCTGATGGACGGGTTCTTATATCGGCAATAAGTGAAGCTCTCATCAACTCTCAGCCCACCTGCAAAAATTAATTTTGGCAGTGGCTTGTCAGAATAATGTGCAGGAGTTCTCTTATCAGTTCTCAAGTGTGACCGTGTTACTATCAAATATCGGCATGAAAGGAGGTCGGCTATCTCATGTGCTCCGCACAGCAAAGCCAGAATAAACAAACGTAGAACAGTCTGTTGTACAGTCCTCTGCTTGTTCAGTCATTCTAGATATTTCAAGATGCCAGTCCGAGCGTAGCCTGAACCATTCCAAGCCGTACTGACGAGCCCTTCCGTGTACGACTGCCAAGGAATTTTTGTGTTTAAATTGTTCAAGTCTGAGGACAGCTTCCTATTCTATGTCCACGGCTCACTCTGAAATCTTTGTCATAAATAAAATAATTGCTAGAATCTAAAAAAATGAAAAAAATGCATAATACAGAATTTGATGTCGTTGGAATCACAAATGCAAATTCATTATTTTTAACAATGATTCTGCATGTGATGCTTCTCTTCAACTGATTAAGTAGAAGCATAGTATACAGGCCAACGGGGTGGGTGCACTGGACCCCCTTCAGGTCAGAGGGTGTAGAAACTCCCATCAAAAAGTTTACTTTCAAATTAAACAATTTTGTGCATATCTACGATGGAACGTAGCGAGCAAAAATTTATTTATTGTACATGTATGCATCATGCTCTTAAAAGTGCATTGTGCAAGAAGACCGCAAAATGCGATTTTTATTACTTTTACATGATCACGTGTGACTGGTTGGTCTGTATGAACAACGCAGCATAAATCAATGATCAAGATGAAAGATATCATTATATCACAGCTCGAGTCCAAAAACAGACTGTTGACAACGTTTTAACAACAGTAATGGATGCGTTTGAAAAAATGTCCAGAAAAATGGATTCAAAATGGATGTTCAAAAATTGATGATGTGAAAAATATCAGGTCTCTGGGGGTCACAGCTGAGTTGTTACTCTTCCTGATATGCTTGCTCTATGGCTTAGACGTTTCGCATGATATGTGTTTTTAATACTAGTAAGATAAGCTGCCTAAGCTTGTGTTGAGACAAAAGTCGTCAAGTGAACTGGATGTAATGTGCAGTTACATTTTTATATATAATATTAGTTGTCTTAATGTATACAAGCATACATGTATGTCAATTCATGAGCACATGAATAAATGCAAAAATATAAGTTGATAATATGTGCTTTCAAGTTGTGTGAAACAGCAACTGCTGCCCACCAAAAGGACCTGACTCATCAGCTGAGTGCCATCCGTCACCGAGATTTCTACCCATTAAGCTCAGTATCTATCAGGATGTTGGGTCCGCAACACCTGGTTGCGCCAAGGTCCATAACACAAAGTTTCTATCTTCCTCCGCCTTTTGCACTGAACTTATTGAGGGTGATCTTTACGCTTTTAACAGCGCCTTCAGCAAGAAATTTCCTCACCGATGGAGCAACGAAACCGCAGCATCCCACTTCAACGGGCATGAGCTCACATTTCCACCCTTGCTTCCGAATCCCTTCGGCAGCTAAATTCTCTAGCCTCCGGCAGCTATACGTGGTGTGATCCAAAATGTCCCGGACTAACCTACTTGCAGATAACCTGTGATAACGAATACTACTTCAGATGTAAATTTAGGTCTTTAAGGCATGAGAAATATGGTTGCCGAAATTTTTCCGGTCAGTTTTCTATTTTTAAAAAATATTTTTACATTTTAACATGAATTTCTGTATTTTCTGAATTGATCGAGATCCGATTTGTCTTATTGTTATAGTTAGATTGATTTTGATTTGTACCTTATTTGACGGATATCTTTGCCATGAATATTGCACGTCTTTTGTTAATTGCTTCATGTGTTACGATATCAATCAGTGAAGTTCATTCAGCACGCATTCATTAAGAAATCCGTGTCAACGATGGTTCTTTGTTCTATCAGTTTTCATGATGGATGTGACAAGCGTGTCTTCAGTCGAATATCGCAGTGTGATACGATACCTCCTGATCCGCGGCTTCGCTAATGGTGACATTCTAAAGGAATTAAGCCTGGCATATGGAAGCAAAGCTCCATCGAGAACTACTGCTTATTTCTGGATAAGCGAATTTAAACGCGGAAGACAATCTGTGGAGCAAGATTTTTCAACTGTTGGTCGGCCGCAGGAGATTCCGGAAGAGAAATCGAGTCAGTGCGATGAAGTGATTACAGCACACAGAAGGATAACCATCCGTGAGTTGTCAAGAGAGTTGCGAATCAGTTATCACTCCTGTCATGACATCATCGAAAGACTTGGATATCGCAAACTGGCATCACGTTTCGTACCGAAGTTTCTGTCACCTGAAATGAAGGAGAACAGACTTCTGGCAGCACAGTCAAATTTGGATCTCCTCGAAATGCACGGAGATCAGTTTCTGAACTGCATCCTTAGAGAGGATGAAACACCTTTAAGTTTGTATCTGCCTCAAAGTAAGCGAGAATCTGCAGAGTGGCGAAAATCAGGCGAGTCTGCCCCTTTGAAAATGCGATCCGGAACATCACATCGCCGGTCGTTGATGCTGACGGTCTTTTGGAACGCTTCGGGAATCCAACTGGTTGACTTTGCGGATAAAGGAGTAAGAATCAATAGCGAATATTATTCCAATCTGTTATCTGAAGCGAGGAAGAAAATAAGAAAGCCACGAAACATTCCCCTCTACTTGCTTCATGACAATGCTCCGATTCACACCTCGCAGGAGACAACCAATGCCTTAACGAGAAACGGATTTCAACTATTGAGCCATCCTCCTTATTCACCTGACTTGGCCCCAAGTGACTTCTATCTGTTTAGATTCCTCAAAAAGCATCTTCGTGGACACCATTTTGAATCGCCAGTTGAACTGCGGGATGCAGTTACTGAGTTTTTTGATTCTTTGACACCGGAATTTTTTCATAAAGCTTTTTGTGAATTGAGACTTCGTTGGCAAAAAGTGACGAATGCTAACGGCTCATACATTGAAAAGTAAACTGTTTTCTGGAACAAAACATTTGTTTTTCCGTTAATTATTAGTCAGGTTATTAGTGATAGCTTAACTGTCAAGTTAATCTAAATATATTAATTCTAAATCGCTAGAATTTATAGGAAAATCTTGAAATTCAGACAAAAATGTTTGAAAATTTTGAAAAAATAGAAAACTGACCGGAAAAATTTCGGCAACCATATTTCTCATGCCTTAAAGACCTAAATTTACACCTGAAGTAGTATTCGTTATCACAGGTTATCTGCAAGTAGGTTAGTCCGGGACATTTTGGATCACACCACGTAAGTTCTTCATATTTCGCAGCTTTCCTCGTATGGGCATCCTCAACATTCTCTTCCCGGGGAGCGGTTAGCTCGCCCATAATCATTCTCTTCCCTACCGCATCGATCAACACTAGGTCAGGCGTTGGTCAGATAGGTACAACTCATCTAGCAGCTGTCTATCCACTCGAACTTCCCGTTTCCGCGGAACAGATCGAGACGCACGAGGAGACTTTCGTCTCTTTGTTTGACCAGTCGGCACAATTTCCGTTACAGACCTAGAAGGCATCACTGCATCCGAGACTGCTTCCACAATCTCTTACAGGACCAAACCGTGTGACTGTGCGTGTACCATCCTCTCTGCAGTGCCACGTGACAACCAGAGAGGATATGGCGAAGATTGGCATACCTGCCACACAAGTGACAGTGAATGTCCGTGCGGATTCCCCAACATGCCAAATTAGCGGGGTTGGAAACACATCATAGGTCCATTGAAGCTCCGCTTCAACGGCCAATAGCCCATGTTCCATCAATCGCTCGAAGAGATCTTGCAATCTTCAACTTCCCAGTTAAGCCATCTTCCTTGCTGCCCCTGCTGCACTCTCAGGGGAAGTCTCTTCTCTTCTTCCAAGGTTCGCACCTCATTATCTCGTAGCTTCCTTCTTTGGTCACCTTCTCTCATTTCTGACCACAATTTCTCTCTCTTTTCCATGTCAAAGCCTCTCCTGCCGTTTTGGACAACTCCCATCATCCATGTGCTTTGCTGGAGTTGATGGATGACATGACTTCCGCCACATCCCACTTTCGGCCTACTTTCAACTGAGGTGGATCTGAGAAGATAGCCTCATCATGAGAAAAGTCAACAAAGACGGCAACCGAATCTTGCAGACCTCATATTCCTCCACAATAAATGTTAGTGGCAATCGAATTCTGTTCCTCTTGCCATACAAAGTAGAACTGGTAGGGATTCGCGGAATACCAAGCCACTTCCGCATCATTTTGCTTACCTTGGCTTCGATTATCTTCATTCTGGATAGGGAGATCTCATAAATCGTTATAGGCCACACAATCCTTGGAAACACACCAAACTGTATCATCCACATCTTGAACCGACCTGGTAGAGATGTTCGGCTGATCTTGTCCAGGTACTTCAATACTGACGGTTACAGTTAATGGAGTTTCATATATAAAAGAAGCGAAGCTTAAATGGCAATTAACCTTAAATTCATGATCAAACCAGAAATGATTTGGATCCGAAATAAGACCCTGAAATAAAAGAACATATCGGCGAAACTCAAATCTTTAAACATGTTCATGTCAGGTGTGATGATTTTCTTTTGCAACTCGAACTCAAGTCGCACAAGGTGCTGTGTTGAAACAATAGAAAATATTTCAGAGGGATTATTGAAAGAACATGAATCGTCAGTTGTTTTTTGGTCACATTTATTATCAAATGCTCTTCTATTTTAGCTTTGATTTCATTGATTCATGAATTGGCTTTCATTAAGCTTGTGTAAATGCAGACAGATAATCCGTTGAAAATAGTTTGTCTAACGATGGTTAAAAATAAAGCTTAATACCACTAATTCATCCAATCTTGCTTAACATGCACTTGCACATTAATTATCCTACCATTGTGTACTTGTACTAGCATCTGGTATAGCAATTGATAATTTCAGCATTCTCAATCACTCATCGGTATTATCAATAATTCATTGATCTTACATAAGAGGACATAATGACACAATCATAGGCAATGTTGCAGTGTGAATTTACACTACCACATATTTGTACGGTATGAAAAGATAATCGCTGATTACCTTGACTTCAATCATGTCATTCATGCCTGAATACGGAAAGCATAGGAAATCCGAATATTTCATTGTGTAATTTTCTCATAAGATGGTCAGTCGAATTATCCATGCGATTTGCAGTGGCCTGGGCTGCATAGTGGTTGAATAAGCTGATGCACTGATTATGAGGATTAAGTAATGTCTGTCTAATGCACGCGTCAATGACCGGTCGAATGTTGAAAAACAATGCAATTTCTTGACAAATGTACAGTGTAGCCAAAAAGTAATAGTGTGTAAGTTGATACACTTTTCTTATTCTCAAGAGTTTGAAAACGAGTTAAAATATTCAATAGAATTGTTTGCATGATTTAAGCAAATACAGTGATTTTAATCCATTTCAAGTTCATTGCAGGAATTGGCATACAAATATCATCAAATATATTTCAGCATCTAAATCCGAAATCAAAACAACTTGATCAGAAGAAATAATGCGATACAATCAATGTACCGCAGGCTAATTTAATTTGAAGTTCAACATGCAAGAAATGCAAGGCTATTGTGAATTAGAATCAAAGAAGCATGCTTCTAGGGCACTTGCTTCTGTTTTAATAGGGATGAAGAAATTCAAATTCATCAAAAAGAGAAATCAAATTCAATATTGACACAGAAGATAACTTGCCCCCGCGATTATAATACTAATACTTGAAGTATTCATGCTTTTTAATCATATGACCTTCTTAAGGTTACATGTTAATAGTTATATTATAACTGGTGTTAAGAGTTTGTAATATCTTTCAATGCTTGTGCAATAATGATTAGTTAGCAATTATTTAGTATTTAACACTAGAACGCCCGTTTCGTCATTTTTGACGAAAGTTTATTTCTTTTCAATACAGCATACAAGAAAATACTCATATCATAATTTCGACCGAATGATATCGTTTGCTGGAACGTCCATTATAGTATTGAGTAAATTTAATTGTTATTTGTTTATCTGAAAGAGGATATTACGTCACTTGATAAAGTCTTTACCCAGAACGCCCGTTTCGTCATTTTTGACGAATTCTACTTTTGAACAACTATTCTTAACCACTATTGACTGTTTATCATGTAAGTCCGATATCTTCATTTTGTTCATCAAATGGGTGATTAGAATGAGTCATATCTATGAAAGAGTGTACACGAGTTCAGTCACTTGGTTCATTGTGTGTGAGTTTGATGAGCACGCGTGTTGATTTGAATAGATTTAGTAAATAAAGTTGCGCTGATTGTGATAACTTGAATATTTGAGGCATGGAAAGTCGTGTAAGAAGGCGTGCTGCATCGAGTGCTCTGGAAGCTTTATGGCAAATCGACGCAAACAATTCGGATGGTGGGTCTGACTTTTCTGATAGCAGTGATGAGAATACGATACAGGATGATAATATTATGGTGTCTCCAGCTGACGATAGTGCAAGTGAACAGGAACATTATAGTGGTGGGTCATCTGATGAAGACGAAAGTGAGCAAATTGAACATCATTCTAGCGAGTGGAGACGACTTCAAAATGGAATGAACAATTCTGTAGGACGAACGAGATCAAGAAATATTTTTTTCACAGAATCCTGGGATAAAAAGTGCCTTGAAGAGAAGAATCACAAGTGAGTTGGACGCTTTTGACTGTTTCATTGATGAGAAAGTAAAGAAAGTTATTTATGAATGTACGAAGCAGTTTGGCATTGACAATGGAATACTTGGTGACTTTACTATTGACGATCTTGAGCGTTACATAGCCATTGAAATAGGAAGAGGAATTTATGGGAAAAATTATTCAAAGGACTTGTTGTGGTCAAAGGAATTCGGAATTCCTATATTCGGTAGAATGATGAGCCGAACTCAATATGAAAAAATTAAACAATGCCTATACGGTTTGACAAAAAGTGCACCAGACATTCTAGGACTGCTAATGATCCTTGCACTCATATACGCCAAGTATTCGAACTAATCAGAGATTCCTGTGAAAAGTCATATACACCAGGATTTTCTGTTTGCATCGATGAGCAATTGATGCCTATAAAAACAAGATGCAAATTTGTGGTTTTTATGCCGAATAAGCCGGATGTACGGCTTCAAATTTTGGCTACTTGTTGATAATGAAACGAAGTATATACTCAATATTTTGCCCTACTTAAGAGCATCAGAAAAAGATGATCGACATGGTCAAAAACTTGCTGATTGTGTTGTAAATCGATTGGTCACTCCCCTTCGACGGAAGTCGTATAACATCACCTGCGACAATTTCTTCACCAGTTTGGGTTTAGCAAAGTCTCTCTTACAGTCAAGCGTAACAATGGTTGGTACTTTACGGTCGAATTCCAAACCCTTCCAACGATTGTGAAAGCCGAATCACTGTCTGAACACGATACTGCTTTTTTCTACAATGACACAGATGAAATGCTGTTGTTGAAATATCAGGCGAAGAATAAAAAAAGCGTTCTTATGTTATCCACGATGCATGTCAATCCGTATTGCGATGACAGTAGCAAAAGAAAGCCTTTTCCAATCCTCTTCTATGGACACCGCTGATGCCATGCTGCGACTTTACACAACACCATGTGATTCGAGACGAGTGTCCGTTTGGCATAATTTGCTTGATGTATCATTACTGAACTCGTGGATCGCCTTCAAGCAAGCAACTGGTTCGAGAATTCCACGAAAGAAATTTCTTTTCAACGTAATGGAGAGGTTGGCCTTTTCCAGAATTCAAAACATCTCCCGTGAGCAAATTTCTGAAGTAAGATCGTCACCAGGCCTACGAAAGCGGAACTGTTCCGTCGTGATGTGTAAAAACAAGGGTTCGTCGAAAACAAGTGGAAGTCATTGTACGAACGCTGTGGAAAAAATCAGTCTAACTGTGTGCTCGTCTTGTTCAGACGTGTAATTTGCTTTTTGACCATTCTGATTCATATTTTCAGTTTGCACAATGTACGTGCACAACTACCAGATCACATGTGTAAGATGCTTTGTTAAGATACAGATTAGTTGTTTTATATGCTATACACACACGGGGAATGAACATATATTCCTATAGGGAATGACGGAAGTAAAAATTGTAACATGCATCTTAGGCCAATATAATGTATGTAATCGAATAATGACCTATGCTAATGAAAAAATTGTGAATACAAGTAGCAGATCCAATTAGAGTGTATAATAGCAATGTAAATTTCAGTTTCAATAAACTGAGAATTCATCAAACTCGTATGTAATTCACTCTTTTCAATAATTCGTCAAAATTGACGAAAACGGCGTTTTAGGTAAAATAAAAACCTAGCCGTTGTAGTGTTAATTATTAGTTAGTGATATTTAGTAAAGAAAATCAAAATTACTGGGCTGGAAACTGATGTAATGAAAGGCTATTCTTGCGTCAAATAGTTGGATAAAATCACATTAGAGAAAGAGAGCAAAGAGCCAACAAGAGAGTCCTACTATGTCATCCTACTATGTCATTTTGGCACAGAGATCATGCGGCACTTGACAGAGAGAAGAAAGCTGCATTTATATTCCAACAATAGATATATACGTATGAATATACACGTATGAATTAAGCTTTTGTTAACTTTTTAGCAGTGCTTATTTGCCTATCATAGTTGTTGTTCTGCACATTATCATTCTTCATTAGATTAAAGAAAGAACTTCAATAAAGTGAAAGAGGAATTGTGTTATTGTCGGTTAAAATAGAAAGATGTTAAAAACATGTGACATGTGAAAGTTTTTCGAGTACATTTTTAGAAAAAAGACAAAAGTTACGAATTGATCATGAAAGTACATCTAAATTTCAATTTAAAGAAAAAAATATTTGCTCACAAATGAAATTTCACTTGCGCAGCACTTGGTAAATTTAGTATATTGGTCATGTGTTATGAACCATAATTTACATGTAACTACCAGTTGTGCATGTCTAGTATTCTTCACTTTTTTGCAAACAATAATTTATGATAATATACATGTAGCAATAGTATTTGATGCTTAATAGTTGTAGTAATAAGTAATAATTGATACTAAAGCAACTGTCTGGAATATATTGAGACAGTGATTGTTTGTGGGATTGATTATGGAATTTCATTATAAATCTCAGAAATATCTATTCATTCATTCTATCCATAAATCTTTTTATTTAAATATTTCATCTTATATTATCTATTTTGTTTGTGTAAATTCAAAATATGTAAGTGGTTCAGTTTTGAAAACTCGAACAATATTTTGACATTCACAAAGAATCAAACGCCTTTTATCTGACGTTATGATATGTACTTCCACAGAGACAGCAGATTACACGAAAAGAAATGTCCCAATTTTATTGACGTTGTTTTCAATTTTCTTAATACATGCACAATGCATGTGCGTCACATTCTCTTTGCTAGACTTGCTATGGATGCTGCATAAGTTTCGTCTGTGTTTTGATTTCTGCTTCTTCAATAAGAAAATATATAAATAGAATTATTAAGCATTGAGTCGCATCCTCAGCTGAAAAATGGGAAAAGTCTGAATGGCCAACATTTCATCCAAAATCATGAATCATCAACAGGACAGCAAAGTCCACAATTCTCAACAGCAACACAGTTCCCTATGATGCAGATACTAAACACAGTCTCCAGATCCAGTCATCCCCGAAATAAATTTGCGATGCTCAATTAACTTACTCAGAATTTCTTCTCACACGTGTACTCGCAAAATGTTGCTTTTCTCATGATTTGATTGGAGTGCAATCATTAACTTATAACAGTTATGTGTTAAAAATTAGCATTGAGTGAATTCATGAGGAAATTCAATTCACAATATGCTAATTACGTATTTCAAATTTACTCAGGATTCTCGGGTATGGATGCATGAAAATTTAGTTTCCAAAAAATCAGTGTTTATTCGGCAATGCTGACACACCATCTTCGACGAAATGTCAGTAGTGTGCAAGAGGAAGCATTCAATGAATGCCCTAGGAAATTCTTAGATAAGAGATGATATTTCGGATGGTTTTGAAGGGCTTACTTGACCTTTTCGATAATATGCTTATTTTACACTTACAAGATTTTCAAACAAGATGCTCACGCAAAGATACTACTAAAGTATAATTAATTTATGAAATGCATTCTTACACTTAAAAAGTAATCATCACGACATTGGTGATGCACAAGACTATATAGGCCTATGCAGATCGTCGCATTAATGTCTACAGACATTACTATAATCAATCTCTCTCTAGATTTTCTTATTGAATAATTAACCACGGTGTGACAAGAGTGTTGATGTTCAACATTCATTCAACCAATTTGAGAATGAAATAGAAATTTTGCTCAAATCGCCATTGGTCAAATACATGTGTGTGACTGATGATATCCAGTTCCATCTTAGCTCAGCTTTTATCTCCTATTAACAGAAAACTGATGATTGAACCTGTTTAACCTGTGCAATAATGAATGCCAGCATGCTATCATCTTCAGATCTGTGACCCTTCATTTCATTTTAATGATGTCTACAGGGATTTGATGCTTTCTAACATCTTAGCATCGCATTGAGGCAATTTTTTGTTTTGTCCTTAAATGTCTCACGGTTTAATTTAATTGTGTCATGACAGCTGTTTATCCAAACTATAAACAGTGCTGCCATTAGTGTCAGGACAACATGGATGATTTAATTGTAAATAAAAAATCCATGGATCTGTAAAAATCAATGTTCATTTGCAAGCAATATTTTGTCACTTTTGCAAACAACAATTGAATGAGTTACTGAGTGAGATGATAATTAATGTTGCAAAGATGAATTCCAACATTCATATAACCATGAAATGAACTTCCTAGACAGTCATTCTCTGCTGCACTGAGATCTGCAAACTGTATCTCTTGAATCATAGCTATGCTCTGACTGTTTGCCGGGTAGAGTTTTAATACTCATTGCCTCTTTACACCTTTTAAGAGGCATAGAAAAGCCCACACAAATCCAACACTCTATAACAGTAAAGGACCAAAGCGGATATCAACAGCTTTTTTAAGGTGCTCCACAGGTCACATTCTGCACCGTGGAATTTTCGACTTGTACCTTGGATTTTGAACGCTCATCCGGTACATGTAGTGAGCCATAGCCAACACTATCAATGCCCAGAATTTATTTCAAGATAACTCATTGAGATGGCTCATTGAGCTCATCAAGATGAGTTCTCATTAACATGGAGAATGGAGAGAAGAGATACGCCATCGTTATCAAACACTAAAGATCGACGAACTGTTAGTCACATATACCGATGGAAACGTGATGGGTGATGATAGCGAATGTTGTGGTATTGAAATCAATGATGAGTCTGATGACAAACTTGACATGAATGCTTTCTGGGCCTGATGTCGATTTGTTCATGAGGGTATGATATGGGCACTAGCTGCATGATGAGAAAATACATTCTATGTTTGATAATGAGTCTCTTGTCTAAATAGCACATGTAATTAGCTTCAAGACTTGAAAAGTCACCTTGCACACGTACATGCAGAATCGCGAGTAGAATTCAATGCTAAATGCTAAATGTTATTCTGCATTCACGGCTTCTGTTTTTGCTTATAAATCCTGAGTGCGTTAGGCGTACACTAATGATTTCAGTGTGACCAGTGTAAATGATCAGATGACCCGTAGCAAAAACCTTAAAAACCCTGGACATTGAAAACAATAGCACGGCATGGACATGTGTTGTCATGACAACGATACCTTAACTACGGCGGCTTCCAGTGACTGACAATGTGACGGTGTCAGCAGCTTATCACTGTACTTTGGAAATATTCATAGCTTTTATCATTTCTCTCTAGAAATAAAGCATTTTAATAAAATAGCTTACATTAAATCGCTTTGCACCAAGAATATAATTCCGTTGCATGTATCAGAAATTTGATTCTTTTTGACATCTATAGCAGCACTGACCTGGATCAATACCTAACTTGTCGGCTGAAACAAGCCGCTATTGTCATTTCTAGATTACAACTTAAACAAGACGAAAAATCGGATTTCTATGGAAAAGCATCTAATAGTTGTAATTTGAGCGTTTTTTAAATTTAAAAGTTTGAAAACGTTTGGGACCCACCCTGAGTATTACTTAAACTTTCAAGCAATCTTTTAATATAATTAACAACGATTTTCTATGGAGTGCATATATTCATAAACGGTGCTTACTGATAATTTATCAGACATTAAACATTTTCTCACTTGCTACAATGCACAAAATACAAAATGACTTTTCCTACCTTCTGAATTGTTGCACAGTTCTGCTGCCGAACTAATCAAAGCCTAATGATTATTGCTCTTCATAAAAAGATTAATGCTTAGTTTATCCAATCGCATAAAAGTGTTGGTTATTATTTGCATTGGTTTTTCAAATGCCCAAATTACACTGCTATGTCCACATTTCCACCGATGAACGTCCACTCCGATACTTGTCATATACCCTGCATGTTTCTTCGAATTCCTGAATCTCATCAGCTATGGTTCTTCACATGAACGGATCATGTTCTAGGTTGTTCTCACAGAATGTCAAAATTGATGAGCAGATATGAACATCAAAAATTCTAACTGAATTCTTGACAAACCGTCGCAGGATGTAGCAGGGCAACAGAACGAATGCTTCATCAGCGTCTACGCAATGTTAGGCGGGAACACAATCATTGATCGTGTTTGTCGGTTGATAAAACAGTCTCAACTTCACTTGTTTGAAGGCAGTGGTTTGTTGCTTGTAATTGCTACGTAGTCGCTGGTCTAAAATGAAGCATGCGCATGTGTTAAGATGAAAAAATAATGCCTGATATAGAAGAACAAAGATTACAAGTGCAAAATGGTGATCCCTGAAATGTTATCCCATAAAATTCTATTCTGTACAGCCAATCCTGCATAGAAAGAAATGTGAAAATGTGAGATTCTCTGTAACACCCTGCGTCTCACTCCTGCATACAATATACATGTAGTCGCTAATTCTGCAAGTAGCACGAGTAAATTCTGTAATTAAGCAAACGTGCTATGCAATGATGGTCACAAATTATTCAATAATTTAACTTTTTCACATTTCCAAAAATGAAGCGAGGATAACATGTAACATACTTCACTGCCATTGTATTTTAATTCCTTATGAAAATCAGTAAACAGCTTACATGTAGTTAGTTATAGTGCTCAACGTCAGTTAAATCTGTACCATTTTTTTCGTGTCAGATTTTATTCCTTTCAGCGACCTTCCCTGCTAAAGCAGACTTTGTAACTGTGAATTAAGATTACGAATCAAGGGAAAACACATTAAAATATAAACTGATCATCATTTTACAGTATGCGATTGATAAGAAGTTAAAAGCTTCACTAGTTATTTCGCATTTGCTTACTTGATGAGTTGCAGGCGTTCACCGAATGATTGTTATTATACACATTTGACCCTCTGTCGACAGCGGGTTTTGAAGAGCATGAAGATTATGGGAGTGGTGCATGTGCGCAGTGCATGTCAAGATCATGGGTGGGGCACATGCATGTGAAATGCGGATGATTTTCTTTCAAAGTAGTCGTTCCAATAAGTTGGAAAATGCACAAAAATATTTTTGGATTCTACCATGCGATTACTTTCAAGCGTCGCATTTAGTTACATATCATTCAAATTTTGATGACTGCATTAGAGAAGTCTGGCAGAGATGTGAGGCTCCGATTCCATTCAAAGTCAGATAGGATTAACTATCATGCCACTCCGATCGGACTAGAATCGGTATCATGCAAATACCGGTAATCCGAAAAATCTGAAATCCTAGAACTGTATGTTGTTTATGAATTTCGGAGATTTCAGATAGTCAAAATATTTTTCAAAATAGGTCATAAATTTTATCTGTCAATGGACCGAATCCAATTATCCTCTTTCATGCTTGAAAATGCGCCAAAATAAAAAGTTACGGAAGGGTGGGCTACGAGTTTTGGCACTTCAGGGATCACAGTGATATGTGGTGTAATCGGCCAACATTCAGCATGGACAATGTTTATAAAGTGTCTTTCATATTGCATGACTATAATCAGTATATTCTACGTTATATCTAGAAAATCTCCACTCACCGATGATTGAGAAAATTTACTGAGCTGTTTTGAGAAGCCCTTCGATTGATATATTGAAATAGGACTATTATTTAACCCGGAAATGAGCGAAAAAAGTTTAGCCCTATGAGGGCATAATTGCAATATTCGGTATGAAAAAAAATCGTTTTCAGTAAAAGTTTCATTCCTTTGCATTGTTATAACTGCACGAAGAATGATTTTTATTTAGGTACTTTTCAGATACAGTGATTATCAACAATTCATCAGCATACAAATAGGGCAGTCAACATGCATGCTGACAATCCATGTAGCTATATAGATTTGCTATAGAGTGGATGCTAAGTATATTGCAAACATGTCCTTTGTCATGTTAGCCGATAGCAGCAAATCATTTCGGGCAAGTATTTGTTATTGTTCAGATCGTACCTCTGCATTGCGATGAACTCTGGCTGCAAAAGTACATCAATATTTCATCTTTCTTAGCCTTGTATGAATTAGAAGGCAAGGCATAATCTTTTTTCACTGAATACGCACATCAGAGAAAGAAATTCTCCTAAAACATGCGAAATCACTTGTTATGAGAATTTTCTGGTTTTGTGACTTCTGATATGTCAAATATAGTGTTATTTTTATTTTTTGACTGTACGACGTGTAGCTTTAGACTTTTAATGACTTCACCTATTTTAAAAGTCTACTGACTAAGGTTTGAACCAAGCTCTCCCGGACGCAAAGCGAACACTCTACCACAAGGCCACAGCGTCGGTTAATGTACTATCATTCGAAGGAAAACGACATTCGGATTGCTTCATTGCAAGTCAATTTTAGGTAACTGTCATCTGACAACATTAGTGCAGTTGAAGGAGTGCAAATTCAAAATAACTTCACCAAAATCATGATGAGCATGTATTGCTGATACTCACAAGTTTTATTTCTTATAACAGCAGCAGATAGGGACAAGTCATGTTTCTAAACATAGACAATAGACACATGCACATCACTGGATGAATGTACAGCCATGTTGGGAAAGATCTGTTATTTGCACGCTCTTAAATTACTCTCATACTCGACATCTCTTTTTATTCCATTTATTTAACTTTGTGTCCGCAGCTCGGATTCATTCTCTCTCACTGTAAATCCCTTTACTATTAATACATAACTGCTGCCAAGAAAGGCATTCAAAACCAAATATAATAGCGATAGTGGCTTTGATGCCAGAAACTTCCTCTGATCAGTGTTGCTTGGCAATACATTTACACTTGACGTCACAGTGAGTAAATGGGTGTTAACTTTCTAAGCACAAATTGAGCCATATTCACAAGATCTTCCCTGCGAAGCGGATTCACACATAACCGGATTAAATTATTTTGATGGAGTCACTACACAAATGACTGAACAATAAAGTTAGCAAATCCACAGTTAATCCAATATTACATGATTTACTTCCACTTAAACTGTGATCCGTTTTTCATCACAAAACAACAGAAACAGCAAACAAGGCCGGTTTAAGTTGTCGAAATACATGTACTTGTAGAAGTTCTCGTGATCAGCTTACATGCATATAATTATCACGACGTAAATTGAAATATTTTATCCCGAACGACATTTTTTTCTAAGGATGCATCAAAAGATCGATTGCTTATTGTTTTATTTCATCCCCACATCCCCTTTTCTGATAGCATGAAGCGAGTCACCACATTTGCCACTGAAAATTGGAATAAAATCAACATTTAGGTTTAGATGTGGATTCAGTCACCAAAATGTTGAATGAAGACAATGACGGATCGTTGCGATTCATTCTGCTGTAGGAAGACGATCCGGAAAAAAAGCAGCAAATTGTTCCTTTTCTTACTCAAGTTTAACCTCGGAATCGTAAAGGTCGAATGTATGGGTCAATATTGCGGCTACAGTGGAACTAATAATTATTTTAAGACTAAAATTTGCTTTAAATTTTCATTGTTGTTCAGGTCCTGGAGCGAGAGCGAGTTTCTTCAGGGAACGATGCCGACAATGAGACTGTCAAATACACACCCTATGTCTACTGCGAATCTACGCGTCTGCTGAGTTCTACCCAATTCCTCATTTTATCAGATAGGATCAAAGAAAGACACATCTGCATCCAATGGGAGACAAATTAAGTTTTTTTTAAAAAAATGCGACTTTCTATGGTTTATGAAATGTACTAAACCCTCAGTCATAATTTTTGACATGGAGCGTCTTCAGGTCATTATCTCATTATCTCATGTACATGTACTTTTGAACATGGAGCTAAACACATTCAGATTTCCCAAGCATCTCAATGTCAGCAAGCACAACATTTTAGCCACATTTATGCACATTCTCGCATATATCTTTCTGATCTGAAGTACGATGATAACACATGCATTGTTTCAAGATATTCCATGTCAAAAAGGTGGCTCTAGACTTATTACTTAATCGGAAAAAAACATACAAGACCTTACAAATACGGAAAGCCTCAATATGCTACCGAATTATATCTACGTGTACATGTGTTCCTCTTTGATCCTGTCTGATAACAGACGTGTAGATCTGTAATAGGCCATTGGGTGTCAATCATCCTGTGAAAGTCTCATTTTTGGCCTCGTTACTGCCGAAACTCGCTTTACCGTCGGGTCCATATTTTACATGGTTACTTACCCGTAGGTTATCCGCAGTCAGGTGTGCATGATTCACACTCTCATTCATAACGCATATCATTCCATAAAATCATTAAAATGTTGAGATCAGAAATTGAACGGCTACCTTTGCATATTCGAAGGTGCCATTAACTCCGACTACAGCAATTATAGGCTATGAGTTAAAAGCATAAAATGATTCTGACCATGCTAAGATGGATAGATGCATGTAGGTTTACATATATTTTGCGCAGCAGATGTTTTGACTCGGACACTGAAGCTGTTAGAGCGCTTTGTTGACTTTAATCGGTGACTTGAAGACTCTGAGCATCAATTTTCATTTGATTGGATTGGTACATCATTCTTCTACGTTCATTATTCAATTGAAATTCGCCTTAACTAACGATCGTAAAAAGCAGATGAAGCAATGCAACTATAATCACTAGGATGAAAACATCGTAGTCATATTTCAATTAATCTTTTATTGCAACAAGCATCGTAGTTTGTGGTTTAAGAACTTCTTCATGTAGGCAACATAAGATCACTTTAAGTCAAAGCGTAAGTATACCAAAAAGTGCACTGTGGCGAGAATCTGTGGTTTATTTTGTAATAAGAATGGCGATGCAAATTTATTGATGTGAGCTTTCGGACCTATTCCTAAGTCAACTTCTCCATTGCTAAGCATCTTCGAAGTAAATGGAAACCACGCTGGGGAAGCGCTTCTGAGAATTTCTGTGTCCTTGAGCAACATCATCTTGGCATTTATCTCCCGGACCAGAAAATGCGCTGCATGGCCTGTTTCAGGTTGAATTCAACGTGGACTTGAACGTTATCAAGGGGCGATAAGTGCTTGTCAAATGTCAATGTTTGCACCAAGGGGATTCTTACACAGTCTATCTGTCTTAATAAGCTACATGTTCGACTTGCTTTTCGTATACTGAGCTCAAGTCTAAGCATCATTCATGCAGTGATATTTCCATGTCATGTATTTTCATTGAACGGCATCAATTCAGATGACAGCTTTTTCGGAGGATCATGAAATTCGACAACTTGCTTCGGTCAATATGAGGCTTTGAGTCAACACAGCGAGGTCTGAGTCTACAATTGACAATTTTGCATTCAAGTCAGCACACTTTTCCATGAAATTGGGCATAAATTGCTGCATTCTCATGAATTAGAAAAGTGGTTTTAGAGAAGATTTTATCAATGATGCTCGTCTAAGTTTGGGAATGACGTCCCTGTCGCGCTTCAGCGGATAAAGTTGGGATGCTTAGCATCTCTGAACTATTATGCTCTTGAGTACAGTGGAAGCTCTGGAATGCAACATTCTGGAATTTGATGTTCTCCATTTCTTAAAATCATGATATCGTGATATCCTTATCATGAAATTGTCTACAATAGTGACGTGTGTTACTTTGTACATTGCAGACCGATGGTTCAGATTATTAAAGGAAAGAAATATACAGGAATGTCCATTCAGATAGTGTTAGCTTTTATTAATTGCTTGAGCTTTGCCTTCAGTATCAAGGTGAAAAGAATATGAGCCACATCAAGTCATCAGCAAGAGAAGTATCGGCATATTCTGAAATCAACAGCTAATGAGCCCTTGGTGGCCAAAGGAAAAATCAAAGAATAGAAATTGATTGTCATGTCAAAGAGAAGACAAAGGAAAATACTTCCGAGAAGATATTGAATAATAGAGCGGGAGCTGAGGGGGTTTGGGTGCAACGAAAAGGCGCCCAAGGTTTGACAACATTTATTGATAGGTGATAGTCACCTAGTACAGGAACCGATCGTCTGCCGGGGCGCAACGATTGCGTTCACCCCCATATTAACAATATAAGCCCCCCAAAATTTTGTACTAGATGCAACATTCTGGCGCCCGCGAAATTCAAATTGAATCTTGTTCCCTTGTATCCAAGGGGTACGGAAACCGCAATGACAGACGTTTTATCGATTGCGTTGCCCCCGGCAGACGCGATTTAATGCCCCAAAATATTTTAGACCTGATACATGCACGTGAATTTCGCGGGCGCAAGAATGTTGCATCTAGTACAAAATTTGGGGGACGGGGGCTATAATAGCGTCTGCCGGGGGGAACGCAATCGATAAATCGTCTGTCATTGCGGTTTCCGTACCCCTTGGATACCAGGGAACAAGATTCAATTTGAATTTCGCGGGCGCCAGAATGTTGCATCTAGTACAAAATTTTGGGGGGCTTATATTGTTAATATGGGGGTGACGCAATCGTTGCGCCCCGGCAGACGATCGGTTCCTGTACTAGGTGACTATCACCTATCAATAAATGTTGTCAAACCTTGGGCGCCTTTTCGTTGCACCCAAACCCCCTCAGCTCCCGGTCTATAAGGCGTTGATACGCACCACTTATCAAGAGAATATCTTTCTTGCAGATTGAGTGTTCGATGACAAAGCCTGGGTAGGTGCTGCATTGCTGCTAGTTCAGGAATTTCCAAAATTACGCGATTAATATAAATAATTTTTCATATTATTTTCTACACTATCAATTTCTTTCTTTATTATCTCGGAAAGTCTCGACATGAAATAAACAGAATGTAAATAGAATAATTAAATATTGAGTTGCATCCTCAGTTTAAAAATGGAAAAGGACCTGAATAGCTGCTATTTCATCCAATATCAGGAATCATCATCAGGCCTAGTTTACATCTCTCAGCATCGACACAACTCCCTATTTAAAGTTGAAGCTATGCCCGGGCTAATTTGAGATTTGCAATTAAACAAACAGAGACACTTAGTAGCCATTTTAACATCAAGTGAGATTATTGTTCAGGTGCTCGAAATTACTGGAACGATCTTCATGTTCATAAGCGTGCATGAACGTGAAGACCTCAATAAGTGTAGCATCGAGTGCTCTTCACCTTACACTTATATGCAATTTTCAAGAAATCATAAAATTTCTGTGATTTTCAATTCAGACATTTTTGATACTCCAGGAAACACTCTTATTTGTTATATCCGCAATACCTTACAGGAAATTATTTATCAGATACTTCGCAACTTGTTTCAAGGGTTCCGCTTCTGCAGACTCCGTATATAATGTTCTTCAGAACTTCGGTGGCAGAACACAGATGCCACAGATTATTTTCAACTATAAGTAACAATGTTTAGAGTTACATGCAATAAAGAAGAGAATACAAGTTAAGAAATTTAGACAATACAAGCTCCCCGGCAGAAGAGGCAACAGAAAGGCAATCATCTAAGGTTGCTGTGCATAACTATGAAATTCATTAAAATGATTCTACTTTTATTTTCCTATGCAAGTATCTCTATTCTGTCTTGCAGCAAATGTTTGATTCAGTTTATCGAAAATCTATTTCCAAGTTATCAAGAGAGAGACATCTATTCATCATTTATCAAAATTATGTCGGAGCTGAACATACCATAAAAGCAATCAAGCAATCAAATTTTAGATTTATGATTATATGCGATAACTTTGTAAGTATGGATGTGAAAAAACTACCTCTGTGGTGTACAATACGCTCCAATCCTGTTAATATGTGATAACAAGAGGATGTCACAGTATCCACATGTATCACTGATTGTGATATATCAGAAGAACATGTCATCTCTTTCACGCATATGAATAGTTAAAGCTGCCAAGGGCTTCTTCAATCTTTTTTGGAAACTTCGATCGGTGCCGGTCAGTATCGACTGACCGGCATCGATCTGTTCCTTGTTAGCTCGCTGTGTAAGACTTCAACTGGCCCACGTTTCAATGTAGCGGTATTTACTCAGGATAAGCATGAAAGCTTGGAACTAGAATTCCGGAGTTCCAGTAAATGAGAATTTTCTTTAGTTTTAGCAATCATCAATTGCGAGACTGAACGTACTATTAGTCCGGCAGCCAGAACGAGTTTATTCAGGAAGCTAGGCCGAAAATGAGACTTTCACAGAATGGTGTACAATCCATGCCTATTACGAATCCGCTCGTCTGCCGAGTTACGAGGTTCCTCTTCTTGTCAGACATGATCAAAGACATGTTAATCCAATTGGACGCAGGTTACAGTTTTTGGTTAAACTGATTTACTTAAAATACTAAGTCTAGAGCCAAAATTTTTCATATAATGTCTTCAGGGAATTTCCTATGATGCATATGCGCTATTATCATGTTTCCGATCGTCGATGTATGCGAGAATGGGTTAAATGCGGATTAAATTGCTGAAAAATATTTGTGTTTGCCGACATTAGAAGACCTGCCAACTCTGAATGTGGTTAGCTTTTTAGACAGTGGTGCTACAAATGATAGGAAATGACTTGATGACATTTCATGTCAAAAATTATGACTCTGGTTTTTTTTTAATTTTTTAAATTAATTTAAGTATTTTTCGTTTAATCAGAGAAATCACAGAACTTTTCATTTTAACCAAAAACAGCAATCTGCGTTCCATTGGACTTACATGAGTTTTTCTTTGATCGAGTTTGACAAGAAAAAGAGGAACTTGCTAGAACTCGGCAGACGCACAGATTCGTAGTAATCATGAGGTGAAGGCTACATCATTCAGTGAAAGTCTCATTTTTGGCATCGTACCCTGAAGAAACTCGCTTTGGTTTCCGGACTATATGTTTTCGTCTTGTGATTATCTCTGTATATAAACAGACTCGTTCCAACCTGCAAAACTCAATTAATTTTGACTATTCAGCGCTTCGCTATTCGTGCATTAATTATTAATTTTAATAATAAATTTATTGTCGGTTATTCGAAATCAATCATTGGAATATGTAATTTGTCTACCAAGCGCAGAAACGGCAGATGTCTGATCACTTTCACATCTGTACACGTGCGTGCAGGTTTGTTACAAGTTGTCATTGAAAGACATTCAGAATAACTTCGCTCGAGTCGATATCTTCTAATATTCTCGCATCATTATGTGTTACTCGATATCACGTACAGCAAGTGCTCGGAAGCTAGCCGAAATCGCTGTTTCATAAAGAAATCGAAACTGATGAACTTTTTGTGACCAATCGAGACTTTTTCGATTATTTAGGTTAGTGTCAAAACATCATTCGTCCAGAAACGTATCAACAATGAAAGGTACTGATATGAATTTGTACATATTCATGCTATCTTAACAACTTTTCATGCTTCAAATCGTAATCGTAAGTGGATAGCTATGTTTCTCTAATGTCAGGCCCACAATTTCGCGCTAATGGAATTATCATCAAAAAAGGGCTTCATGCAACGAAAGGAAATACAGCATTTTACTTGAGATAGCTCAGTGCATGCATGTGCTATCTCAGGCAGTTGAATTGTTTATCTATCATTTCTAATATTTCGTTTGTTCTTCATGCTACTTGAAAACAACTGAAGGTAGCATCATGTCACAGTGAATTAAAAGAGGGCTAATAAACTCGTCTGGAAGAATAATTTATAAGGATTTGTTCTAAAAAGGTTAGATATCTGTTAAGTATAGCGAGTTAGCTTGTCTTTTGTGATCCAAAAGTCGACTTATGTCGGCATATGTCCATGGAATAACCTTTACGGAATCCATGCGGGAATTTAATATGAAAGCTCACGGGCGCAAGACAGATGGAACTTACAAGACTATTTAATTCAGAAAGCTGATTCACTCGATCATTCATTTACAATCATCTCAATATTTGATTTTGCCTCAAGTCAATCGATTTTTGATATTTTTGGTGCGCTACACCACAATAGAGGGATGTTAACTTAACAGCATCAGTTTGTAAATCTTTTGAGGCTGCGGTGCTGTGCATCAGTTCGCAAGACAGCAAACGACAGTGTGCGCATTGATAAACAAGCTTTTTTTATTTTCTCAATCGATCTGGGCTACTGACCTGCCGCTAATGCCCTCAATTCATATTTTCAATGTGGAGTAGAATGATGAAAAAAATTTTCTCTATACAAAATAGAAGGCCTCACGTTAGAGAAAATCACCAAAAATTACTCACTTGAATTGACACCAATCTATGGTTGTAATGTTGCTTTCTCCATAATACACATAGGCCTAAGTCAAATTTTGGCAATTTTGATAGAACCTGGTCTTTCCGGAAGTTTACCTATCGGACTTAATGTCTATAGCTGTTCCCAAAACGCACTTCGAATCAGATGTAACATTACTTGTAATTTTTCAATGTAGCTGAGCAATAACTCTGTCTTTTGCAAAAAAACTGCCTACTCTATCTGACTCACAGAGATAAAGTGCCTTGTCTGCATGTTTGGGTATAGAGATGACATTCCTCAGTGCTAATGGTCACGGTCTGAACCATTCTCGAGGGACAAGAAGATCAATTTTCCATTGAGCGCAATTCAAATTCAAGTCTGGAATCTGACGAGTCAGATGATTGACACCACATGAAACATACCCACTTGTCATTAAATTTCGATCGTGAGGAGTCGAACGGCTCGCGGTACTTATAGGCTATCTCCCCCTACACGGTTTCAAATTTGTCTAAATTCGTAGAAGTAAATCAATCGTCACAAAACTTTAAGTACACGTAGTGAAGTTATTTTCTACTCACATGCCACAAATAATGCAAATAGAGCAAGTACTTCTTGAATAAGAGACGGCAACTGGAAATGTCAGCAGTGTCAGTATCTTGATCTGACTTGTCAGCGACCTCATCGCAACATTAAGTTAAGAAAGTAATTTCGCGACAACTCGTGATGTGATGATCACCAGGGCCGTATTAATAAAGATTGCGCTAACCTAGTCCAACGCAGCAATAACTCCCGTATTAATGAAGGCAGAAAAAGGATAGTGCTAGCTAGCACTATGTCTGAGAGCTAGCACTAGGCTGTCGCATTAAAAAAAATTGTAACTACCCTTGTGCTAGCCTAGCACAGCCCTTGTCCTTAATCTGACACATTCCCTTGCAAAGTCGAGACCAAGCTATGGATCATGCTAGATTGAATATTTGAGCAAGATATTGAAGGATATTTCATATGATATTTGCATCTCAGTGGTGTTGAATGCGCTAGCTTTCCGATGGTGCATAATTCGTCAAATTTTAAGGAATGGACCGGGTCGCAATCAACAGTTTCAAACACTTCTCAGTCATTGAATAGATTCTGCTAGGAAAATCGGATTCAAACTGTATATTATGTCCATGTATTTTATTAGTGCCATAGGTGTCCACAAAAAGTGGATATTTTGTTTCTATTTTCAACATTAAAGCACAATCTTCCTGATTTTTAGCTGCCGGCGACATTACAGGCATTTTTTAGAAGTAAATTCATTGTTTACTTATAGTGAAACATCAATACCGTGTTCAAAACCGGAATTGTATCCAAGTAATCAAATAAAGTTCAAATTACCATGCTTATGATATCTAGAAATATGTGTGTTGTGTGTACATGCACATGTGTAGGCATATTAAAGCTATAAAGCATCGTAAAAAATATCGAACAAAATGGCTATTAATAGAAATTAATTAATAGATTCTATTCCTTGCATGTTTAGAACCCATTTTAATAGGGTTCTAATAATAAACTTGGTTTGCATGTTGAGTGAAGTGTGCAACTTATTGAAATTTAATTTATCTTCCTCACAGCAAGGATAGAAAAAGATTTTAAGTATGCAACAATTTAAGAGCATCTTTCGATTTTGTGGGCTACTTGCTAATTCCGGGCACTGAATTTCTAAATAATGAAATTGAGATTTCATGAAAATCACAGCTGTTCTAAGAATAACGATGCATTTCCTGACAGTGAGAAAAATGAGTTTTGATCTTTCAGTGACGAAAATTAGATAATTCAAGTTCGTGATGAACCATTTTAGACCGCAAAATCTCAATTCTCGCGACCTCAGAATTTCGGAATCTCATGTTGAATATCTAATGCCGAAATTGCATTGCCGAATACGAAATCATTTGGCAATGTACACCTGCAAATGATTGTTGTGATACTCGTAGTGGCTCTTAGAAAGTCGTCATTTATAAAAGCAGATCGGTCATCCAGATGTCACTTCCAGAAGTCATTGCAGAATTTCCACCAGTTTTCCTGCTATTTATTTAAGTACAATTTGCATTTAATTCAACACATCAACACTGACACACAATAAAAGAAGAACCCTACCTTCCAGATTTTTAGGACTTTATTAACTATATGCAGAATTATCTATAACGCGAAGCAAATGATTTTCCGAATATGTGCTGATATGGTCTTTAACATGACATTTGTGAAATTTTCGTTGCGACGGTGCGATAAGTGCGACCAGCAGATGGTCCTAATTACTACGTATATTTGATGATGGAAGGCATTCAATAAACGTCATGTAAAGTATGCAAAAATGTTCCACATTTTCACTACTGTTCGGCCTGCTCATAATGCAGCAAGAATTTGAGGGATTTATTAAAAATTTCGTTGAGTTCAATACACGTACTGAGTTGTTGAGTGTTTAAATTTTTGTAAATGAAAATAAGCATTAATTGCCAAGATCTTTCGCTCATTCTCTTCAGAGGCATGCATGAAAACTGGATGGTAACACGTGTGACGTGTGAAATTAGTTCAGTTGTTGCAATCTTTTCCACTATGTTAGCATCCAGTTTTCATGTATGCCTCTGAAGAGAATGAGCGAAAGATCTTGGCAATTAATGCTTATTTTCATTTACAAGACTTGCAATGGGTCATCATTTTTCAATGGTTAAAATTCCTAGATTTATCCTTTCAACTGCAAATAGTTCGCGTTTGAACATCACTACTGAAATTCACGTTACATTTCATTCTATTCTTAACTTTCAAAATTGGTGCATTTTGATGTCACATTGAAGATCAGAAGATGATGCCGATAAAATGAGCCCCATTTCCTGTATTAAGTAACTGAATTCAAAAGCAAGGTAGTCATAATTTTGGTGTTTTATATTCTCCGAATGTTAACTATCAACAGGCAGGAATATAAAAAACTGCTTTGATCTCCGACATTGGGACTGTTCATTAACTAAAATTCTGCCTTTCACAGGCAAGTAAAGAGAGTTTCTGACTCGATATAATTTATTGGTCGAAAATAAAAAGTTATAAATTTACACGTCGCACAGCGTGACGGGCCCTTCAGCGTCCACCGCCTTCTTAACGGTCGATGGTCAAAAGGCGGTCTGCAAACTCGGTGTGAAGATTTATAAAGAAGTGAATGATATTAGGAATTGTGTGAATTTGAATTTGAAATTTGTGAATCGCACACAGTTCCTTCATCAATATTGCTCATTAATGAAAATGTCCTCCACTTCCATATAAGTTGTAATCATTTTTAATTTTATTCATAAATCTCACTAATCTTTTCTCGTATATATGTCATCCTTTCTTCTACTTGCCAACTCAATATGATGCATACTTCATCAACTTCATTGTACGTTCTTTTCATATGTTGAAAAAATGTATGTTCTGAAATGATAATTTTTGAACACATTTGGGCATACTGCATCGGCTTATACTGTTCACACATGCTTGAACAATTTGGATAGAATAAATAAGGAAAAAATTGATCTGATCGCATCTGCAATTAAAGCATGCAAGTTATCTATCAGAATTTCATGCATTTATCTCCCCCAAAGTTGAAACTAGAATGAATATTTTATCATCAACTGCTGCAACATTCATATTTTCATAATTTTTTCTTATATTTCTACCTTGTCGGTATTTTAAAGCGTAGACTATAGCAGAACTAGACTGTAGCAGAGCTTTTGAGGTTCAGCATTAGAAATAACAATGCGGTACATGTTTACGCCTACGTTCTAGTTTTATTAAGCGTTTTCATAAAGCCATTGATCGTGCATCTTGCTTTAAATGCAGGTATGAAGAAGTTGGTAATGAAAACATATTACATAATTAAAATTATATCACGTAAAGCACCTTCGGAGAAAATGCCGTACATGTATATACTACATGAGTCCATACCGATCACTTAATTCGGTAGGCGCTAGTGATAGTAATCAGTCAAATTTCATGGATCTCTATTCCCATCACAGGCCGTTAGCAATTTTATTACACAACAAATTCTCTAACAAGAAAGGCAAGCGAAATTTTAGCTACACGTGCATAATATTCAAAGAAATGATCACAAGTGATCCAGATAAAGATTTGAACATAATTATCATCTTAACATTTGGTCCAATTTCGACACTTACCAAATATTCATAAATGTATTGAAACTTAGCTTCAAGAATCACAGCTTCCATTAAAACATATTTTTGTTAAATAACATATTAATTAAAAAAAATAATAATTCTTTAATAAAATATTAAAATTATTTTTGTCACTGTACATGTACTCTGCACTTCTTGGACTTTCTCAATAATGATATGAGATAGCTATTTAAAGAAGCTAATGCATATTGACTTTTATAACATGTCTCCTGGCTCTACAAGTGTCAAGATCGGTGGCAATTAGATAACTTTATTAGTTTAGAGTCGCAAAAATTGTACATGGGCATTCATGATATAATGCTCAAGACATTCACGCATTTTTGGTTTAGTAAGTTTAGTAAATCAAAACTACCTCGTGTTTTTCTGAATGTGATGAGATTTTAAGACCAAAAGACCATGATTGGCCTTCAGGTTTTTAATGTTGATTTTGTAGTGTTCGTACATGTTTTAAAAAGGTGCTTTCAACCTTGGTTTTAAAGCCGTTTTCATGGTATATTGAATTCAACCATGTTTTATATTCTTCCTATATGAGATAAGAGGAATTGCTGATAGGCGTCTGAAGTTCTCATTTAAAGTGAAAGCAGATTAGTTACGAATGGATCAGCAATCCGTTGTCTCTTAATTTCCTGTAGAGTTGGATGCCATTGTTTAAAATGACGCAAAGATCAAAACAAAGTCGATATCTACAAATATAAGTACCATGATAGACACATGACACACTTCGCTGTAATCTCACGAATGGCATGCTATCGACATTGCAAACGCTCTATTCGACACATCAAAACTACTTTATTAACATATTCAGTAAGTTAACCCTCTGAAGAAACCGATGCCTGGATGATCTGATAAAAAGCTCAAAAATTAACTAGAAGCATTGAAGAGCATGACTTTTAACTAAGCGGTATTTGAGACCCGGTAGTATAAGACTGCTATCGCATTCCTATAAAAGGTGAAACATTGACTTTTTGGAATGGAAATCATAGTTATTTAAAACTTACATTCGAGAACTTGCAAGAGCAATATCCTGCTTGTTGGCTTTGGTTCACTGTAGAAGAAAGAAACAGAGATTGATATTATTGAAATCATGCCGCAAGAGATCAAAGAAATTAATGAAGCAAATATTGTTACACCTTCCATGCTGAGCTGCGCGACAGCTTTCATGTCATCATGCTAATAGTGACTGAACACGCTGAGCTGCACAAGGTGCTAGTGGACAGCAATGGGAGCCAAAAACAGCTTTTTTCTGACAATCAGTCAATGAGGCTGGGTTTAATAACAAGAAGTGAAACTACGAATTGCGATTACTTTCATGATCTTAGCCGACTGTCAAAGTTTATTGTTGCGGACTGTCTCGAAGTTGTTGAAATGGTTCACTGTGCACCCCTGCGCTTGCAAACATGTTTTTACACGTTGGATAATGCCGTGTTACAATGAAATACTGTTTGTGGCAAACATTTTGCACATTTAATATGTTAATAGCACCATGATCAAATGAGGATAATCGAATGCTTTAGACACAGTGTAAGCGAATTCGCATAATAAGTTGTTGAGTCGAGGCCACACAACCAAGGCATGAAAGTACAAATATAAGTAATTTCTTAATTTTCGAGTCACTTAATTGAAAAGATCATATCCAAAAATAATGCAAGTCACATTTCAACAGGTTGAATGCAGATTTTCACATGCTCTGGTATTTTGAGAAAATGTGCTTTCCAACAAAACTCTTTGATTGTTATTTTTGCGAAGTTCCCTTGCTTATCATTGTACTTTTGTGAGTTTTCGATATTTGTTTATGACAGATGTCATTGTTAGTCTAATGATATGTAAATTTCAATAAATAGGGCCCACAAGTGATTGTGATGAGATACGATGTTCTGAGAAAGCAGGGGCCTGCTTGAGCGTTGCAGGTAATTATTCTGTCTATACTCTAGGTAAGTACTAACCCATTCGACGATCGATGTGGTTTGTGCCATTGGTTATCAAATTGTCGACAAAAATAGTGGAATCTATATTGATGAACAACAAGCATGGTAATCTTGCGATCTTGCATTATTAAGCATTCATTGATTGACGACATCATCCTAGCATCTATGTCATTCATCAAGTGCAGATGTGTGAACCTCACCAAACACAATTGAAGGCAGGTCAAGGAAATTCTATTCTCTCTCTCTCTATTAATAGATACAGTAGATTCATTCGGGCCTCTTGGCGCATTGGGTTAACATAATTGTGCATGTGCCGTAACCGCAGGGCTTCTCTACCTTTTTTGGTCTATCGCCCTCTTTGTAGGCTCCTATTTCTGTTCGACCCCCCGGAGTAGTATAGTGTATCACGTTTAACAAATTCACAGATGTATCGAGATGATTGAGATTTCCCATTTCGTTAATAAAATTTTCGCGGCCTAATAGATCCATCGAACTCATTAAGCCTACAACCCTGACATTATTAATGAAAGTGTAATGTTTTTTCTGTAACTCTCAAAAAATTTCAATTGTCACATGTTTTCGGGTAGAATTGATTTCCTCTCTATTCCGGACCGACAAGAGAGATATAATTAAATGTAGCAATACTACCGTAGCAATGGAATCTAACAAGAAATGCTTGATAACTGGATTCTTAAGTAAAATGTGGTTCACTTGTGTCGTTTCGTCTTTGAACAACAAATCAATTATTGTGGAAGCTATGTAGCATCACGATTTTATTAATTGAAACTGCTTTAATGGAATTTGAAGCCATGTTCACAAATAGGCCCCAATACGAATCATGGATATAACGAACTAATATAACATTCTCCGTAACAACAGTGACTCTTCTTATCGGAACTGCTTGAATATAGGCCTAATTCTATTATCATTTACTGAAAGTAAATAATGATTTGATAAAAAACAACGATGAAAATCTTACAGAATAACTGATATAATGACTAAATCAAGAATGTTAAATACCGCATGTAACCTACTCACAAGCATAGCAGTGATCGCTCACTTGCATCCAGCATAGTCTGCTTGTGCGAGATCAATGAGTTCCTTGAGGTTGATGCTGTGACACAAGGCCCTTGATGTTCGGCTCGATACTGGACAGCTTAAATCGTAAGCTACCTCTGTCACAAACGATCAGTCTGTTTCTTGATTTCGATAAAATATAATTAACGGAACTAAAGCCTAGTTCCACAACTCATGACGATAGGAAAGATGTGAGTAACTGCTCAGCTTCGCCAAATACTTTGGGATACTTGATTCTAGGGCGTGTGTTGTATGGATTCTTGGACGTGTGGTAAATGATTTTTTGTGAGATTTTAGCTATTTATATAGCATTGCAAATTTTCTTTTCTTATTTTTTAATCGTTATTTTTTTTCAATATTCATTTATTAATTCTTTTCACTTCACGCATAACTTCATTAAACATAACTATATCTTATGTTGACTTTCATTTAAATTTTAATTTATATTCAAACTGTCCGCTTTCAGTATTATAATGTGCTTGTTACTACCTTGCTTTTCTTTATTTCATCTGAGTGTCAGTGATTCACTCAATAAGCCTGTCATCGTTATGCTACTTTCATTGTGTCTATATTGATTTTCTGATTACATTTGCTTGTTCTGTAGTTTAGTGTAATATGTCTTTTGTCAATTGTGATTTCAATTCCGTAAGGTGTAGATTTTGTACAATGCCTGTCAGTCCAGCGTTGCACCTGAAAGAGAGCTGGCCGAAATATGTCGAGCAATAAAACTTCAAAAACTGTGGCCGTATTCTTCATTTACAAAACACTTGATTCTTCCAAGAGATGACCAGAATTTGATGTAGCCATTGCTTTCAAAACATGCATTTGGTTCAGAATCGTGCTGCAAATCAATCATGTTCTCTAAAATTTAAAGAGGGTTCCGCTAATTCCACTTCAAATGAAAAGGGGTCGATGATACATCAGCGCAAATCTGTTTGGAGCAAATTATCAAATCTCAACTCAAAGTCTTCGCTCAACATCTTGATGTGATAGGCATACACTTCCACATCTTCAGTGCTCACATTTCCTTTGTTTAGACGGGAAGCTGATATAATTCATCCCTTTGCATATTTTTCCTCAGCAGGGGTAACTTGGCCATGAAACTCGCGATGTCCTTTTCGGTCTGAATGAGATCCATGTTTTCTCCTTGAAGGCAAAGGTTCAAGTCGTTCAATTTCTGAAATATATCAGCCAGGTAGACAATGTTCTTTCGAGTCTCTCGCAATGAATCGTGGAGAAAACATCCAATGCTGTGCCAATAGCACCACACATCTAACAATGGAAAAAATAGATGACATAGTGACTATCACCTTTCAATTTCAGTCAAGCAGACGTAAAAGCTTATGTTCTATGACCATGGAAGAGAAGATCAGATCTATATGTCTGAACACAAAAATGATAATAATGGTTTCGTGGTCAAAACAGCTTGAATGCCAGTTAAACATTTAGACCGTCCTTCATCGTGCCAACGCCCCCTTCTGCAAGCCCTCCCCCCGACGCTTTGCGGCCCCTCAAACATTCGAACGCCCCTGTTGAGAAACCCTGCATTTGGCTGATACCGACAAACAACGGTAAACATCATTAACATGTGCGTGATTGTTTGGGAAAAGCAGCTGCAAGCGCATGCATTACAATTCTATGACCATGGGCGTGTTCATCTGATCTGATTGAGACTTGACAACTGGCTCTGACTTACCAAAGGAAGCAATCAAGCAAAGATGAAAATTAATGACTGATTACGTTTTCTCAGCTTTCATACTGTCCTGAAGATGAATTTTGAACAAACTCGAAATCGATCGACGAACATGGTCGCTCTCTCTGGGAGAAGTTTCGGCTCATCCTGTTATTATGATCTTGAAGTATTCTCGGTTCAGAAGAAATAAGCAAAGAAATAAACCGATATTTGGGAATAGGAAAACCGGTTTTCGGCTTCGGCAAAACCGGTAACGGTAATATCGGTATTGCGGCATACTTTTACTGCATCATCAACCATGGAAAACTTGAAGCCCTGCACTCTAACACACTAGAAATTGAAAGTTACTGCTAGTGTTTGTTTCAATTAGTTGAAAAAGCTCATACTGTGCTGCACCGAGCTGGGCAGCGGTTTCCGAAAGACGAAGCAGTTGGTGATGGGGACCATGTCGCACGCAATCCAAAAACTGCTCATAGTCACCATATTGCACGCAGTCCAAAGACTTTCGAAGAGATTCGCATTTGTTAAACAGATGAATGATTAGGACTGCAAATGACTGCTCGAGAACTGACGACGGGCTTGGCCTTAATATAAGAGACTTTATATTAATATAATATCTCCAGTCCTTATTTAGGATGTCAAAAAGACCGTGGAAAAACTAGGTTGATCATGACGTCACGACAGATCAAAATGTGTAGGATTTATGTGTCACCTTCGCATTTTGAAAAAAACATTTACATGTAAATGTGCTTTCCAAATTGTGCATTCTCCACGCATGTTCTCAACATTCAATGGGCGATAGAATAAAACATCAGTTTATCATTATCACAGTCGGTGGAGGTTTTGTCAATCAGCTGCAGAACATTATATTGTAGCTTCAATAAATAGTAGGCACAACTTTAACAAACTATGCCGGAATGTATGGCCACCATGTGAAAACGAATGCAGTTCATTTAACATAAAAATTGTTAAGATGACTGCACCATATCATTGCTTTCACCTAATGAGACTTAATCCCCTGCATTCTTGCAGTGATACGTCAGCGTTGAAGTGTTTACTTAGCTTCTCATCAAAACGCATAATATCATTTCATTGTTCTCGGGTTTGGTTGGTGCGTCAACTACAAATCAGGCTGTCGTGAGTTGTTCTTGGCCAGTTTCAGGTCATTCCTCAGGTATTTCACCGTCCTAACTTCTCATTCATGACTTACATACTTGAATTCGCAAGGATGTAACTGAAATCAGCCATGCACTGACCTACAAAGTGGATTCTTTTCAATCAACCACATTGGAATTTAAGGATATATCACATTTGTTCTCATAAACTCTCTTGAAAGTCCAAATAGAAAAGAAAAAACAGTCGCCGAGGCTCTCTAGAACGAGGGCACCGGGTGGAGACGACTGGAGGTCGGGAGATTTCAGCGCAGAGATACCCCATTCGCTGCATAAAAGCAAATCATCTGCTTCGAATGTCATTTTTCGTTCCAAAAATAGTTCATCTCGATTTTCGCAGAAATGGAAAATTTATACAATTCTATATTTGCGCAACAATCTTAGAACATCGCATCTATCACCTTATCAATTCACAACTCGCTTTACTTATAAATAAACATTTCAAAGATAGAAAGTTAATCTTTTGGATTTTCTTTCCATATCTGTTCTGTATTCAACATCGTGTCGTTGATTGGCGCGGCTGTCACCCGATCTGGGTTTGCCTTTGTCTCTATATCGAGATAGGAAGAAAAGGCATTGCTCTACATCAATTCTTACACTGACTGTGTTGAAAACTAATCCTCACCTGCAAAAAGAACAGGTCTTCGCATTTTCTCGTATTGTGTTTCCATAATATGGTTCGACGACTTTTAAGTGTTAATAAAAATGATGTAAACTCACATATGCTTGCTGAGTCCTACGCAGACGCTATTTCCGACGGACAAGGAATACAAGTTTTCGTCCGGATACTTGGCCGGTGAGTTATGATTATCAGCAATACCTGTATGTATTTATGACTGACGAATGCCGACATGCGCAGATAACTAGAAAAATGTCGCAAATCATTTAATTAATACTGACAATTGAATGATGATGAGGTTTCAGATCTTCCTCAGCAACTTGAGCAACTCGACATTAGTTCATATTCTCATTTCATATTATATTTTTGAGTCGCACGTTTACAGGTGATAGACTCGTCATTCACAGCATTCACTTGCGCAGCTTTACTATAAACGCTCATAAGTAAAGAAATCTTATCATATTTATACGGAATATTTTACTTAATTCATTATTTTCAGTGAGGAAGATGTGAAATGTGATTACCCGATCATGGGATCGTTAGGTTTTCTCTGAAATTTGAATTCGCATAGTTTATGGTTCTCATGCCAACTTCAGACATCGCCCGGAGCTCGTCATATTATCTATTTTGCATCTTGTGAATTCAATAAATTACACTGGATCTGCTAACTTACTCCATCCACGTTGCACACATTTCTTTAACATTATGCTCAATCGCTATGAACTGTCCACGCATGTTTCTAGCGTACATGTGCTTTTTAGACTCCACACAAACCGACGCTTGTGGCCTTGTAGCCTTTCTTACTTTTGATTTAAAATAGTTTTTCTTTATCCTTGCAGTAATTATATTATTCATTTTTGTTTCTATTACTTTTGATTAAAATTTTCAGTGTTCGCTCTGCGTCAGGGAGACACTGGTTCAAATCTTGGTCGGGTCAAACCTAAGACTTAAAATACAGTAGGTGCACTCTGCATTCTTGCTAAACACTCAGCACAAAAAGAATTAGAATGGGATGAATGACAACTCGGCCACATGGAAGAAAGGCTCCGTGCCTAATGTGCCTCCGAGTATAAACAACTTTCATTCATTCATTCACATACGTGTGCGCGCGTTCATGCATATTCAACACATTTCACTTTCATAAAATGTTGTGTAGTACAACTATATTATATAAAAGGCTGCTTAATGGACAAGAAATGTCACAAATTAAGCTCAAATGACCGTTAACACCCTTCTAAACCACTGCTCGTCTGACCGGGGTTCGAAGACAAGTCAGCAAGAAAGCTAAACAAGCTCTCCATCCTCAAGGTCAGACAGGCGGCATATCTGACCGTGTAGATGGACCACTTGTAATTTATGTCATATCTGTGTCAATCATCCCAAGCCATCACCTTGGAATCTGTAAGGCTGTTTGTGCCGCTTAAAATTATATTCATAGAAGTTTATTTATCTCATCGAAACCTCGAGACCATTGATGGAGTATACAAAATTCGTCTTTAACAATAAAGAAATTGAACTCAACGGAGTTGGTGGCATCTGTAATACAAAATGTAAATGTCAACAATCTTTTAAAGGTTCCCAAGCTTTATTTCTCTCTTTATTCCAAGCTCTGTTAGAGGTATTCCAGGATTTACAACATCCTGCGAACAAATTATTAATCTCGATAACAACCATCTTCTCGCACGAAATGCTAAAAAATGCAAAGAAGGTTCTTCAGGTCTCAGAAAAAGATTAGTTTGTGTCAATACCATAGATTTTTTCATTTTTTGTTTAAAATGGATAATTCCACAATATTTGAATATTTGCATGCATCTCATTAACTTTTTAAATTTGCTTTTGAATGAAGTACCGGCACATAATTTTCCCTGAATTCGTAGTTATTTATTATGCATTCTTAAGGGATATTATTATTATTCCAATCATCCATGTGGTACTACGAGATTCTGAGCTACGTGAAAAGCTAAGTGAAAATAGGATGGCCTGACACACCATCCTGTTAATAATTGATCCAGTTAATCTTCTATTCGAAAATCCTACTATGCTTTTAAAATATACATGTAGTAATCATCTTCTGTTATTTATCAATTTTTGTAAGTAAAGCGTTCGACTTTGAGGACATAGTGCTACAGAACTCTCTCTCTCTCTCCCTATGATTTTAACTGCTTATAATAGCTGCTGTTGGAAATACATGTACATGTACTTTTTTTGCAATTATCAGTACGTGTATAAAAAATTGACAATCTGACAACTAAGTTTTTCAATGATTAGTTTTCCGAACACAGAATAGAATTTACAATTTCCTATATTTCTGACAGGAAAATCAATTATGCATTTTCTTTTCCACTGTGGGACGAACAATAATGGTTGCCGTCAAAATACGGTCTCTTTAGCTGTGTAAGTACCGGTACCTGAAATCCCTTTTAATTTGCGATAGGAAGAAAAAGTCCTCCATAGCACTGATCACATGAATATCAATGATTCCTCTATCAATTACAATTCTGTAATTATGGCAAAAATAAATCAGATTATTGACACGACTTTATTGTTCAATTGAGTTATGGATATATAGTAGTCCCTCTTTAGTTAGTTTTCGGTTGCTCCATGTGGCATGCATAGCACCATGGCAACATGAAATATATACATCGACGATTAAAATTTAGATTGCTTAATGTTGTCTGGGCAAGATGCTTTATCAACGCTCTCCTATATGCATTTTACTCGGCCTTTATTTGTCTGACGAACAGCTACGTATCGCTTCTGCCAATCGCCTTTGAGCCTGTATCCGTTAAACATGTTTGTGCTCGTTGCGGCTCTCTTGAGAATTTTGACGGCACGCAAGGCAGCGTTTGTTCCAAAAGTGTTAGTCAACATACTCGTGACGCTATCGTGAGCGAAATTATCGATGGAGCTCTTTACTCAGCCAAGATGTTTACTCGCCTGGAGCCATCTGATCTGCTTCGCGACCGTAATATCAAACCGGAAGGCATACTCGTACATGTATCTCTGTCATCCTGGTTTCGTGTCAAGTCATTTGCATGGGATGTTCTCACCCACTCTCAAAATTCTGGTTGCCTTCCGCTTCAAGACGAGAATCCTCTGTTGCTTCTACGGTTGAAAACAAAAGCTTCAAAGTGTGCTGATCTAACCGCAAAAATTCGTCGTTCAGCTGATATCTACTGAAACTTTTGGTGGTTTTGTTAACTCAACTTTCATGTTCTTGCTGTCGCTTGGTTCCCGCATCGGATCTGTCAACCAAAACAATAGCTCCGATTTGTACATGTAGCTTCGCCAACGTTGCGCCATCGCAATATACAAATTGGTAGTAATAGTTGAACCTGCAACTTTTCTTACTTTTGATCTAAAATAGTTTTTGCTTCATCCTTGTAGTAATTATATTATTTATTATTGTTTCTATTACTTTTGATTAAAATTTTAAGCGACTACTGATATATTTCGTGTAATCAAATTTATCATGCGTGATTGCTTGGATGCATCTTGATAGATGCGCTTGGTTTGGATCTCTTTGGTCTGGATACTTCCAAATGACTGGTTTGACCAACCGTCGTGCAATGTTGAGAGGGTCAGATGGGTTCCAGCCGATGGGTTATGCTAATTCCTTCTTGCAGACTAGGTGATGTTGTGAATCAATTTGTCAAGAATATTGCAGATAATTACATATCAAGGAAATTATCAATGCCATTAGATAATCCTAAGATGGAAATTATAAGAAATTTATGGCACAAGCAGGGGAACTTAATTGCCGCAAAACGAAAATTATGCGAACTGGTTTTATCTTCTCTGGTTGAATTTTCTTTTTCGGAAGTCAATTTTTGATCTGGATCCTTGCCAAGGATCAAGCGCGCAAAAAATTTCAGCAAAAGGACGACGAAGAAAGAAATCTGTTAGGGGTCAATATTATCAGCATTTTGACATATCGCTGATTTGTCACATCAGGAGCATCACCGACACTGAAGCACCTTCCTATCTTAATTTCAATGTCATTGACTACCCCAAATTGACATTAGAGGTCAATGAAACTTAGACTACCAGTGTAGGTACCGGTATTTGTTTTGCTTTAAAAGGAGCCGCTTGAACAGTTTTGAATATCAGATTCCCATTTATCATTACACTACATGTTTATCACATTGATTAATCGACCAGTTATATTAACTCTTCATTGATGAGTGATGCTTGAATGTGTCAAATGCTTGAATTCAGTTATTGTATTTACTATATTTAGTGATTCTTTTCCTTATCACAAGGGCTTGCAGTGTGCAGTAATGTATTTAATTTTTATTTTAGTAATATAATATTTTTCATCCGTGATTTCTTTTAATGCTGTCCAAACTGATCCTTGAACCACTTTTCATACAAACATAAATCCTTATTTCACCAATGAAAAATTGAATAATTAATGCCCATGACTGCACTGCGCATATAGGCACGTGCGAAAAGTTGGTTATTTTATATGATGCAATATTGTCACTTAATATTCTGTTCAATAATAGCTTACAATTTACTCCAAGCAACTTCCATAACTAATTTGACAAATTATTTGACTGTGAAGTAATAAATGCGTTAGTCCAAGTCGATCAAGAGCCGAAGATTGTTCTTTGTGCCGTCATTGTACAGAAAACAAGACATCAAACTTCCACTTTAATTTACCACCACATGGTTCCATGTTACATTATATGTCAAATCATCGTCCACAAAATCCATAGGAAAATATGATTGTTTAAAAAAACATAAAAAGAATTATATATTATATAAAAATAATTGTTCTTCGTTTTAGGCCAAACTAAAATGCTATTTATAGCAATTTTTAAATTATGCCAATGAAGGATTATTGCGTTTAATTTCCACGAAGTTCAATGCCATTCGTAACTGTCACCAAATATTGAAATATTGCATATTCGCCATTATTTATCATCTTGTACGTGTACACCGATAAGGTCATCAATTACAAGAACAATTTGTCAATGACATTGAAGTCTTCGACATCAGATGATACGCAATAGCATGTCAAAGTTGTCAAGCATCTGGTTCGATGAGAATCCAGTCATTTGTCTGAGCAATCTGTTGATACATAGCAACCATAATATGAGCAGGTAGACATCTTTCAAATTATGAAAATGTTTAAATATTGTCTACATTGGAAATTTAAAGGAGCAAATGCAATTCTGGCCGACTGTCAAATTCCTTCTGTTCGTAATTCTAGCTAGAACATTAACCGTAGAATAATTTGATCCAAGTCAAAGCTGAATGATTCACATTTTTAAATGAAGCAATACTTACTGTACTACATAAGTAGCATCGATTATACCGTGACTCAAGTAATTGAGCAAAGTTAAAAACGTGCCCAAATAATTCAATTTGAGTTTTCAATTCATTCAAGATAGTCACCCTCATCATGAACGTGATGATTATAGTTGCTGATATTTCAATATCTGTTTTTGCACGAAAAGTGCGGTGATGTTTGGTAACCAACATACTGATAAAGCAAAGTGAATAAAAGCTTAATTTTTGACAGCATGTTATTGAACATAGAGTGAAAGGGCGAAAAAACGAAGACGGTTCAGTGCGACCGGTTTCTTAAGTTATTGAAGCAGCTAAAGAGTTACCATTTTCATTGAGCTTTGAAAACTTGTGGGATAGCCGTCCGCTTTTGATTTCGTGATTTCGATGCTCCGATGATTCACTCGGTACCACAATAGTAGTGCATCACATTTGAAGAATGCTCGTTTAAATGCTGGCACCAGGTTTCTACCGAGTCAGTCCTCTTACTACTATAAATAACAATTCAAAATTTCAAATTCCACTTCTTTTTAAACAATTGATTTTTGAGCATGACTTGACAAATCCATTGTAGATCAACGATACTATTGATATCTAGTGTATGAAGTGTCAGGACAACATTGGTGGCACACTTGATCGCATTGGGATAGCTAAATCGCGTTGAATACAGCTAAACTAGAGATTTTTGAAAATACACTGTATACGTAAATTATAAATAATCTACCATCTCAGTTGTATATTGAGCAGAAGAAATACATTATCTGCACCTTAAATTAAACAAATACAGCAAATTTATTTTGAAGCATGATAATCTGTCGATTATCATACAGTATTTGTATTTCTATTTGCATGTGTACACTATTTGTATAGCATAAAACTGATATTATTAGATTATAAATCTATTGTGAATAGTTATGTGATAATTCTACTAACAATTAGATGGATGTACTCGTAAATAAATGAACATGTTAATTGCTACTTCATTTCAACTTTGCCAATGGTATATGATTAGCTTGAATTGACTAAGCTGCCGAATGCTGCAAGAAAATTGACAAACTTCATGATTTTTTAAAATGTCAAATTTCTAACGTTCCCATGAGCCAAATTTGATACAATTCGAATTAGTCATGAGAAATATGTATTGAGATGTATCGCGACGTGAGAAATACTTAAAGTCACAAAAAATCAGAATCGTAGCTATAATAATGTTCGAGCCACATCAAAGAGCGTACATAGGTACCCCCGGTTACAACAGGGTTATCTGTCGTGAGCGCTGCTATACTGCTACATTAGGTTAAAAGCCACTCTATGACAAATAATGGAAAGTACGCATCACCCTCATGCATAGGTATGAGCTGTAGGAAGAGTTAGATGCTTCGCTAAATCTCCATCCAGCTCATGCGAGTAGACAGCGCCAAATGGCAGTCACGAGCGTTACATTATGACTTCTACTGCTCTAATGCTACTTATCTTATGCGATCGTTGTTTACAAATAAGAGAAATTATGTAACACCCTATCTATATTTAGCAACAACAAGTAATAAAAAATTCATTCAAAATCGGAAGATTATATTTCACATTTCATATTGAGATTTTTAATGTAATTAATTAACTTACTTAGTTAATCCACTAATTCATTCAACTGTTCTTGTGAATCAAAAAAGTCTTGACTTTTAATCGATGCTTTAATTCCTCGAGACAGTAACGTGTTATGACTATGCTGTTCGCCACATTTGACACCTAACAACCAATTAGTTCATCTGTCGAAGTGGCTCGTCTGCACTTGAATTGGCATTCAGTCAATGCAGGCATAGTACATGCAATATAACATACATGCTTTGAATATACGGTCATTTGTCTACTCATCAGCTGGTTGTGTAACTCAAAGCACTTAAAAAGCTTCTCTTAACTGGGAATGTAGTAGAATCAATGGATCGTCATGTACATGGAATTTGTTGCCAGTTGTTATTCCTCTCAAGAATAGTTTTATGAGTTTTTCCAATGGCTTATTAATGAGTTCTGAATGTACTCAGATCGTAATGAATTACAACTTCATTGTATGCAAAACATTAAAGAATATAGAATAATAAACGGAGCTGGAAATTAACTTGACAACATGAAGGAACACGACAGATTATCGACAAAATAAACTAGAAACTTCCGCAGTGCAGGCTGTGATGTTCTGGAGAAGTGGTATTAAAACGTGGCAGGTGGACAGTTTTGAATATTAGTTAATGCATGCTTTATTTGACTCAACAAATGATGGACAGATACTAGGGAAATGAATGTTCTGTCAGCGGAATTCAGCCTGCAAACGAGCAAGAAAACCGAATTTTTACAAAGACATACGAAAGATGTACCGCAAATTCATCGATGTGCTCTGGACTGATTTTCTTCAATGCGAAGATCGTTTTCTTGTAAATAACATATTAGGCTTTAAAAGACTGATGAGCGGACTTGTCGTGGACCTGCCAGAAATATAAATATCTGCAGGTGTTTTCGCAATTATAAACAAGAGTAATTCAAGAGTTTGCATTCGCATCCTCCTAAAAACGTAAGTACTAACGTTTTGAAAAACAACTCAAATTTCATACTATTTTTCCAATCAAGAGATTGTAGTATATTTAAAACTTTGGTTATTGTCATGTCACATAGCTACCTGATTAGACAATCACTGAGTTGCTCTTGGAAACCTTATATTTTCAAACAAAAGTACAATGCTGAAAGTACATTTTTAAGGGGCTCATCGTAGTAAAAGAAGTAAATAAGCTTGCATGGTTGAAATCGAAAACACATTAGGTTGACGCATTCCTCCATGTGGGCCGGTTTTATTTATCCCACAGAGTATTTAGGAATATTGCAGCCTACCCATTTTAAGGTCCCAGGTTTGACCCGATCGAGATTTAAACCCAGGTGTCTAGGATGCTGAGCGACCACAAGGCAGCTGTGCCGGTCATAACTCTACCGAACTCAGCTCGTAAAGAAATTTCCGTAAAAATTCTAAAAACAATGCCAACACATTCGTTCTCAAATTTAAATCAAAATAATACGGGTTTGCTATATAATGCGAGACTGAAAAGTGAAAACGAAGATTATGATACAATACTTGTTATAATGAAATGCTGTCTATTTTCCAAAATAACGTTGGATCAGACCTCACATGACCTAGAGATCGTGACTTATAGTTTCGACAATCCTAAGCGTGCAGACCTGCAAAAGGCTATAGAACCCATGGTCAGAAATATTTCAATGTTCTCTCGGATTGAGAAATTTGGCGGAATAAGTATCGCAAGTCTTGTTTCGAATTGCAACATAAAAGAAATCTCGATCGTTGTTTTTCCATACTTTGCAAACAAGATATAAATGAATAGTATATTCAGTAAAATGTTGCATGTCTTCTTATATTTTTCATGTTTTCTAGCTTTCCCTTTATTTTCCTGTTGTTCCATCGGTTTAGTTTTCAATTTTTTCTACTTTGCTATTTTTTAGCATGACGTTATCAGTGAGACTTGTAGTGACTTTGATTGCATGAGACAACAAATTTGTGAGGCATTCTTGGTTCTCCCTCAGATCTACTATAAAGCGAAGTAGGATATAATATTTGATGATCGTTATTCTGAATTGGAAGATCGTCCCAAGGGCACCCAACTTTCACCACCCTTTGGTCTGCATATGTCTGCTAATGGCATGAGAAAAATTGATACGCACTTATCCCAAATTTTTATTTTAAGCGCATTTAAACGCACTTTTAGGGGAAGGCTTCCGACTGCATATAAAATGCACCCCAAAAGTTTCAAAAGCTAGCGACGTGTGGCTTAGCTTTATCAGCCACATAGGCGTGCGTTTGGCCAGAAACGTGCATCTCCCTATTTATATTTATATATTTTATATTTTTTTTTACAGCCTACTCGCCTGTAAAAAACCAAAGCTTCTTAATGGTGCTGACCAAGATGCATGTCGATTCCAGGATAGCTAACATTAGCTGACATGTAGGCCTATTATCACATGTTGAGCTTCATGAAGACAGCAAGAAATATCAGTCTACGATATGTTCACAATAAAGAAATAATGACTTCATCTGACAAATTAATCTTTGAAGTAGTCAAAAGCGCACCTCACATTTCATGTTTACGTTTGATTCGTCTACGACAAAATTGGTATAGCAGTACGCCATTCAAAACAGAATTCACTGGTCAGCTACTAACTTGCAAGTAGGTTAACTACGCAGCTGTATTTACTGACGTCTCCAATGAATTATTTGTGTGTCTGAAGTGTTGTGCCAGAAATAGCAGATTTTCTGATTAACGAAAATGTTTTTAGCAACTTCTAAACTTATCAAGCCATTGGAAAATGAAGTGCTACAGTTATAGGAAGTAAGCTAAAATGGTCATACATTCAAAATGTGAGAGACAATTGATTTTCCTGCAAAAATTCTAATGTTTCTACTGGAAAGTTCTTGTCCTTTAAATTTTACTACTACACTTGTGGCATTTTTATCAAACTTGAGTTTTTTGCTTGATAAGACATTGAGATATAACGTGGTAGGTCTATGCTTTGGAATGTCACAATTACGGATCCATTATCATTCCAAATAAATAAGAAAAATCTGAGTCTTGAACGAAATGAATTATTGTCATAATAATTTTTGCGAATGTTTTGGGAATTCCTTCTGTCCTACATGCCCATTGGACAATAAGCAAGTCCTTTATCAACTTGGGCATCATGCCCTTACATGCAAATACTGACCCAGCGTTTTGAGCAGACACAATAATTTGTGAGACTGCTCATTTGGATGCTGTCAGAGATCACACATGCCCCCCCCCCAACTCGAAAAAAGGAGGTGATGTATGCAGCGATCAACGAAGACTATCTAACATTCTTCTTCCTGCATGACACCTAGGTAACACGGCTGCTTTGAATCTAGCAGTGACTTATCCGCTTAATTCACTGCATTGATGGGAACAAGACTCACTGCAAGATCTGTTACAAATGCAGCTGAGGAGAGGAAGATCTCCGCGAATCTCTCAAAATGCATTGACCTGAAAAGGAAGTGCATACCCCTGGCAGTCACCGTTTACGGAGACCAGGGTGAGACCGAGAGAAGCGTCTTTAAATGCATTTCTTCGCGCCTGTCAATCAACACCTTGACATGAAGAGCTGTGTTGAAGATAGTGTTTTTGGACGCATGAACATTATAATCTAGCGCTCAATGCTGGGGCACTACTCATGTGCTCCAAAATATCCACTTGAGGTGAAGAGCTTCGGCTTGGAGGGAGCCCAGCAGGCTGATTTTTTACTGACGTTTGGCATTTGTACACTTCCTCTTCTCTTTATCGTTGAACAAATTTGTCAATTAAAAATGTTTAGCATGGAACATTATCAGCTCATTTCATCTAGTGCGAATGGATTGCTTTTTTATCCATCACTCAAAGAGAATATTGCATCATAATGACAATTCAATCATAATCAATTGTTGGATTTTTCTTTCCAAGCTCCGAAATCTGGGTGATTTGTACAAGCTTTCCCAAAAGACACACGATTCAAGAGTATGAATCCTGATCCAAATAGCTTCCCTGGAATGTT